>PVLA01004135.1:39933-186716 GCA_004027455.1 Hydrochoerus hydrochaeris | reverse complement strand
GGGAAAGCTTAGCTAGAGCCAACCAGAGGGCAATCAAGGAGGTGGCAAGGCACACTGGGGACAGGAGAAAATAACAAGACATGAGACCAGGGAAGCCTGGGAGCCCACTGAGGTCTACATGGCCAGCTCTAGTGTTGATGGCAGCTGGCACTCATGTGCTGGCTCATATGCAGAGTTCTGAAGGCTGCTGCCCATCACACGAGCCAACCATAGCTGCACCCCAGGGAGAACTGGTCGCTCTCTGGGTGACATGGAGGAAGTGCATGGGAAAGTGTGCACTTTTCCCAGCAGAGCATGGGAGCCGCTGGGAAAGACGGTTTGAGGAGGATGTGGACAGAAGGGACAGAGTAAAGCCCCTGGCCTCTTCCTGACCAGTGCCCCTACATCCCCTCTGGTCCCTAGTCCTGATTTATGGGCCTCAGCAGCTTACCTGGGCTGGTGGGGGGTTCTTGGCAGAGCCCCTGCAGATCCCCATTCCAAGCAGGAAGTCACCAGCTGTGTCCTGACCCTGGGATTCTAAGCAATTAAGCCCCTGCTTAATGATGCCAGGGAGCACTTCCTTCACAGGGACACTGAGAGAAAAGATAGTGGTCAGGCTGGGGCCTGCCCTCCCTGCTTACCCATACCCACTGCCAGAGCACAGGGCCTGGTCACCAAAGCCTCTGTGACCCATAGGCCCAGTGGGGAACCTTCAGCTTCCAGAAAGTTCTTCCAAGAAGCCTAGGGTCACCCAGAGGCCAGGTCTGTGACCCAGAGGATGTGGAAGGGAGAGCTTGGGTCTAAACACAAGGCTCCTCAGCCCAGAAGGGGAAGCCTGGGGAGAGGATTGGGCCCAAATTGGGCTCATGACCAAATCTCAAAATGGAAGGGCCTGTCATTTGAAGAAGCCAACTTGAAATACACAAACAGGAAAATGTACTCTGTCTCACTGGTAATTAAACAAATTCATGTTAGGCAGTCACCGCTATTTGCTCACCATATGTATTTGAGAACACATGTATACACAGACACACGCATTTTTTAGTGACAATGCCCAGTGTTGGTACCAACTGTGAGACTGGATCTTCTCGTAGCCTACCAGTGAGGACATAAGTGAGTCTGGTTTTCTGGGAGGGCAGGGTGAAACTAAGAATCAATGTCCTCAAAAATGTGCATACCTTTGACCTAACAATGCCACTTCAAGGAACTTATCCTGTGGAAATAATTATAGGTATGTTAAAAGATATTTATTTCAGAGAGGTGGACAGTGGAAACACTGGAATAGTTATTCAACAGCAGGTGATGGGCTAAATCAATTCTGATTCATCCTTGAGTTAGAAAAGCCTTAGGCCATTACAAATATCTGTGGAAAAGAATATCTTGTGAGCTTCCTGCCTCAGCCTTCCAAAGTGCTGGGATTCTAGGCTATGCACCACCCTATTTAAATTTTAAGGCAACACAGAAAAACATAAATATAGCCTCTTGTGGAAAAATAGAAGATCAGGCCTCACTGAGCTCAAATTCCAGGCTCCCAGCTCATGGTCCGGGGTGTGGTGTCTACAGGCTCCATCCAAACACTGTACGAAACGACTGCTCTTTTTTACCTCAGCACTTCAGAAGTGACATATGTGGATGAGCTCAGTCTCCTTAAAAGCAGTCACTTCAAGAAGCTGCTCACTGCTACATTTTATAATTTAATGTACTTCCCGGCACAGCAGTCATCCGGGGAGCTGGGGCTGTCCAGGCTGCCAATTTCCTCCCAAGGACGCTGCTGTTGCTCACACTGTCCTGGAATTTCTTGGAAACTGCTGCAGACTCAGTTCTGTCTTACTCCTCTCAGGGAGTGTGTATTTGGAACATGGGAAGCTTTTATCTGGTTTTAACATCTAGCACATTCTCTGGGCTTGGCTACAGCCTGACTGTGACTGCTTTCTAGAAATCAAATGTGCCTTCAAAAGCAAAGATTTGCCCCCCTCAAGGACACACAGGCTCTGAGGGGTGGAGTGTCCCAGCCTCCTAGGGATGGAGCTGGTGGCAGCAGGACAAGTGACACCCCCAGGTGTGACAGCCATAGAGACAAAATGCTACCTTCAGGCATTCTTGAGGCCTACGGACCAGATCGTGACATTTATTCAGTCAAAAAACATGTTTGGTAAGCATTTCTTTTGTAACAAGCATTGTTGTAGAGGCTGGAAATAAAGTAATGAACAAAACAGATCAAAGATTCTGTGCCTAGGGGACTGCAGGCCCAGCACGCACCCTATTTGTACTTCGCCTCCTCATTTTCTAGAACAAATGTTTCCCCATGTTTCTCACAGTCTTTGTGACTGTAATATTGACAGATGCACGGTATTTGATTAAATCAATGTATGGAGATTCACAGAGCCCTATCATTAGCTGGTTTTCCACTTCCCCAGCAGCAGATAAGCCTGCAGTATCTGCCTGTCAGCAGCTTTTTCTTTGGCTGCTTTATTTCCTCAGAATAAACTCCCAGAAAGAGGAGAACCAGGTCAAGGGTGAGGAAGGTTTCGCTGCCTTTGCTGCGTCAATGCGGTGTTTTCCCAAGGGGATGATACCCATTTCTAGGCCCAAGATCCAGTCCTAGGAATATGCTTCCTGTCACACCTAATTGATGACTCCTGGTAACACCTGCCAGGTCCTCCATAGTCCTCAGGCAGAAAAAGGAGTCACACTGTGGGTGGGAGGCCTGGGGGCGGGGCAGGAGCTGAGGGCACACTCACGTGAGCTCGGGGTAGACGTTCTCCAGGTACCAGCGGAAGGACTTGCAGTCCATCTTCTTCCTCTGCTCGATCCTTGTGGCCACGCTGCAGGAGGTGAGGAGGGAGGCCATGGAGTGGGGTGAGGATGACACAGAGGCCCCTGCCCAGGCCCCAGGAGGTCTGCCTCTTCCCGCAGGCCAGGCGCCATGTAGGCTGCCCTGGCTGGCTTTGGCCACTTGCCTATGTTACCCTCACACCCACAAGTCACTTCAGGATGCCTGAGCCTCTTCCCTCTCTCCTCTGCTCACACCCTGTTCTGAGCTCACTTTTTCAGAGGAGCCCAGCCCACAAGGACCAGGGCCTGGACTTCTCCTTCTTAGAGACCTCAGTACACATACCACCAGCTGGTCCGTATTGCCCCAGAGAATTCATGAACTATACATTTTCCCTTTTTGTCTTCCAGTTTAGGAGAAAGGGTCCAACAAAAAGAACAGCAAGCTTTAAACATCTTTAAGGAGTTTGGGCCAATAAGAACCATCTGGCTGGCCGGGGATCTAGCTCAGTGGCACAGCGCCTGCCTGGCAAGCACAAGGTCCTGAGTTCGATTCCCAGTACCTAAATAAATAAATAGAACCATCTGGCTGGGTACACTGGCATTCAGTCTCTTCACCTTCTCAGCGATGCCAAGCGCAATGGCCATGCCAAATCCCCTCAACCTCCTATCTGAGCCTCAGTTCCTTCCGCAGTCAATTGGGGATATGACTACTCACCTCAGAAAGTTTTTGTGAAAATCAAATGAATTTAAGGGGATGTGAAGTGCTTAGCCCAAGACAGATCCTCAGTAGAAGAAATATTTAATAATATCCTTGTTTTTTTTTTTAAGGGATAGCCAAAAATAAATACAGGGAAGATGATTCATTCACAGTCAATCATTAACAATGTTTTCAAACTCTCCTGACTTCTTTCTTAAGGAGACAAGTAGATCTTACATGTGGTATAGTGTTCCCAGGTGCATATGTGCACATACACACACACACACACAGACACGTGTGCACGCGCGCGCGCACACACACACACACACCCCATAAATGAGTTTCATAAAACAGTACTTACCCTTCACTGCAATCAACTCTGATTTTCCATTTTGTTCTGTACTAATCTAATCTATGGTGTTTTTTTTTTCTCTCTTGTAATGCTGGTCACGACTCACTAAATTGATTTCACAACCCATCTGCATTTCGAAAATGCTTAACTAGACTAGAGTCCTAACAGTGCCTGACAAGAAAATAGGCTGACGGATGACAATTCTGAGTGGAGGCGGAGGTGAACCTCAAAAATGTCTTTTGTAGGCAGCCCCTTCCTACACCCCCTCACAAGGTGCCTTCTTCCTGCAGGCAGCTTGGGGGCGGGGACCCTCTCACACCCCATTGAGGAGCCCCAAGGAGCCCTCTCTGGCTCCCAGAGCCCATGAGAGTGAGGCTCAATTGCTAGGCAGATTTTGAGTGGCTCCCCAGTGTGCACCGCTCTGTGTTTTGCTGGGGCTGTGCTAAGATGGGTAGAGGGGGGCAACCAGGAGGTGGGGACTCACCTGCCGAAGGCCTTTCCAATGGCCGAGGGTCGGGCCTCGTAGTAGTATTGCTTGTATTCATCCATCCACACCTCTGCAGTACGCTTGGTATTCCTACCAGGAGAGGAAGAGGCAAAATAAGTTCACAGAGAGACGACAGTCTTAAGGTTGGGATCAAGTTCAGCTCTTATAAAACTTCTGTCCATGAAGAATATATATTTAATAAAAAAAGTTAGAAAAAGAAAAAAGTTGAGCTCTGTAGCTCAGGTCAGAATCTCAGGAGAATATGCAAAACGGTACTGGTCGCAGTGGTGTAAATTAGCACAGTCTTTTGGAGGACACTCTGCCAATACCAGCAGTGTTGCAAAATATGTCTGCTCTTTGACTCCCCACTTGAAGGTATCTGTTCTACAGAAATACCTGCATGTGGGCAAAAAGGGCAGGTATATGAATATTTGTTTGACAGACCATTGGTGACAATCCAAGTGCTCTTGGAAAGGAGAATAACTGTGTGCACAGGATAGAGAACGAGGCAACCTTGAGCAAAAGGACTACAGTGAGTGTGTGTGGACACAGACAGATGTGTGTGACACAGAGTTGGGGCAGAGGAGTGTGTCACTGAAGGGGCACATAGCATGACCCACTAGCACCATGCATAATGGTGTGTGTTTCTCTACACCTACACTGTGTATATGGAAATGCATTTAAAGCCCTGGAAAGTTAGGCCAGTGGTCTACTAACATGGTTAGTTCTGTTTAAAGGACTGAAGTGACGGGCTAGCCACTGTTTACAGTAGTTAGTGCTGATGAGACAAGGGAATATGCCAGAAGAAAGAATGGGTAAACAGGACTTTCACTTTTTCTCCATAATATAAAAAAGTGAATACATAATATAGACATGCATATATAATTTATCTTAATATTGTTTGAGTTTTCTACAGAAAATATATATGATTTTTGTAATCATAAAAACAAAAAGGGGGCAGGGCCAAAACAAACCCCCAGGCCATTCATTTAGGCCCTTGGGAAGCTGCTGCTCTAAACCCCACAGGAATAAGCGAGGACAAGGTGGAGAAGCACTCTTGGGGGGAGAGATGCCCCCTTGTCCTCCCCGTGCCACCCTATCTGGACAGTAGGGCTCCAAGATTGTCCACTCTCCGGTGAGACCAAGTATGCCCAGCTGAGGACATACATGGACAGATGCTTGGGCAGGTCAAGGGCGGGACACTGACTGACATCCATGACCAGCACCTGTGACTCAGTAGGGGGAGGATGTCACTCAGTCACTGGGGAAGTTTTCTAAGACTCTCATGGGTAAAGGGAGTCTAGAGACAGCTGGTGACAATGCTCCCAACTTCGCCCTTCTATCCCCTGAAGCGCTGGGAATCCTAGAACGTCAGACCTTGGAGTGGGGAGTGGGGAAACGAGGCCCATGAGGTAGGGAGGCAGTCTCAAGTCACATGGCAAGTGGCAGGGTGGGGTCTAGAGCCGCTCTCCTCCTTCCACTGCAGGGCTACTCCCACAGGGACCTACCTGATGTAGGTGAGAGCGTTGCCCTCAGGGAAGTTGTAGGGGTGTCGCTTCCGGAAGACATGGCCCACGCGGCTACAGGGGACGATTTCCAAACTCCCTCCGCACATCCACACCCTGAAGGAGAGCTCTGCAGGAGATGGCAGCCATCAGGAGGGGAAGGGCCTCCCTGCCGAGTCCCCCTTAGAGAGAGGGTAGGAGGGGAGGCCTCCCTCTCTTTGGGGTCTCACTGCAGGTACTCGTTGGAGTCGGAGCTCCTGGGACTCCCGCTCCTTGCACACACTTGTGCACACACTGGTTGCGCCCCAGGAGAGCAGTGGGAAAAGCTGTGAAGGAACCAGGACTATGAGCTGTTCACAGAAGGTGAATGGCACCAACTGCAGCAGGAGTATTTATAGCCCGTGTCTGGAAGCCCTGCGCCCTGCACATTTGCGAGGTGGGGTCACTGGCCACCAGCCACCCGCAGGCTGCCCCTGCTGCAGTTCTCTGGCTGTCCCCAGGCTGGCCGCTAGGCCCAGATGGGCTCTTGACCAGGCTGCTTGTTGGCTCTCTTGACACATTTGCTTCTGAGAGTGGTGGTGGATCCCAAAGGGCTTTGGCAGATGGCTGGGGGGGCAGTGTGGGGAGCTGTGTCAGGAGACGCAAGTAGGGCACACTGTGCTTCCCAGGAGGGGATGTCACCAAGTACCCTCTCCGTTCTCAGCTCTCTAACCCCCTTTATGGCCAAGCCCACCTTGATAGCTGGCAGAGCCTCACATGATCTCTTCCAACTCCCCACTTCCCTTTATATCTACACTGTAGTTGGACATTTGTGGTTGGTTGGTTTGTTTGTTTTGAGACAATGTTTCACTATAAAGTTTAGGCTAGTTTTGAACTCACTATATAGCTTAGGCTGGCCTCAAACTCATGGTGATCCTTCCACCTCAGCCTCTCACATTTTGGCATTACAGGCGTGTGCCACCACACCCAGCCACCTGTGACATTTAAACACTCCTTTTAAAAGAGGAAGACAGTTCTCTCCTGAGTTCCAGTCTTGGTCTCACTTCCCACCCCCCAGCTGACCCCAGGATGGTTGCAGACCCAGGTCAAGCCTGGGGGCTTTCAGGCAGGTGAACAGCAAGGAGGGAACAGGACTAATTCCCCCCTCCTGGCCAGCCAGCGGGCACCAGGCCATATCCAGATTCGGCTCATATTCTTGGATCCACACACAGGCTTGGGCCTAACCGTAAGCTGCCAGGCATCCACCCTTCTCCTGGGCAGACTCTGCAGCTGGCCTTAGCACCAATGTTTAAAATTGGGGACACACCAAGAGGGCATAGGGTGTGCATTCTAGTTCTACTTCTGCCAGACCGTTATGCTACTTAAGTCGGCTCATCCCAAGCAGTCTGTACCATCTATACCATCAGGGTGTCATTCTTGTCAGCAGTGGCAATGACAATAGCCGTAACCACCACCCATTTTCTGAGCATCACTATGTTCCAGGCGCTCTACATCCACTCTAACTTTCACTGCAGCCTTGTGAAGTCAGGATGACATCCCCACCCTCTTTTTTGAGACGGGTTCTTACCAGGTTGCTGAGGCTGATCTCAGACTTCTGGACTCAACTGATTCCCCTGTCTCAGCGTCCTGAGCACTGGGACTATCTACAGGTGCCTGCCACAGTGCCCGCTTTATCTTCACGCTGCT
This sequence comes from Hydrochoerus hydrochaeris, assembly GCA_004027455.1. Lineage (NCBI taxonomy): Eukaryota > Metazoa > Chordata > Mammalia > Rodentia > Hydrochaeridae > Hydrochoerus > Hydrochoerus hydrochaeris. Next base: position 179,235 of record PVLA01004135.1, on the reverse strand, counting down.
TTTAATCAGGCCAGTGAAGCTCAATGATATTAAATAACCTCATCAAGGTCAGTCAACTATTCAGTCCAAAAATGCAACAAAATTTATACTCTGTCCAGCAAACTGAACTGTATGAACCAGATTCCTTAGGATATTCAGTGACTTGCTCTATATCATACACTGTTTAGATACCCTTATACTCTCGTATGCTAGAGTATACTAGGAACTCAGGAGACAGGAACTCAGTACAGAAACAAAAGGCAAGTGTGTGAGAAAATGTGTAGCATATATAGCACATCAGAGGGTGATAAGTGCCTTGGAGAAGATTAGGCAGAGTCGGGGGGCTGGAGAGAGCTAGTGGAGTGGGGGGAACTGATTTCCAGTGAGGCTGATTTAGGGAAGTCCTCGATGAAAGGGGATATTTGAGCTGGATGTGGAGTGGGGAGCTTTCCAGGCTGGGGCCCAGCAAGGGCCTGGTGCATTCCCAGAGATGAGAGGGCTGCAGCAGGTCCAAGGCCCAGCAGGGAGGCCTGACAGCAAGGTAAAGTGAGGCAGGGCAAGAGGGGTGGGAGACTCGGATGAAATTCCCAGGGGTGCTTGGTGGATGCCCTGCCAGTGTAGGTCTGGCAGCCAGGGTGGGGACTTTGGAGGTTGCTTCAAATAGCATGGAAGCCCTTGCAGGGTTTAAGCAGAGGAGAGATGTGACTCTATGTTTCAAAACAATACCTTGGGATGAGGAACAGAGTTCAGTGCCAGAGCACACACAAGGCACTGGATTCAAGCCCTAGCACTGCCAAAATAGATCAAATCAAATCAAAATAAAAAGACCTCTAAGGAGAACCCCAAGGTTTTCACATCCGCCAAGCCCAACTCCAGGTGACCTGGGGGTTGCTGAGTTTGAGGACTGCAGGAACACTGCTTGGTTTGGGCATCTTCCTTCCTCCCAGGGGTGAAATGAAAAGCTCAGAGACAAGAGATTCCCAGCCACAAATCAGCCCCAGCAGCTGAACAGCTGAACACGGCAGCCAGCCCAGACAGTCCTTTGAATTCCCTCTCAGAAACCCAGCCCTCGCCAGAACGACTCTGCAGTCCACCTTTCAAGTTCCCCAACCACTGAGTCCGAGCCTCAGGCAGAGTTTGAAGTTGCTATTTGATCCTTCACTGTTACTCTGTCATGCCCCAGCCCCCAAAAAATAGAGAGCAAAAAAGGCCTCTCTCTAGAGGCAGAGGAGTCTGTTCCTTTCCTGGCTTTCAAAGTCCTTACAGGAAACCAGCTTTGCCAGTGCAGCCTTTAGGCTGAGACCCAGGACACAAAGGAGGTCACTTAGGCCCAAAACACAGGAAAGGAGGTCAGGATGGATGGGTCACTGCAGCCCTGGTTCCCAGAATTCACTCCTCCAGTGCCTGCCTGGAAATCGTTTCCAAGAGTAAGTCACCCAGGGGAGGGAATCCTGCACCTGGGTCCATCCTGTTGGTGGGTGCCTTCTCTTCTCAGGGCTCTCCTGTTGGGGGGCAGGAAAGCACATTCCTAACATCTGAGAGAAGAAGGCCTGACTTTGGTAACACCCCTGCACTTACGTGGCTCTGCTGCAGGAGCTGTCAGGTGTGGTGGTTCCTGACTGAAATCTGGAAGGCAGCAGCCTACCTCAGTTTTCCAGCCTGCCAAATGGGTGAGGTGCCAATAGCCCTACTCACTGCTGAGGACAGCAGGAAAGCATGGGAGGAGCAGAAAGAGGGCCTTTGTGTTTTACAGGAGGCAAAGGGCCTACTCCTGCTCCTCGAGCCCCTAGGCTGGCCCGCTGGGCTCCTCCATCCCACTCGGGGTGGGCTGCACCATGGGGCGGCCTTCCCTCTGGATGATGGGTTTGGTCAGCAGCAGGCACTGAAAGGAGATGGAATTATCCATTGCCCTTTGGCTGTGCCCTGGGCTGGCCTTCTGAGGGCCAAGACCACAGGACCTGCTGGTGAGCTCCCTCCTGTCTTCCTAATCTCAGGGCAGTGACAGCACCGTGCAGTCACTCCCCACCCCGGACAATCCTATCCCTTGTGGTCCCCTGTATCTTGCTCGCTCTGTGTAAGACACCTCTTAATAAACCCCCACACTGGGGGTGCTATCCATCCTGGGCCGGGACCCAGACTGACACACATGCTCTCGTCTACTCTGCTTTCCACTGACTCCCTGGGAGAGAGCACCTTTCACTTCCCCTTTCCTCAGGAAGAAACTGAGGATCAAAAGAGCTCAGGCTTCACTTGAGACCACCACCCGGGCCACCCATGTAGGCCCTGGTGACCACTCACAATGCTGCAGCTCCAACACCCAGCTAAGCAGTGGAGGCGGGCAGTGGACCAAGCTCCCCAGGGAACATTTCACCCCTGCCAGCCCCTCTTCTGCTGTTCGGGGAGGGCCAGGACACTTCCTGCCCTGCTGGGGGTGGGGCATCTCTACAGCCTCATTCTCAGCGAGGGCAGTCACCCGGACTGTGGGACACATTTTATCGTCATCTCACTTACTACCCAGGACAACCTCTGGAGGGAATTGGGGTCCAAGGAGACTTTAACCTGCCCAGAACAAAACAGCTTGAAGGAGGAAGGGCCAGGGCTGGCATCTGGGCCTCCAACCCCACAGTTTACCTGCTACACCCCCCGCCAAAGCCCTTCTGGTGCGGAAGCAGCTGTGATCCGTGTTCAGTCTGTGTGTTCTCCATGCACCTCTAGCCATGGGATCACAGGTTCCCACGAAACACCTAAGCTTTTTTGTTATCCAGCTATAACTATATAGCTATGTGGCTCTGGTTAAACTGTTTTACTTTTCTGGATCTTTCTCTTTCTTTCTTTCTTTCTCTCTGGCATTGGGGATTGAACCCAGGCTGACTTAGATCCCTAGCCCTTTTAATTCTTTTTTAACATTTTAAAACAGGGTTTCACTAAATTGCCCAGGTGGAACTTGAACTTGCAATCCTCCTGCCTCAGCCTCCCAAAGTACTGGGATTGTAGGTGTGCAAAGCCACACCCAGCTTGTGCCTCAGGTTTTCATTGGGAAAATGGAGAAGGCAGGATTTACTTCACAATGTTCTTGTGAGGATTAAATGACTTAGCATGTGGAAAGTCCTTAGATCACTTTCATAGGACATGCTCAGTCTGTGCTGCCATTACTACTGCTCTATTTACTGTTGTTTTGCAACTCACCAAAATTCTCTCCTCCCCAGATGTCCATCTGGGCGTCATACTTCCCCAAGTGGTTAAACCAGGCCTTGTCGATCACAAAGATCCCTCCAGCTATGACAGGTGTCCTGGGGGCAAAAAGAGTGGAGAGGCTAAGACCAAAGACCGTTTGTCCCCAATCCCTGCTTGCAGTGTCACTGGGATAGGAAGTTTGGCCAGCTCGAGGCCCAGCCCTCTCCCCTCCTGTCCCTGCAGGCAGAGGTCTGAGAGCCCAGAACACATAAGACTCAGCCCTCAGGTGACCAAGTCTCCCAGGCACCTCCTGGGCTCCCGACCCAGGAAGAAAGGGGCTCCCGAGCCCACGGCAGCCCTGACCTGATGGGCCTGGTGGGATCTGTCCGGGTCATCTTCTGCTCCAGAGGGATCTGCTCCCACTTGAAGTGCAGGCTCCAGTCAAATCCTAAGGGACAGGGCAGGGTAAGGACCGGGCACAGAGCAGAGTCCACTAGGGGCTGTTGTTTCCCTCATTCCACCTTCTAGCTTGATCACGGCTGGATCCCAGAGGGCCTTGGGCTCCACAGGTTGTCACTCCTTCCTAGGGAATGAGTCAACCCCACCCTCCTGGGCTCACCATCCACCACAAGAAAAACACCACACAGATAAACACATACAAGCATAATATTTCAGTGGGGGTGAAAAGTACTTTAAAAAAGAGAATATACGAGTGGATGCCCATACTATTTTAGTGAGGACAGTTGAGAAACATTCTCTGAAAAGGTGAAGTTTCAATATAGTCCTGATTAAAGGATAGATTCACAAGGATATCTGTGAAAAGAGATATCTGTGGAAAGGCAGGAGCAGCTGCAAGTGCAAAGGCCCTGAGGTGATTCCCCAAAGAGGAAATACTTGACTTCCCCCAGAATCCCACACAAGCTGAAGATCTGATTAATGGCCAATTCATTTACTGGGAACCCAGTCCCTGAACAAGAAATCCTCTATGCCCAGAAGCTCCTGGCCAGTCTCTAGAGCAGCAGTGTCCAACAGAACTTCTTACAAGGAGATAAATCTCTCTCCACACTGTCTAACACCATAGCAAAACCTCATGTGGCTGGTGAGCACTTGAAATGTGGCTTAGTACAACTATGGAATGGAATTGCAAATCTTAGTTCATGTTAATTAATTTAAATATCAATAGTCCAATGTAGCCCTTGTCTACTGTGATGAGCAAACAGCACATTGCTGGAGTCAAGACAAGAATGGCCCAAACCTAAGTCAAGCCACAAGGCAAACCACAAACCTAAGTCACATATGTCATTTCAAATGACCTAAGAGTTACAGAAAAAATTTTCAAAATGAAGTTAATTTGAATAGATTTTTTTGGTGGGGGGAGAGACAAGGTCTCACTATGTAGTTCAGGCTGGCTTTGAACTCCTTATGTAGCCCAGGCTGGCCTTAAACCATGGTAATCCTCCTGCCTCAGCCTCCAGAGTGCTGGGAGTATAGGCATGTACCACCATGCCCAGGTGAGTAGAATATTCTTAATGCAATCCATCTCAAATAATATTTCAACATGCAATCAATAAAAATATACTAATGAGATATTTTATATTCTCTCACACTAAGTCTCAGAAACTCCAGGGGCTGCAACTCCAATTAGTCACTTTCGACCATAAGCCATATTTCAAGAGCTCACTGGCCAAAGGTGGTTAACAGCCACTGTGTCACACAGCAAGGTCTTCATCATCTCGGGGGTGAGTAACCTAGGAATTCACACACAGCCAAAGGCTCCCCTCCCCTACGCTAGAGATAGCTGCCAGATGGCCTTGTGCCAAGACAATGGCCACGGACCCTGGTCTGGCAACATTTGCAAAGGCTGTTGCCAGTGTTAGGGGGAGGGAAAGACAAGGACTAGCCTGACTCTGCTCCCCTTCAAAGCCAGGGATCCTCCAGGGCCTCTTTCATTCTATCTTTGGCAGAAAGGGATAGGGGAGAGGGAAGTGTCACACTCCAGCACAGCTGCGAAGAGCACCAAGCCAGGGCTTTTGCCTGCCCTCAGTCTGCTTCTTTTTGGACCTAGAGCCCCTGCCCTGGGAGAAGAACCCACCTCCTCGAAGGTCAGCAGAGGCTGCCAAGTAGGCAAAGTTATCCAGACTGATGACGTCGATGATGGGGCTCACGACTCGCGTGTGGTCCTAGGAAAGAGGTGCAAGATGGTGTGAGGCCAGGGATTCTCTGCAAGAAAAGGCTCAGACACCTGACCTGGGAGGTCTCTCTGGAACACACAGCAGCCAGTGCTTCCTGCTGGATATCCCAGGGTCACCCAGACCCGTGTCAGGCTCCTGGAAGGCCCCGCCTGTGTCCCCGGGCACAAGACAGCGCCAGTCGCTTCTCCTCCCATCACTGAGCCCCGCTGGACTCTCTTCTCCTCAGTGAAGCCATCGCTGATGCTGCAGGCTGAAGGATATCTTTGGTTTTTTAGCTGCTCTCACAGTCAAGTCTAGACAACACCGGGGACAGTGACTCATCTGCTGCCTGAGGTGGCTCTTGGGTGGCTGGTTTGAGCATTCATTCTGGGCACCGTGTACCCCACCGTGTTTGGGCTGAGTCTTCCTAACTGGTTCACCGGTAGCTTGCAGGCAGGGGCCCTCTGGTCCCTGGATAAGGCAGGCAGGAGGCTTCTCCTCTCATGCCACATTCCCTCCAGGCCAAACTGGCCGCTCCATCACCTCCAGAATACAAATCCAACTTGAAATGTTGTTAAGGACATATTTGGGGGTGGGGGTGGATTGTGTCATAAATCCATGTAAACTTAGCAACGCTGCCTAGCTCCCTGTCCTCTCTGCTCTGTGGGGGTCACAGGGTAGCCTCATCTCCCCCTTTCCTCCATCACTCTCCTTTTACCCTCACAACCCACTTGTCTGTAACTCGAGAAGCAGCCAGGCCTGCCTGCAGTGCATCCATCCCCTGGATAACAGAACAGGGAGGAGAGGTGACTTTTTGATGCTCTGTGGGGCCCTTCTTGCTTCTGTTCGAGATGCTTTTATGCTGCAAGAGGATTCACATGCTATAAATCTCACTATTTCAAATGTTCAGCCGTCTTCATGTGTTCACAAGGTTATGCAATCATCACTGCTCTCTAGTTAGCATTCTCGTCACCCCAACAAAATCTATTTCTATGGATTGATTTATTCTGAATATTTCCCATACATGGATTCATACAACCTATGGCTTTTTAGATTGGTTTTTACTTCACCTAAAGTTTTTGAAGTTCATTCATACTATGACACACATCCGTGCTTTGTTTGGTTTTATGGCTAATATTCCATTTGGTTGTGATGGCTAATATTCCATCACACATATATACCACATTTATTTATCCATTCATCAGCCGATAGATGTTTCTACCTTTGGCTGTTCCAAATAGTGTCTGTAGTGCTGGGGATTTAGCTCAGTGGCAAGTGCAAGGTCAAGAGTTCAATCCCCGGTATCAAAAAAAAAAAAAAAATTCTGTGTTCAAATAGTGTCTCTCTGAATACATGGGTGCAGGTTTGGTTTTTTGTTGTTGTTGTTGTTTTGTTTGTTTGTTTGTTCTTTTTGTGGTACCCGGGGATCGAACTCTTGACCTTGTGCTTGCCAGGCAGGCACTTAAGCCACTGAGCTAAATCCCCAGCCCTGGTGCAGGTTTTTGTGTGAGTGTAGTTTCGGTGTTTACTTCTCTTGGGTCTACACCTAGGTGTGGAAATGCTGGGTCAGATGGCAATTCTATTTAAACTTTCGAGGAAACTCCAGGCTGTTTTCCAAGGTGGGTGTTTTACATTTTCACCAGCAATATAGGAAGCATTTTGCTCATCCACATCCTTGCTGGTAACCATTATGGTCCATCTTTCTTAATGTGGCCATCCTAGAAGGTGTGAAGTGGTATTCACTGTGGTTTACAGTGGCATTTCCTGGGTAACTAATAACACTGAGCACCTTTCCATGGTCTTAGTTGAATGTGTCCTTGAAGGAATGTCTATTCAAGTGCTTTGCCCAGGTGTAAAGTTGGCTATTTGTCTCTTTCTGCTTGAGTTGTGCCACCTCAGCCTTTTCTGCCATGTGTCCACATCCTCTCATTCTGGGGAGCAGCAGGCACATTACAAGAGCCCCCCACCTTCCTTTCTGTGAGAACTGCAAGCTCTCCTGCCTCCTTGTAGGGCTCCCCAGCCTGGCCACTGCCCCTCCAGCATGGGATCCTGCTTCTCCTATGATCAAAACAAACCCGTGCATAGGGTGGCTTTCATCCAGTGTAGTTCTCACAGCAACCCGTGGACAGGGGCAACTGTCCCTATTTCCAGACAAGAGAGCTCAGGGGGTGTGGCTCCTCGGGGAAGCAGCCCACTGAGGCTTCCTTGGACACCAGCCAGGCTCCACACCAGTCTCTCCTCCCTCACACCAGGAGCCTGGCAGCAAGCCCTCAAGGACGCCCCGCTCTACCGGGAAGGACGGCTCACCTCCTTCACCCGCTGCAGCATGGGCTGCAGCCACTCGATGTTCACTTCACAGTGGCTGTCCAGAAACGTGAGGATGGCGGCTGCTGCCACATCTGCCCCTCGAACTCGTGACCGGATCAGCCCTGCAATGGGAGAGGAAGTGGCTGGGGCTGGGACTGAGCCCCAAATCCCGGGGCTCCCTTCTCCTTCAGGTGCTGTCCGGCCTTCCTCTCATCCTTTAGTGCGTTCCCTCCCTCCTTTCTCCTCACCCATTACCCATCTCCATGTGCCAGGCCCTGATGGACAGTCAAGTTTAGTGACTGAAAAATGCATTAAAGTATGGTCTGGTCTGGTCCTGAAGGAAAGCCAGAAAACAAAACCCTTTCCCTTGGGAACCTGTGGCATGGGAACTGCTAGTCCCACCACCAGGTGTGACATGGAGCGAATCTTCCAGCCTGAGACACACTCGAGTTTGTGCCAGCCCCTTCACTCAGCTCAAGTGCGTTCATCTCTCTGAACCTTGGTTTTCTTATCTGTAAGATTCAGAGAGATAATGTTCCCTGCTTGTCAGGATCAAAGATGACAAGGAGACAGCCTGGTGCTTGGGAACCTGCATATGTTAGGTTCTGGCTTCCTGTCCCCATTTCGCAGTGGTCTCTCCAGCTGCTCACTGACTGGCAAAGAATGGGCTTCTAAGGGCTGGGAACTGTTTGGTCAGGAGGGAGGAGACCCAGGTGGCTCTGCCCTTGCCATTAAGTCCTAGGAGCTGTGGGGGAGGGAAAGGTCTCACTCTGAGCTCTCTGACACAAGTCACTTCTTGGAGAGATTCCCCTGGTCACACTTCTGCCCAACACTGCGTCTGCCTATCTAGCCATCCATTGGTCCAGCAGCCAGATAGCCCTTACCCTAAAGGAATCCAGGAAGCAGCTAATCATAAATTTACATTCATTCTCAGACTCAGTGGATGGCCTATTCCCAGCCCCGATGGCACCCACAATGCAGTAATATAGGACACAATTGTCCACAACATTTTCTCTTCAGTCCTTATGGTCCCTTGGCCTAACTGATCTTTCTTGCATATATCTGTCTCCCCCTTCTCTCACTCTCAAACCTTCCGTGGCTCCCTGCTATCTGCCTTATCAAGTCTAAATGCTTTCTTCTGACTTTCAAGTCTTCTCCCATTTCAGTTGATTCCACCCATTTCCCTGCCCACCACCTCGGGATTCTCGTGGGAAGGCTACGCAGCAGGTGGCTAAGAGGCCAGCCTTCATGTTGGATGCATCTGGTTAGAATCTTGAACTCTTTCTTCATGACCCTGGGAAAACTACTGAGCCTTCTGAAGCTCCAATTCCCCTATTTACAAAATGGGGACACTGGGCTGTTACGAAGACCAAATGGGAGAATGTGGGCCATGTGGACCCCTGGTAGTCAGAAAGAGGGGCTCCTAGGACCCCATGTGCCCTTGTCTCCCACAGGGGCCTGTGCATGCAGAGTCTCCACGTCTGGTATGCCCCCCCATTGCAACCTGTGTCCTGTCTCACAAGCTCCTTACCCCTGTCGAGGCCACTGTTCCACAGAAGCCTGCCCTCCCACCCCAGGTCTCCTCCCACGTCCCTGTCATCCACACAGACCTGTGACCAGCCTGCTGGACCCTCTGGCTGCAGCCCTCTGAGGGCTGGGACCAGGCTTTGTGCTTCTCTTGCAGCCCAAGAGGGCTATGCGCCCCGCTGAGCCACAGCCAGTGCCCTGAAGCACCTCTCGATGGAAGCCAGGTGGCCTCTGCTTAATCCTTCCCTTGGCTTTTTTCGAAGCCTGCCCACACGGCCTCTAGTTTCATCCTTAACATAACCTTGTAAAGCAGAAAGGGTGCTGTCGTTGTTCCATTTCTCAGCAGGGACAGTGAAGGCAGCCGGAAGTAGAGCAACATGCCTACAGTTGACCAAGCACTCACCTTCCCGCCGGTCATTGCGCAGGCACTTGACCTTGGGGATCCTGGTCAGGAGCAGACAGTCTTCAGCTGCGGGTAGAAGGAAAGAAGGCCAGTTCATTCAGATGAAGGGCGTCACATTACAAGTGGCTTGGCTGCCATGGAACTGCCCAGAAGCTGTCCCATACCAGCCCAGGTGAAGGGGGAAGGGGAGGTTGGAGGTCACAGTCATCCTTTCATTGCTGGGTAAAGGACTGGCCGACCAGAGAGCCCAGAACAGCCTGAGGAATGTCCTTCTCGGTAGCTTTCTCCCAGCCAGACGCCAGGGGGCGCTAAAGAGCACAGCGCGGTTGGGCCGACTGGCTCTCACAAAGCTTGTTTGGAAAGGATGCTCTTTCGCACACAGAGGTTGTAATTATGAAGAATGCTGTTGATGTTGTTCCGATTTTTTAAAATGGCATGTCATTGATGTTCCATCCAAAGCAGCACCACTCTCCCCATCTTTGGCACTAGAGCTCGGTACGGTCCTAGAAAAAGACCACGGATCTCTATTGGCAGAGAGGTTAGGGCACCATGGCTTGGGCATCCTGAAGATGGTTTGCATCTGTGTTGTGGGAAACGGGGTAAGAAGGGAAGGGAGGGGCGCAAAACAGGACAGGGAACACTTACGATCTGAACTGAAGTCATCCACTAAAATGATCTCCTGGATCAAGTTGGCTGGAGTCCGGTTCAAGACACTGGATCCACAGTGGGGAGAGAAGAAGCCCGGGTTTAGGGGCTGTCCCACCCCCGCCCGTGTGTGGGGCTGTCCCACTGCCCAGCGCCACAGCCAGAACACTGGTCACCAGCAACTGCTTGCAAACTGCCAGGCTCTCGCAAGGACCCTGGGTGATGTGGGACAGTCCTGGGTGATGGGGAAACTGCACTAGTTGGGTTGTCGGGACAGAAGCTCAGACTGCAGAGGTCACCAGGCTTCCCAGGGACAGTCCAGCTGTGGACCCAGGTGGCCAGTGAGGCTCCTGCTGTCCCAGCAGGTCTTCCCAAAGAGCTCTTTGTTCCTGCCTTTTCTCTGTCCCTCATTCTCCCTCTCTCTCTGGGAAATGGGACTCAAGCTTCTCTAGTCTGTGGAACACACAGGGTAACCCTTCCAAATCCCATTCTTGCCTAAGTTCATTGAAGAATGTGGGTGGGTGGGGCTTAGGCCTGACCCCAGCAACCAGGTTAGAGGATGGAGGGGTGCAACATCTCTCTCTGATTCACCTGGCAGCTACTTGGCTGGCACCCGCCCTCCCCCAGCCTCATGTCCTTCGTTGGCCTCCCTCTCTTCCTGAATCCTGTGTTCTAGCCCTTGTCCTGGACTCCTGGCCTTCTGTTTGCCTACCACAGGCTTTTGGTGTCTCGTGGCCCTGATTCGCCAGCCCCACTTCTCAGGACAGGACTTTCCCAGTGCCTGCTGGTCTTTATCCTGCCTGGCCAGACGCTCTGCAGACTACCCAGGCCTTGGGGACACCAGCACCAAGATAAGAGGCCCTGGCGGTTTACCTCTTCACTGTGCGCAGCAGGGTGGAGCGAGCCTCATTGTGGAAGGTGATGATGACACTGGTGGCTGGCAGGTCGGAGGAGTAGGACAAGGATGGGCAACTGGAAGGAAGCAGGGAGGTCAGGTGCCAGCAGTGGGGCATCACCCAACGGGCCCCTGCTTTTCTTTGGTCTAGTCTGCTGCTCCCCAGAACGCTTCTGTGAGGCAGAAAAGGCTGGCCCCTGCCCCTCACATCCACGTAAGGGGCAGGAAGAAAACCACCTTCCTTTTGCCTCCTGATTCCCTGGGGCTTCTTCCTTCTCTTCTCCCAGCTCAGGGTCTGGGCAGGAATCACCCCACCCCATCTGCAGGAGACCCCTCCTTCTCACTGAGGAAAGGGACCTGAAGAGCCCAGCAGGGGACATGGGAGGAGGGCAGCGCCCCCCCCAGGAGACCAGTCTCGGTGGGGCTGGGAGGGGAGTGAAAGCGCTCAGCCCTGCGCCCATGCTCCCTGCCCTTCCTGCACCTGCGTTTCTCCGGGCTCCCAGCCGCCCGGAAGGCGGCCGCCTCCGCTGACTCTCACAGCGATCCTCTTTATTACAGCTGTTCCCTGACTATTCCAACAGCGACTATTTTTTCATTACGACATTCATTCCACTGACAGCAGCTTCCAGCAGAAATTCCCAGGCCTCTATCCTGCCCCGCAGAGCAGAACCGGTCAGTCAGGCGGGAGTCCCTCTAGCCTGGGACCCCCAGGGGAGAAAGCCTGAGCGGCTTGAAAATAATTTTCCTTAACAGGGATGTGGACAGGAGTGGGGGAAGGAAAACTTCTATTTGCTCCCAGAAGCCACATTTTCCAAATGTCTTCTCCAAAGACCTTCGCAGTGGGGTAGGTGTGGGCTTGGTCAGCTGAGAAGGTGTCTGCCAGCACCCAGCCCCCAGCCCCCAGCCCTGACCTCCAGGCGCCCAGCTCTCTGTCCTTGTCCTCCAACCTTCAGATGTCCAGGAAGAGGGGAACCTGGATAGCAATGTTCCTCCATTCCAGAAGGGGACAAACTGACCCATGTCTGTCTGGAGGGTGGGCTTGAACCTCTCTCCCGACTCCCATGTTCCTCTTAGATTTCTGTAGCTCTGTGAAGATGGACACAGGAGTCTCTGCAGGGGTTTGCCCCCTGCCTATGCTTGGACTTGGGCTGGTGGGGCTGACCCTCTGGTCCTACTAGGTCTATCTTGTGTGGTTTATGTCCCTTTGTTCCGCTTGACGGGGAGGGGCATCCCTGGGTTGAGGACTGGACCAGGAAATAGCCTGTCACCTCAGCACTGTCAGTCCAGCAGAAGAAACTGCAGTGGGAGGACATGGTTCATATCAGCACCCAGGCACACACACTTGTGTGCATATAGGCACACATACATACTCATACACAAACATATATGCCCATGCACACACACGTGCATAAATGGACATGTATGAAGGCCTGTGCATGAACACACACACGGCCTGATCCACCTCGGTCCTGTGGCTCTTCACCAATTCACCACTGCCCGGGGTATACAGCCTCATTTTAACACGAGTTTCACATGGTGGGCAGTTTCTCAGTGAACGCCAAGAAGCTTCAGCGTGGGAGTGAGCTGGGAGGACAGACAGAGATGAACTGGCCGGGGCCTTGCTCCACAGGTTTGGATCAGCAGATCCTCCAGGCCCTGTGTTCGACCAGGTCAGCCATGGCTAAGGCTGCCCGCAAAAGGCCAAGCAGAGCTGCATGGACAAAGCATGGGCTGAGCAGAGGGACACAGGGCAGGGGGGACTTCCTCAGGTCTGACTGAGAAAGGTTTCCCCAGGGCCTGGACACGGCTGTTTGGCTTTGCGGGTGAGAGGAGAGGCTGAACAGCAGCAGAATTATTGCCTTGCTTGGTAGCATGAAGGGATTCTGGGGGCTGGGGGCACAGTGAGGTTGAGGTCTAGGGTTCACTGGTCCCCACATCTGTCTCTCCTGGCACAAGCTGCCAAGCCTTCCAGACCTCAGATAGATGCACCTCTGTGAGTAATGAGGAAGGCGCTAGAACCAGCCCTGCCCCTTTCTCTCACATGCATCCTTTGTGTATGGAGTGGCTGCTTCAGAAATAACTCTTGCCTACCTGCAAACCAGGGCCAGACAGCTCAGTGCTTGTGTCTGGGTCCCACATAGCTCCTCTTTCTCCTGCACAGCTACAGGCAGACCAGTCTTCTGGAGCACAGAGCAGGACCCTGGCACTAGCCAGGGCTGGCATGGAGCCTGCCCTGGAGAAGAGGACATAGGTGGTGTGGGGAAGTGTGCTCAGGCAGAGGGAACAGTGTGTGTGAAAACGAGGAGGGAGGAGTGTGGGACTGCAGGGAGGGACAGAAGGTGCCCAAGATAGGGTAGGTGAGGCCAGGGCTTGGGGGCGAGGCTGCAGCAGCAGGAGACAGGCTGTTCCAGCAGGGGACAACAGGAGGAGGAAAGACCAGAGGGTTGGCTTACGCTGCAGACAGGACACACAAGGGCCTGAATCACAGAGGTTAATGACCTGTCCAAGGCCGGTTTCCCATGTGGAATTGGTCAGCAGAGGGGCTGGAGTGAGGCTTCCCTGGCTTTGGTTTAGGACCTCTGCTACCTCCCTCGCTGGCAGAACTAAGAACAACATTAGCAAGTTTCTGGGCCTCACTGAGGAGGTAGGGCAGCGAGGCAGAAGGCAAGGGCCAGCCACGGGTTGGAGGCCTGGGTTGCCTACTGCCTGGAACCTCCCTGAGGTCCTCTCGCCAGATGAGGTACTGTAGGCCTCCTGGCCCCCGCTGGGGGTTTCCTTGGTCTTTGAAGGCTGTGAGTCAGCCAATAAAATAGGACAGTCACTGAGGGTAAGAGCTCTCATATCCAAGTCATTGGACCAAGACTGAGAAAATCTTCCTCATACATGTGACAAAAAGAAAACCAGTTGAATGGTGCTGACCTTTTCTCAACCTTTCTTCTCATCAACACGATGCAGGCCATCTGTCTCAGTGTGACAGTCATCCTTCTGTTGTGGGGCCAAAATACCCGACATACATCTTAAGGAGGAGAGGTTTATTTTGGCTCAAAGTTTCAGCAGTTTCCCTCCATGATCGGTAGCTCCAAGGCAGAAGCACCATGGAGGAAGCACAAGGTAAAGGGACAGTCCTCATCTCCTGGCAGCCAGGAAGTAGACAGAGCAGAAAGAGCCAGCCAGGAAGAGAACAGAGGCCATGTATAGTCCCTCAAGTTCAAGCCCCAAGACCCACTCAGACATACTCAGAAGTGTGTTTCACTAATCTCCTATGCATCCCTCAGGACAATCAAGTTAAAATTTAAGATAAATCTTCACACCTGTAATGGCGGGTGTCCCGGATGGGCCGGTCAGGGCTTAGCTTGTCACTCTCCAGCTGGTTGAAGGCATGCTGCCTGTAGGGGTCCTCTCCAGGCTTCAGCTGCTTGGCTGACAGGTATGCCTTCTCATCAAAGCCTTTTGAGGGAGTTCCTGTCACCTGAGACAAAGATCAGCATCAGCGGATGCCACGGGCAGGAAGGTTCCATAGTGTGGTAAATGCCTAGCATGCACCAGGTGGGAGCCAACTGCTTTACCTCATTTGTACCTTATCCCAGCTGTCTCCTATTACACAGATGAGGGAACTGAGGGTGAAAAGGTTTTTTTAAAAAGTGTCCAAGGTGACTGCATGTAAGTCATGTGGTCTGGATTCAAACTGATTATTCTAGGTTGAAAGCCCGTACCCTTAACCAGCACTCTTTGCCAGATATGGGGAGGGTAGGCCCCAGAGAGCACCAGTCCCCCAAGACACGGTATTCTGAGGGAGCCAGAAATCACAGTGGAGGCTGCCAAGGCCCCTGAAGAATGACAGCTCCTGAGCATCAGCTGGGCCTGGCACTGTGCTAGGAGCAAAGCAGGTACCCTACCTGTGAAACCCCAGGGCTTGGCCCAGCTGCTGCAAGGACAAGCAAGCTATGATGCCAGAGCCACCAGACCCAGTGCCAAGGGAGGCAGCTTCTCCCGGGCTTTTGCCTGCTGCTGAAGTGGGCCCACATCAGATCTTGCAAGCCTCCTGCTGCTAAGTGCTGGGGTGATGGATGACACATGCCATGACTCAGCCTCTTTCTCCTTAGCCACAGCCTGGCCTCTGCTCCCAGAGCCCCCGGTGAGAGACACCAGGGAAGGACACGCTGGAGATAAATGAATGCATGCATGCATTCTGACGGCTTATTGCTTGGACCAAGCTGCTGGCCAGAGGTCCCCCAGGGTGCCAGGAAATATTATCAACTGTGAGTGTATCCTGACCCCAACTCCGCATCGTGACCAGCAGCCCTGAGCCTCCAGAGGCGGCAGGAAGGAGGGTGAGAATTGTCCACCCACAGAACCCACATGAGCACTCAGTCACAGGACTAATCCTAAAGAGATGGTCCCAGCAGGCAGCAGGACCTAGGGAGGGGACTGCTCTGTGGGATGACCCTGTAGAGTCTTACTAGCTGCTCAAAGCCCCATGTTTCCCTAAGTGCCTCAACCCAACTCCCTGGAAAGAATGCCAAGGTCCAGGGAGCGCCTGTCTCCTACATGCTGCCACTCCGTGGTGCTGTCACCTTCCCTGGTGACCTCTGCCCTAGATGTCTGTTGGGAGCTTCCTGAGGGCACAGCCAGGAAGGGAGAGCTCCATATGTCCCTTGGGCCAGGCTCCACACTAGACACAGATGCTCCGGGTGTGTATGATCAGACAGTGACCCAGCTGTGGCCACTGTGCTATAATATTCTGAGTTGATGCCATGCCAGAGATGGAACAGATGCGGCCAGGACTCCTCACGAACTCAAAATCCATTTCAGGAAAGGTAAGAAGAAAAGAAGGGAGAGAAAAGGAAAGATAAATGTTCTGGCCTGAGCCTTGGATTGTTACAAGGATCTACGCTGTCTCACGCCACGGGTGGAACTTTTGAAGCTCCTAGAGGAAGAGTACCTCACTTCATCATCCTATAAGCCAACTGCGGGAGACAGCCATGCCTATTTCTTTAGGACTTAGGGTCACCCTCTGGGCTCAGGAAACCTGAGTTCTCATCCACGCTCACCTGTGGCCCAATCAACACTGACAGAGCCATCTGCCAGGCCTCGGGGCACACTTTAGTGGGTTCCAAGGGTCACCTAAGAATTCCTTCCTCCCACCCTCCCACCCTCCCTTCCTTCCTTCCTTCCTTCCTTCCTTCCTTCCTTCCTTCTTTCCTTCCTTCCTTCCAGAGCTCCACTGAGCATGACCAGTGTGCCCGGAAGTGGGAGGAACCCTGAGACGCTTCCTCAGCCTGCAGCCTTCCAGCAAGCACCTCACTCAAAGCTCCAGGCCGCAGGGAAGGTTGGGCAAGAATCTGCTCAGTCTGTGCTCTCTAGAGAAGCTTCCAGTGGCCTCAAAACTGAGTCAGACACCCTCAAAGATGCTCTCAGGAAAAGTCTAGTGTTCCCTCCCAGAGGCACACAGCTTCTGAGTGGCCCAAGCCTCCTCTAGGTGAATCGGGCTGGACTGAGACCTTTCCCCTTGAGAAGAAGCTGTCATGGAGACTCCAGGTCCACTCTGTCCCAGAAGCCTCAGCTCTCCTTGGACCCTGCAGCTGCATAGGTTTGGAGCTGAAACCAGCCAAGTGGGAGGGGACTGAGGAAGGGTGGGACCTGGCTCACGCTAATGCCATGGCCCCTCCCCTCTTGCTTCCTCTCCTTCAGCCCCTGCCCCTGCCCCGGTCACCACCCAGAACCTTTCAGTGGTGAATGTCCACACACCAGTTCACATCCATCCCGAAATTCATTTCCCTCTGGCTCTTGAACCCCTGCTTCTACTCTTGTGTCCTTCTTTGATTGTGAGACTTTCAGGCCTTACGTGTCCCACGGATGCTTTTAACTCAGCATCTCAAAACTAAGCCCCTACCTATCTCCTAGCAAGAGCTTCTGTGCTCCCTGTTGCAGAGACAAAAAATGGACTGGAAATCCACTCTGCACAGGCACTGGGTTCAAGAAGCTAAGAAAATGGAAGTGAAGAAAAAGCAGAGTGGCTCCCAGAAGAGGAGCCTGGAAATCTAGTCTCTTTCCTGCCCATCCCATGCCAGGCATGGCCGTGCAGGGTCATGAAGTGGAAATCGCCACCCAAGCTTAGAGTTTGACAGCTGGTGACCTGATGTGACCCCCTCACCCCACCTCAACCCCAGAAAGGGCAGTGACCATAGACCAGAGACCGGGGAACACTGTTCCCCTTCTGTCCTCTTCTAAAGGGGACATTTCCTCCCACATGCTGCTTACTAAGCACAGTAGGAAAGAGGGAGTAAATGCAGCAGGGCCACAAGCAGCAGCAGCAGCAGGAGACTAAAGATCCTGGACTCCCAGCCCTCGCTGGAGGGGGTGAGGGACCATGTGCTGTTTGTGGAATTCTCGTCTCAGGCTGGTACACCTGTCACCCGGCACTGAGCTGTATTCTCCTCTTCCACTAGCTGGTGGGATGTGCACCTAGTGCAGAGGTACTGAACAAAGGAATAGATGAATGAATGAATGAAAGTCTCAATGTTGTCCCTACTTTCAAATTAGCATTTTCAATTGGAAAAAAGATGACGGCAAGCAAATGGGATCCTCCAACACATCACAGGTCGTTGGGTGACCTCTCACACACAGGGTGACCTCTCCCCCACAGAGCAGAACCCTGGAGGCTTCTCCCAGGCACCCGCATGGCTCTCTCCTTTGCCTCCTGCAGGGCTCCGCTCAATCCTCACCACCTCTATGAGCCTCCACCCAACCCAGTGTAAAAACCGCGCCCCCGCCTGGCCTTGGCCTTCCCTGTCCTGCCCTGCTCTGCTTTTCCTTGTGATGCTTACAGCAGCTGATGTCCTAAATATATTTTATTTATTTTTGGCTGCTTCTTGCCACAAGAAAATAAGTTTCACCAGAGCAGGGATTGTACGTTTTGTTTCACGCTGGACTCCAAAGCCCACAGCAGTTGCTGAGTGATCATAAGCCCTCAAAGAGGACAGCCGAAGGACATATGAGTGGCAAGCCTCCCTGCCTCTGGCCCCTCCCCTGGCCAAACACTACTACATTTGGAACTTCAGGGGACCCAGAAGGGGGTGGGGGAAGTTTGGGGCTGCTGTAGGGACCTTCTTCCTACCAGGTGCTCCTGGCAAAGGTGTCATTCACTGCCCTGCTCCCACCAAGTCACAAGCATTCTCAAGTCAGCACCAGACTGGGACTAGGCCAACCTGACCACTGCGCTTTAGATGCAGGGGTTGGCCCAGGGTGACCATTTGATTCAATTTGGGCCGATCATAATTCGAGGGGGTGTTGTTGTTGTTTTGTTTTGTTTTTAATTCTGGGGTTTGAATCCAGGGCCTCACTTATGCTAGGCAATAACTGGGCTACTGAGATACATTGTCAACGCCTTTAAAAACTTTTAATTTTTTTGGTTTGTTTTGTTTGGTGGGTTGGTTTTTTGAAACAAGATTTTGACATGGAGTTCAGGCTGACCTTGAACTTACTAGATAGCCCAGTCTGGCCTCAAACTCATAGCTAATCTCCTGCCTCCACCTCTGTAATACTGTTACAGGAATGCACCACCATGCCTAGCTAAATGTTTTCATTTGGAAACAGGATCTCACTGAATTGACCAGGTTATACTCAGACTCTCACTCTTTCTGCCTCAGCCTTACTACATCCAGCCTCCCTGGGAGTCTTCTACATAATGAGTGCTTTTCATCAGCTCTGCTAATCCAGAGTCTTGCCCATCACGTGGGAAAATCTTGTCTGAAGAATCAAACCAAGCAGAAACAATGAGAACCAAGAGATAGAAAGAAAACTCTTTGAGTCAATCATCTCTTTCTTGCTTTGTTTCCTTTCTTCTTCTCCTTCAACTAGTTTGAATCACGTGTCCTGCTCTAGTAACCAAATGCTCACAGATACCAATCCTTCGATGCACTCTTCTCCAAAAGTAACAAACCCATCAAACGAGTCACTGGTGACAACGGTACAGTGTAGATGACAGCCATCCGTTTCAAGACACCAGGCTGGTCTCTGGCATTCAGCCCAGTGGCAGGTGTCTAGGGTTGGGTCGGGCATTCCCAGCATTCCCCAGCACACAGAGCTGTGTTCAGACTTTGGGGTGGGGGTTCCATCTGGACCATGCTTAAGAAGCCCTGCGTTGCCATGGTGAGGAATGAGTGCTGGGGAGCTTGTGAGTGACGGCCTGATGAGCCTCCCACATCCTTCCAGCTCCCTGCAGACCATTCTTGGCTGAAGTCTAGGCAGCCACTTCCCTCCCCAGTCTTTGTCCTTTTAAGGAATATCAAATCTCACACTTCCGTGTCCAATAAGGTCCATTACATCTGAAGCTGTTTAAGATGAAATAATGATTGTGTTCTATAAAGCAGGAAGAATTACTCCTCATCTTTGGTAGTTTTATTTTCAGTCCATCATGTCAGTGAAACTTTGAGACTCGCCTAACTTACTTCAGTTTTTCTCTCAGCTAGATTTGCTTATTGCTTCTTGGACTGCTAAATTTAGAAAACAAACAGCAAAGGGGAAGGTTCAAAATGAGACAGGAAAATATTTTCCATGTCATTTTTGTCAAAAATAGTTCAACTCCAACCCCCAAGTCTTGTAAGCTTTTGCTTAAAATATACACATACCACTAAATTTTAGATTTAAACAACTCCAACTCCTTTTAAATAATTTCTGCCCAATTTCCTTTTACTGCCAGTAAAACAGGTACCTGCTGGATTTGTCTTTCACTAAATTTCAATGAAAGTGCAAATAAAAAGACTCAGGTCCTAGTTTATGGATGGCTTCTGACTTTTTTTCTCTGAGTGTGCTATAAACCAAAAACACCTGGTGAGCAAAATGCGCTTCCCAACCACTCTCGCCTCCCCTGGGAATACCTCCTCTGATGCTCTGTCCCAGGGTGAAAGACTGTCATTCATCGGAAGAAGCGGGAAGCTATGTGCCATGATTCAACCTCTCTGAGCCCTGGGTCACAGGTTCCAGCTCTCCCACATGAAAAGGCAGGTTCCCCAGGGTTTGCCTGACATCTGCCAGGGCTCTTATCCCACAAGTCAAGATGCTGTGGGTGACACAGGGCCAGGATGAGTACAGGGGACCCCTAAGTTGGTTATCAAGCACCCCGAGGTTCTACCCCAGACATATGCCGATACCTCATTTAACACTACCTCACAAGCTATCATTACAGAGGTAGCCAGCCTGCGCCCTGAAACCCAACAGCCCTCGGATGCAGTGCTGGGTCTCACTGCTCTCCGGACTTGAATAGTCACTTCCCTTTTCCGGTGTGCTCCTTGATCTGGAAGATGAGAAGGATCATGAGGCTTGAAGGAGATGACATATAAAAGGCACTTAGCCCATGCCTGACACATGCACTGTCTTTTTACCAGTGGGTCTCAATCTCAGCAAACACCCAAGAAGATTTTAAAAAGCCCAACATTCAGCCATATGGAGGACAAATTTAATCAGAATCTGGAGGTAGCACACAAGCTTCAGGGGTTCTGGGTACCCTCCAGGTGGTTTCAGGAAGCTGATGCTTTCTACAGATGCTGAGGCATGGACTGATGGAACCACAGGATCTGTTAGAACAAGAAGGGACCTTTGAGGCTGTCTCCTCGGACCCATCTTTCCAGCAAGTCTCACAGTGAGTTTGATATTTGACCTCCATTTGTACTGACCTTGACCTTGACCATCACAGAAGTCAGTTTGAAATTCAGTTTGAGCCTAGTTCCCATAGAAATCCACCACATTGTACCACTTCCATCCCACAGGACCAGGAAGCTCTAGTTCCATCACATATCAAGGTGCACAGGACAAGGGCTGCCTGGGGACACTCACCCAGGGCCTCCAGTTAGATTTCCCACCACATCTTCCTGTCAGTCCTGCAGGGTATCGATGACCTTATAGTTTATGACACTAGCAGTCCCTCTGAGAAAGAGCTCTAGTGGTCTTAGCATCCACTGGTTCTAGTCATCTCCCTGAGAATGTGAGGCCCACTGCCCATTCCTGCAGGAAACCAGGCCAACCAGGGTTCAAGGTTGGGACACGCCATCAAAGCACCACTCCAGACCGGCTCTGCTCAGATCCAGCAGGTTCCAGTAGAGATATGTGGGGTGATAGCTCAGTTTCCACTTACTTACCAGTTTATCCAGCACAGGTAGGGCATTCCTGGGCTGAGAAGGGTACCACAACCCTGCTGTGCCCCCAGCCACAGTGGGTGTAGCCCAGGGGATAAGGACATATTGGACCTCTTCCATAGTAATGGACCCATATTGACTGCTCATTCTGTGAACCGGGAACTACGTTAGATGTTTATCCCCATCTCCATATACTCCATATTTTACAGAAGAGGAAACTGAGGCTTAGGAGGCACAAGAGCATACCTAAGGCCATACAGCAGCTGAGAGGCTGCACTGGGACTGGAATAAAGGATGTCTGACCACAGAGCCTAGCACAAAGCCTTCTCTCTGTGCCTTTGGACTACTCCTGGGCCCAGATGTGCCTGGCACTTCCTTCCAATCCCAAGTTCCTCAGCTCTAAGGCAAGCACAGGCTGGAGGCTGCCTCCCCCCTTGGCTCAAGCTTAGATGGGGACTTGCCCAATGCCGTCACCTCTTGGCCTACACATGGGCTTGGAAGCACTTCTCTGCTCATGGCTCAAAAGAACATGGAAAAAAGGAAATCTAGAAGAGTTCATGTTACTCACACTAAAACATTCCATAACCAGAAATCCCTGGATCAGCCTGGGCCCCCTGGGTCTTCTCAGTCAGGGACACCCTCAGGGTCCTGGTGAGACTTCTGCAGTCACATCAAAGGGGAGAAAAAGCCAATTCCCATTCAGGGTCTTGTCTGCTGTCATACTGATCCCAAAAACAACCGGCTACACTGGCTGAAGGAGAGGAGAGGAGCAGGAGGAACCACTGAGGCAGGGCAACCTTAGGGCTCCCCACATTCCAACAAATACCCTTCTGGCCAGCGCATGGTTCTGATCAGCACTGTGCTATAAAGTAGCATGTGCATAGCTACTTGCTGGTCTCCACACCTTCACTGCACTTCAGGGGCTACATAGTCAAAAGCTATTGGACTTGTCAGATATTAACCAGCAAAACAAAATCAACCATGGACTAATGGGCCACAGAACACACAGGACACACACTTGTGCATGGGTAGTCATAACTTCCTTCTCCACAATGTGAGGTCAGGAACAGCTAAGCCATGATCAAGTACTGCAAGGTCCTAGTCACCAGCCAGGCAGCTCCCTTTGCAATGCTTCTCAGAATAATGGGCCCAATCAGACAAGCAGTTGATGTGGTACATTACTGGCATTGTTGGTCAAATGCAGAACATTACCTATGGTTTGTGACTAGTAATTAAACAGTTAAGTAATACTCTTCAAAAAATATCTACCAATAGCAAAGGGCATGACAAAGATAGACTTTTGGAATTAAATTGAGCATTAAAAAGAAGAAGAAAAACAAAACCTTGGGAAAAAGCAGCCTGTCTCCCAGATCTCCTTCAAAGGTCTGTGAGGATTGAAGGTCTCCCCGCCCATATTTGTGTTGAAAC
The DNA here is from genome assembly GCA_004027455.1 of Hydrochoerus hydrochaeris. Taxonomy (NCBI): domain Eukaryota; kingdom Metazoa; phylum Chordata; class Mammalia; order Rodentia; family Hydrochaeridae; genus Hydrochoerus; species Hydrochoerus hydrochaeris. Next base: position 156,573 of record PVLA01004135.1, on the reverse strand, counting down.
TTAATCACCATTGTGAGGGTATTAAGAGGTGAAGCCTTTGGGGGGCTTATAAGAAGGGCTCCAGAGGGAGTCTGCCCTTCCTTTTTGCCCTTCCACCTTCTACTATGTGAGGACAAGCGTGTCACCTCAGAGGGTACCAGGCTCCATCTTGGAAGCTCAGAGAGCAGCCCTCATGAGACACCAAAACTGCAGGGCCTCAATCTTGGCTTCCCAGACTTAGGACTGTGAGAAATAAACTGCTGTTGTCTATAAGCCACCGATCTCTGGTATTCAGTTACAGAAGCACAGATGGATTAAGCCAAGGCTACCGCTAGGGCACATATAACTGTTCCCTCCCCAGGACATGCACTAGCCCCTGAATCCAGTATTTTATCTAGGTACAATACACAAAGTAGCCATAAAATCTGGAAACAGGGATAAAGTAATATATTTTAAAGACATAGCCTATTTATTACTTTTGAAATATACCAAAGGTGCAGTTTTATTCTGTGAGAAATCAGAGACATATTTTTGTGTGCCTTGGTTACGTTCACTTGTTGCTGGAACAAAATACTCAAAATTCACAAGTTAAAGGAGGAGAGGTTTGTTTTGCCTCACAGTTTGTAGAGGTTTCAGTCTGCAGTTGGCTGATACCAAGGCAGGCAACATAGCAGTGGAGAGACAGCTCAGGGCAAGGCAGACAGGAAGCAGAGCATGATCAAGGGAGCAGAGAAGGAAACAGATCCCTCTAGGCCACTCCCCCAGTGGCCCACCTTCTCCAATCAAGCTCCACCTCCCAAATCACATTTAGCTATAAATTCATCATTGGGCCAATCCATGATCCAATCATCCCCAAAAGTCCCATTTATGAGCACAAGAGGTTTTGGGAGGACATCTAGATATAAATCATAATAACAGTGTGTGTGTGTGTGTGTGTGTGTGTGTGTGTGTGTGTGCGTTTTGCTGGACACTGCACCCTGGGCCTGGCACAGGTCACACAGGTGCTGCACTACTGAGGCAAACTCCCACCCCCAAGACATACATCTTCTGATCACAGCACATCACAGACGCATGTGCAGGGATCAGTGGAAATGCAGTGTTTATTGTACAGTGTGCTGAACCAGACACTGCCTGTGAGCAACAGCTCCACGACACGTACTGTAATGTAGCCTGAACAGGGCGCTTATTATGTGTTTGTCCACGTCTTTGGGGCTACCCACCCTGTAGTTAAAGAGACCTGAAAGGGAAGATATAGATTATTCTTGCAAGAGACTCAAGAGTGTGAGGATGTAAATTTTCTTTGTCTTAATATAAAAATTCAATGCAATTCTGATAAAATTACAGCTGTGTTGGGTTGGGGGGAGTTCAGCTGGGTGAGTTTATACATGAGAAACAATCAGAGAAAAATCTAAAAGAAATTAAATATAGGCAAATAAATGTGTCAAAGAGTACATGTATTGTACCACAGACTTTATGTATAACAGGATTCTACTGGTAAAAGACCAAAAAGATCAACTGAAGAAAATGAAGAGGTCAGAAATAGACCCAGATACATAAGGAGGTTGGCACAAGATACGGCTGCAGCTGGGTGTGGTGGCTCATGCCTGTAATCTGAGCACTCTGAGAGGCTGAGGCAGGAGGATCACAAGTCTGAGCCCAGTCTGGGCAACTAAGCAAGAGTGTGTCCCCAAAAAAAATTTTTTTAAAACTATATATATATATATATATATATATATATATACTTCAAATGGCAATGGGAGGGGAAAGATATGTTACTCTGCCATTGATGTTAGGAAAAGTAATGAGACAATATGGAAATGAATAACTCAGAACTCATTTCTTAAACTGAAATAAATCCCAAGTGTCTTAGAAGTTTAAATTTGACTAAGCATAAAAAAAACTGGTATTTTATTTTTCAAATTTGGACATAAAGGCCAAATGCCATCAAAGAAAACATTACATAAAACTTACCACTTTTAGAAGAAAAAAGTCACAAAGTCAAATACCAACACCACATTGAGAAAAAATATTAGCCAAAATATCTTAGGACAAAGGGCTAATTTCTTTAATATACAAAGAGCTTTTATAAGTCAATAAGAAAAAGACCAATACATCAAAAGAAACCTGGGCATAAAGGATATGAAGAAGTAGCTAACAGAAAAAGAAATGCAAATGTTCAATAATAGAGATGCTCAACCTCCATAATTACTAAATAAGTACAAATCAAAGCAAGACACAATTTCTTGTTAATTCATCTGGCAAAACTCAAGAGTAATTATCAACGGTCAGAATTTTGATGGCTTGAAAAATAGGTCTTACCCCGGTGGATTATAAATTGGTACAACTGTGATGGAAAGCTGTTTGGCAACATTAGCATTTTAAATTCTACTCTTTGACTCGGCTGTGGTTCCATTTTTAGGTACAGTTACAGCTGCTTTCCACGACAGTCTCAGTACACACCTGCGCTCTCAGGTTTCCCTCTGCATTTGTCCTGGTTCAGGTGATAAATTATATGATCACTTGACATTTCTAGGCATTAACTCTACAATTAAACTCACATGAGTATGTGACATGGACAGGTACAATAACGGCAGCATTATTCATAATAGAAAATACTAGAAATAAGTGCCTCTCGATAGAAGCCTGATTAACTAAATTACAGTTTACCCTTGCATTAGAATTCTAAATGAGTGTTAGGAGGAATAAGTTAAGTGCACATTCATTTTGTTTAAATGGCTCATAAATACACACACACACGCAAATGCATAGGTGTATCTGGGAAAATATACAGCAAACTGCTCCACAGTGGTCTGGAAAGCAGCATAGGAATGACCAGAAAAAACTGAAGAATTTTACCTTTTCCTTTATAGAAGGCAGTTTTTTTTATAAATCAGCATTTACTGCTTTGTATTTTTTTTTTCAGTTGAATGAACCACAGTTCCCTACCTAACAGGGATGAGCTAATCAGGGTCACCATCACCATCGTTACCTGGAGAGTGATGCAAGGCCCAGGGGCAGAGACACCCAGCAGCGCTGCTCCTGATGATCCCAGGGGATGCAGAGAGGTACATACAAGGCAGAGGGGGTGGCGTGGGCATGCGGTACTTGTGCAGGAGAATTCGGGCGAGGCTCAGAGACCCAACTTGTCCTCACCTGTGCAGGGAGGGTGGGGCTCCAGTGTTCCGACCCCAGGGCATGTCGGGTGTTACAGGTGATGGATGGATTGCTCCCTTGATTTGTTCATCCCACACTAAATTCAAAAATCATAGCATCGCTTTGCACCTCATGAACAGGCAGAGCTATAATTTGTCATAATAATAAAAAAATAGAATGGGGTGTGGGTTAAAAAGCCCCTCTGTGGCTGCAGACCCTGACCACAGAGACACCTGAAGAGGTCGGTAATCAGATACACGGATGAAGGGTGCCATTTCCTCCTCCATTTTGTGAGTTTTAAACACTTTTTTTTTTAAAGAAAATACTTTTTTAAAGTGTCTGGCATTGAGTACTTCACTCAGTAACTCAGCAGAAGGGGGAGGGCAGCCCAAAGAGCGCCGCACAGGCTGTCAGGCGGACAGGCCTTCAGGCTAGTCCACCAGCCACTCAGCACCGCCAGCTAAGCTGGGCGTGCTGTTTACACTGCAGCAGGAAGGAGGTGATGGCACGCACTGCTGGGGGTGGGAGAGTGGGGGGTGGAGCTCATTAAATAAAACCATGGCATGGCGTCCACGGGAGCACAGAGGGTGGGTGTGGAGCAGGATGTCTGAAGGCCTTTTCTGACTCATACATCAATGATCTGTAGCACTATCCGCTCTTCTGATTATGGTTCCATACCTATTTATTGCAGATTTGGGAGCAAATGTTCAATAAGAAAGGACCAGGTCTCTGGACAAGGCCACAGACAAGCCCCGATGGTAGAGGGTACCAATCACTTGCTCAAGGCTAAATGGAACACAAGCTAGAGATGAGTTTGAACCTAGGTGGTCTAACTGGAGAGCCAGATGTTGAACCGAGGTAAGGAGTTTTTATGGATTAAAAACTGGTGGCCAACTTAACACCAGCTGGATTACATCAGCATGGTGCTGAGCGTAGATGTCCCACCTGAGGAAAGTTGCCAGCATAAATAGAGACATGGAGGAGATACTATGCGTGCGTTACTGCACTAAGGTGTTGAGGTGTTAAGGAGTTGAGGCGTTGTGGGTTCTCCTACATGTTGCTGTTTGAGCCGTTGGTTCTCCTGGGGGAGCTCTGGTCATCACATAGAGCATTGCTTCCTAGCTCTGGAGGGGAAGACGTGTGCCACTTGGTCTCCAGGATGAACTCATCACGCTGGCTTCCTGACATGTACTTGTCTGTGCTTGTCGTTGGAGGAGCTCGGGGCCTCCGTGTCGCTGAGGATGGCTGTGGTGCTTTTCAGGACAGCCCTGGTCTTTGTGGTGAGTGTGACTTCTCAGCTCCAACAGAGAACCCTCAACCTACCAGCACAGCTCCTTCACCCTGCTGGCATAGACTTCCTAGTTTCCACTGCTGACCTTTGGGCCTTCCCAGCACGGATGGGATCCATAAAAGAGACTAGTGTGAGTCCTTCTTGTGGGCTCTAGACCTTCAGTTGGACTCGTGGGAGGCATTGTCATGAGCTCTGGGTCTTCATCTGGACTCATGTGGGACATTGCTGTGGGATTCAGGCCCTTGGCAGAATATTCTGTCTTTAGTGTTGTGGATAGATTTCCTACATTTTCTTGTGTTAACTCTGGGTGACCATCATAAAAATATTATAAAGTCCACGTCCTGATTCTAATTGTTCTCTGCACAACCCCTGACTACATACAATAGGAGTGAACAGGTCTTCGAGGCAGCTGCCCCACTGGAAACCAGGAGGCAGCTGCACTTAGGGGTGATACAAGGGAGGGGCAAAGTACATGGTTAAGCCAGGAGAGAGCCATGCTTTTCCTGAGACAGGGGCTCAGGGTTCAGAGCAAACTGCACATGACCCAGGCAAGTGAACTAAACTCCACCGCAGTCAGTCAGAGACCCCGGGCCCTTTCACAGCTCCAGGAATGATTAAATGGCATTCCTCGAGACCCCACAAAGTGAAATACCTTCTCTGTGTGGGGCTGCTTGGTCTGTTGAGTGGCCACCTCTGCTATCTGTGTTCTTCCTTATATTAAATATCTTAGCCTTGAAACATCTTGCTCACATGTGATTTCATCTTGCATGAAGCTATGAATTCATATTAGCAGGTGACATTGTCACCTGGAATTCCTACCTATTATGATTTTTTTTTCAATGCTGAGGATTGAACCCAGAGCTCACATATGTTAGGTATGTCCTCTACCACTGGGCAACAGCCCCAGCCCCTGAGAGCCCTCCTCCTGCTCCTCCTCTTCCTCCTCTGCCTCCTCCTCCTGCTCCTCCTGCTCCTCCTCTTCCTCCTCTGCCTCCTCCTGTTCCTCCTCCTCTTCCTCTACCTCCAGTTGGACTCGTGGGAGGCACTGTCATGAGCTCTGTGTCTTCATCTGGACTTCTCCTCCTTCTCTTCCTCCTCCTCCTCCTCCTTTAGCACTGGGGATTGAACTCAAGGGCCTCCCCAGGAGGTATTCCCAGCCCTTAAATTTTTTTTCTTAAATTTTGAGACAGGGTGTCATTAAGCCCCTAAATTGCCCAGGCCGGGCTTGGACTGTCAATCCTTCTTCTCAGACACTTGTTACCACACTGGGCTCCTGGGATTTCTATTTTAATCATGATTAAAATCACAGAGAAAAATTAAGCACAAAGATGTTCTCAACAATCTTATTTATGAGAATAAAAATGTGAACACAATATATATGTCAATGAACAGCAGGAAAAAGAAATTTATGTTGTCAGTTGAATATTTAGCATCCAGTTACAATTTTTGCTATAGGCTATAGACAAATGGGTAGGGGATTTATTTTTAAAATGAGATTGGGATTATAAGGAGGTATTATTTCTCCTATATTCATTTCAGTATTACTGACAATAACCAAGAGGTATAAACAACTTAAGAGTCCACCAATAAATGAATGGATAAAGAAAATGTGGTACCTACATAAGTAAATAATATTCAGTTTTTAAAAAACAAGGAAATCTTGCCATTGATGAAACATGGGTGAACCTTGAGGACTTCAGGCTAAATGAAATGCACTAATTGATAATCACAGAAAAACAAATACCACATCACTCCACTTATCTGAGGCATCTGAAATGTCCAATGCCTAGGCATCAAAACATCAAATGCATGGTCTCCAAGAGCTAAGGATCGAAACAAGTGGGGAGTTAATCTTAGGCATAAAGTTTCCATCAAGCAAGATGAATAAACTGAAAAAAACCTACTGCATAGCACTCTACCTATAGTCAACAGTTATGTCTTATGTACCCCAAGATGTGTTTAAAGGGTAGATCTCATGTTGTGTCCTGACAGTTAACTACAATAAAATACAGTTAACCCACGTATGGTGGCATATGCCTGTAATCTCAGCACTCTGGGAGGCTGAGGCAGGAGGATGGCAAGTTTGAGCCCAGTGTAGATAGTTTAGTTGACTTAGTAAAATTCTATCTCAAAATAAAAAATTTTAAAAGGGCTGGGGATGTGGCTTAGTGTGAAGGCCCTGGGTTCAATCCTGAGTACTGGGGGCAGGCGGAGCCACTTAATAAGATACAATATAAGATACTTTACTACAAAGTAACATAAAATGGAAAACTATTTTTGGGCTGGGCATGGTGGTATATACCTGTAATGCTAGCTAATCAGGTGGCTGAGGCAGGAGAATCACAAGTTCAAGCCCAACTCAGTGAGACCTTGCCTCAGAATAAAGAAGTCTTGGGATGTAGCTCAGCAGTCCCTGAGTTACATAGTTAAATATCTAATACTACAAAAAAAATTTTAAAACATTTTGTATGGAATTAATAGATTTGCATCTTTCTACCTGTTGATAGGCAATCTACTAATAGTTTTGCAAATTTTCTGAATCTCCACTCTTCATTTATAAAAGTATAATGGGACCTGGAAAAAGTTATGGAGTATCCTTTAAATGCAATGCACTGCAACGATTAAAAATAATCCAGGGGCCAGGGATTTAGCTCAGCAGCATAAGTGCCTGCCTGGCAAGTGCAAGGTCATAAGTTTGATCCCTGGTACCCACAAAATAATAATAATAATAATAATAATAATAATAATAATAATAATCCAGAGGGGCCCAGAGAGTAGCTCAGTGATAGAGAATGTGCTTAGCATGCTCAAAGCCCTGGGTTCAAATCACTACCACTGTGAACAAACATATAAAATAATGGGGAAATGCAATATTTAACATGGAAAGATGTTCACTGGGCACAGTTAAATGGAGAGAAAAAACAAGCTACAAATTAATATGCATGTCTCGATTCTATTTTTGTTTCTCTGGATGTTCTTGTTTATCTTAATGAATAATTATTGCTGTGTCAAGAAAAACAGCATTTACAATATCATTCCCGAAAGCCCTGTGGCAGCACAGCGAACTCACACAATAAGGGGAGGAGAAGGCCAGGCGCAGGCTGCATGTACTCAGTGATTGCAGTTATGTAAAAATTAGGGGCCTTGGTAAGAAAGGCCCAGTGAAGAATAAAAACTGTGATTTGTTAGGATGGAAAGATTAGGGGTGATTGTCTGTTCTTTTCAGTTGTTGTTACTGTGTTTGTATAATTTTTAGTTTTGAAGAGAAGAAAAAATTCCTTTCAGAGTTGCTCTTTCCAGCCTCTGCGGTCCTTGGAATGGCTGTCTTTATACTAAGGCTGCTTACTACAAAGGGCACCTTCCTTGGGCTGAAGTCACAGCTCACAGGCACCTTCCATGGGGAAGGAGTGGCCCCTTCAGCACATGGCTGGCCCTGGCTGGGTGATGTCTCTCCCATCATTATCCTACCTTTTAGCAACCTCAAGCCCTGACTCCTAGCAGCACCCAGATGTGGTTGGCCAATTGACCCTCCCTTTGGGGTTTCCAGCACCTTTAGGGCCCTCCCTGTTGGCTGTCTTGGGTCTCATGGGTCAAACCTGCCAACGGTGAAGCTTCACGTGTCAGGGCTTCTCTGGATCTGTGTTTAATAGCTCCCAAATCACGCACTCCTGCACACAGCTCTGGGGTACCTTGCTTTGTGGAAACGCATACATCTCAGCAAACACAACCAGAGCCTTTAAAATATTCATAACTTCTGGTATAGCAATCCAGATTTTAATGTGTTTTAAATAACAAAAATGTAGGACAAAGACAGACTGCTCAATATTTTTTATAATAATAAAACATTGGAAATAATCTAAATAACAATGGGAGATTGGTTAGATAAATTATGGCACATCATAAAGCTGCCATGAAAAATACAAGGAAGGCACTTGGTTAAATTATTAGAATTTAAGACAGCCACAAATAATTATTTTTAGTGTATGTTCCAAATATTATGTACAGTGCTTGCTTCGGTAGCATATATACCAGTTACATAGGATATAGTCTAGGAAGTATTCATTGTTTACCTGAAGTTCAAGCTAAAAATGTATGATACTAAACATGTGTTTGTTATTAATCTGAAATTCTAATTTACCTGAATGTCTTGCACTTTTATTTGTCCAGTCTGGTCACCCACACATACATATAATAGAACACTACATAGCCATTGTAATTCATGCTTTTAGATTTGGCTTTCAAATTACATTTCTTCACTCTTCACTCTTTTAACTAAAATTTCTTCTGTCTTTCATATTTTAGACCTTTGTGTAAGACTTAGTTTGAAAGTAAGAACTCCACTAGTAAAAATTCAAAACACCACTTTAGAAAATTAGTTAATAACAGGAAAGAATGCAAATAAAATATTAACATAAGGGCAGTACCATACACCTGTAATCCGGGCTACTCAGAGGCTGAGTCGGGATTGAAGAGTCAAGGCCAGCCGGGGAAACTTAGTGAGATATTTCTCAAAATGAAACAAAAAGGGACAGTACATGCTTGGGTTCAATCCCCAGTGCCTGAAAAAATTTATTTTAAAAAATACATTAAAAATTAGTATAATTAAAACTTTTTTTTTTAAATTTAAAGACAGATACTATCTCTGAGTTTTGGGATACAGATGACTTTCAGATTTCCTGAAAAGCTTCTCATATTTTCTCTCTATATTGGTGACTCTTAACTTGGGGGTCATGAAGTCTCCCTAGGGAGCCAGGTGAGAACTCTGGGCCCTACTCAGATGGTGCCCTCTCTGTACGCTTACGCACCAGCCCCTCCCCTGCCCAGATCCTCAATCCCACCATGCAGTGCTTCTAGTCTGCCTGCTCCTGAGGCTCCTGCTCTACTGTCTGAGCCAGTGAGAGATGAGGGCAGTGGTTACATAGCTGCTCTGAGGCCCTGTTGACAGTGGCCGGCCCTTCAAACATCGGAAGAAAAAGCGCACTCAGATACCCACGCTTCTGCAAGTGGTTTCGGAGGTTTGCAAACCCCTGAGGGCCATTCTTGGAATCCAGGCTCAGAACCTGGGATTTGGCACCCCGACACGCTAAGAGCCCTGAGGTTGTGTGTTTGGCAGGGGAAGAAGGTGGGAGAGGAAAAGAATGTGTGCATTCTGAGCACCTCTGCAGAGCATTCAATTTGGGGGCCCCCATGGAAAAGAAGAAGGGAGTTGGTGCCCTTACTTCCTTCGATCTGTGCCTTTGGGTGGTGGAATGTGGGAGGACACTGGAGTTTGGCTTTGATTCTGAGTTGCCAATAGCTCGCTTTGAAGACCTCTCAAGCAGCTGCACTGAGAGCAAACCTAACCTGTGCCCCAGGACCCTGGTTTCTTGCCACCTGCCAAGGGGACAGAGGCTGTGGGAGCTGGGAGGAAGGCCTGCATGCAGGGGTGGGCACCTTGGCAGCAGCTTTCTAAATGGTAAATGTGCCCATCCCTACTGATACTGCAAAAATGCTGCAAATGCCACAGTGCATGCCTATAACCCCCACACTGTGGGAAGCAGCAGCAGGAGGATTTCAAGTTTCAGATCAGCCTGTGCAACCTAGTGACTTAGCAAGTCCCTGTATCAAAATAAAAAATAATAAAAGGGTTGCAGATGTAGGTCAGTGCAAAGGCCCTGGGTTCAGTTCCCAGCACTGCTCTCCTTCCCTCAAAAATACCGCAGATGACTCAATGGACATCCCTCAAGTCAACCACTCCCGCAGGCTTCAAACATCTCCCTGGCCCTGAGTAGGCAAAAGTGGCTTTCTGAGGGACTGAGAGTGCTTCCTGGGGATGACAGCTCTTGCAGGCAGCAATAGCACACTCACCGCCTAGGCCTCACTGGCAGCAAGGGTGGGAATGGCTTCATTCTGCCCCTAGTCTGGTCAGCGGGTCCCTTTCTGGGTCTGCATGTTTGCGTGAGTGGGTGTATGTGGCCAGCCAGTGAGCCTGCGTGTGGACACAGGCCAGAGCTCTGAAGTGGACATGGCCAGTTCATGTATATCAGGGCGTAGGTATGTGTGCTGCTGTGCTTGTGGGCTCAGGGCACATGAGGTGGATACTGAAGCCCTTCAGGTAGCCACAAGGGGGTTCACCCACTGGCTGGAGACCTGCTTATTTTAGAACTGATCGTTTCCCACAAATGTCTGAACCATTCCAGAGGAAGCAGCCAGCGTCCTATGCACCATCCCTACCTAAAGCTGCACACCCGAGCCGAAGGTAGTCACTGGGGCCTGAGGAGAGGCCTGGCTCTCTGGCATCTCATCCTTCCTCCTGCCTGTGGGGCCGCTTGATTCTTGTGACATCTCGGAACATCTCTGTCAGATGGGAAACAAAGAGTCTGACGTCGTCCCTGGATGCCCTAAGAGGGGATAGGGATGGAATCCAGGGAACCCCCTTTCCCCTGCTACCAATTTGCCCTGACCAAAGGGCCCACAGGAACCTAGGGGCGCTCAGCAGCCAGCCCAGGGAACATGGGCCGGAGTGGGGCATGGAGACAGCTAGGAGGGAAAGAGGCCTGGAGTACTGGGTGGGCAGGGGGCATCTGCTCACCCCCAGGTCTTCGGCCCATTACATGACTTAGCTCTGTGCTCGTAAGAGGCCCATGACCTCAAGGAGATACAGAAAGACATTATGTGGCACTTTTTGCTTCTTGGATTTGAACATTGTTTTTCAACTAAACTGAAGGAGGTGGGAACTTCTCCCTCATCTCAAGATGAGCCCAGATTGCCACAGCTTTGCGGGGCCTCCTGCCCTGCCTGCTCCAGGGATGAGTTCCCTCTCAGCGGCCCAGGGAGCCCTGTGGTGCCAGTGGGGAGGGAGCAGACGGCAGAGCTTTGAGACTGGCAAGGAGTCCCGGGGCCTGGGCCTGGAGTTCCTCTGCAAGCTTCATCGCAGCTCTGTGCAGCAGAGGTGCTGGCAGCTGGCAAAGCTGGGATGAGTCTCAGCGTTCACAATGGCTGTAAAACTCCATCCAGCCGTGACCACTGCACCCGCATGGTGAGGGCAGTGACAGAACCTCCTCCCAGAGGGATCAGAAAGTCCACGAGGTGACACATTTGAATCACAGTGCCTGGCTGTCCCCACCCTGCCTTGGGGACCGGGGACGCTCAGCCCCTCGAGGTCTGCTGGCCCCTCTGCTGCCGTTCAGTTTCTCCCCTACCTGGTCCCAAGTCCTCTCCTAGACAGGAACGAACCCAGGGAACTTGCTGCCTGCAAACCTGTCTCGGAGGCTGCTCCTGGGAGATCAAGGTTAAAATAAGCAAGCCCTGAACCCTGGATCCCCAACCTCCATGTCAGGGCAGAGGATGGGCACAAGCATGGTCTCCTGAAGCCAAGAGAGACAGAGAAGAGACGGGGACCAACAATGGCAAAAGCAGCTGACAGAGAAGAAGGATCAGGACCGGCAGTTTCCCAGGGGCCCTAGTCTTATATGGAGACCTTGACAAGAGCAGTTTGGGGCACAGTAGGGCTGAAAACTGGACCAGAGTGGATTCCTGAGCGCATGAAAGGAGAGGGAGAGCCGCAGCACAGAGGCACAGGCCGTGCTCCCCGGGGTTCTGCTATTTTATCACACTGCAGACACAGAAATAGCACACTGTCTCCCCAGGGCACTGTGGGGAACCAGACCCACACCGAGGTAGGACATCTGTCCTGCCCAACTTGTTTCAACTTCATTTTTGTGCCTTGCCCGTATTCTCCAGTTTGGAGGGGCGGGGGCTGTTCTGTCACAAAGTAGTCTGTCCTAGCTGGAAGCAGAGGGGCAAGCTCAGCTCATGATGGCTACACTGAGTCTGGAGACCTCTGAGGACACAGGATGGAGCTCTCCCACCACCGAGCTACCTTTGCAGGACAAAAGCCCAGCCTCAGGTACCTACCCCCACCACCCCGTGCACTCTGCACCCCCCTGGGGTCCCCCAACGCCCACAGCTCCTCAGCACGGATGGTGCCCAATAAAGCTTCCGTCAGACCTTCCCCCAGATTCGGTTTATTAAATTGTGTTCTGCCACAAGACCACTTACTTCAACAGCCATTGCCACGGCAACCAAGCAGCCAGCCCGCTGTTCTAGCTAACAGACATGCGCCTCCCGCTGGCTACTCGGCTCAGGGAACAGCAGGGGAAGACAGACTTGAACCAACTGGGTCACACCGGGGCTCGTGAGAAGTGATGGAGAAGAAGGGGCAGTGTTAAGAGGACCCAGCTCAGCATCCTCGGAGCTGCTCTCCAGTTCTCTGTTCTCCATCAGTGGGGTGCCTGGAGAGGCCCCACATCATCTGTGACTGTGACACAGCCCACTTCTCCAGAGAAGTCTCCCACCCCTTCTCCTACTTCCCGCAGGCTGAGGAAGGAAGGGCTCTCCCCTTCCCCGGGGCCAGTGCTGGTGGGGGTGTAACGACTGTCGCCTCCTGACTCCCGAGACTGCACTGTTTCTTTTCATCAGTCTTGAACGCCCTGTCTGAATCCAGTTGTGAGACCAGGGATTTGGAAGCCACACAGATAAAGAATTCAAGAGTTGCTACCTGTTTAAAGGGCAAATGACTTAACCTTTCTTGGTCCTCAGTTTTTTCAGCTATAAAATGGAGACGAGGATAGTGCCCAATCTTTCTTAAGTATTTTGAGGATCAAATCAGATCGAGTAGGTAAAGTACACAAGGCCCAGGAAGCAGGAAGCTCTCAGGAAGCAGGGATCTCACCCTTATTTCTGCTGCTGTTATCGCCATGATCTTTCATGAGCGGAGCTACAGGATTAAGGTGTAACTGAGAGGCTGAAAAGAACTCAGAGCCAAAATGCAAACCTCAGGGTGGTACATGCTTTATGGTATTTTTGTTTTTATAAAATAATTTACCAGTGGATATTCCTACAGTGCTACATTTTTCACAGGCATACTTGTTCTTCTATCTTTTTGAACTGAACATGTAATGCCTCTGCAATTAGGAAAAAGAAACCTTCTTCTAAAGGTTAGAGATGAGTAGTAAAAATGAGCTGTGGACTGAAAACCACTGAACAGTACACTTTAAATAGATGCATTGTGTGCTATGTGAATTATATCTCAATAAAGCTGTTATTTTTTAAAGCCTTAAATATGAGGAAAGGTATGCAAAACTAATCCATTCAAACAATTGTGCCTGTAGTCCCAGTTACTCAGGAGGCTGAGGCAGGAGGATTGCTTCAGCTGAGGAGTTTGAGGCCATCTTGAGCAGCACAGTAACATATCAAACAAACAAGCAAAGAAGGAAGCTTAGCATAAAAAATATAAACTAAAAAAAACCATATAAACTGTCTAGATGCAATGGTTCATGCCTGTTATCCCTGCACTTAGAAGGCTGAGGCAAAATGGTCCGGAGTTTGAAGTCAGACTGGGCTACATAGTAAGAGCCTATCAGAAAAAAACAAATATAAAATGAAAAAGGATCAGCTACAGAAAAAAAGTAAAATAAGGAAAGAAAATGTAGCAAGAACTGAGAAGCAGGACTATTATGTAGAAGTTGAAAAGTCAGGTAATTCACTTTCTTGGTGAGACAATAGGGTATCAAGTGCTTGTAAATAATGCCAGGGGTGTACAGATTGGCACAAGTGCCAAAGAAGGCAAATCAGTGGAAATATCAAGTGCTATATTCTCTGGTCCAGCAATTCTTTTTTGAAAATTATCCTATAAAATATTCTAGTGCAAGAATTGGTATATGTACAAGAATAGGAATTGTACAGCACTTGCACTAGTAAAAGACTGGAAAATGGGAAGAGACAGAGCACCCTGGGGACTGAACCTGGGGCCTTAGCACTGAGCTCTATCCCAAGGCATTTGATTTTTAAGACAAGATCTCACTTACTGTCCAGGTTGGGCTTGAATTTTATGATCCTCCTGCCTCAGTCTCCAAGAATGCTGGGATTATAAGTGTATACTATCACCCCTGACTTTTTATTTTTTTACCTAGGATAAAGAAATTGTGGGCATCATGTTGGAACTTGGGGCGCTGGGAGAACAGGCAGCTTGCTCGCCACCCTAGTAAGCGGCTGGGGTCCTGCTGCTAAGAATCAGACATCAATCCTTCCCTCCCCTCCATTAGCAAGTGGGAGCCGGGGGTCTGAATATCTCGTGGGAGGATGAATGTATGCAGTGTGTCAAGTAAGGGCGATTTCCTTCTACCATCTGTTTGAAGGCAAATATTTTCATCACTGTTTTGCTCAGTTCTGATCAATAGTATTGCTCTATTCAATATTCTGTTTTTATAAGTTCTATATTGCTTCCATTTTGCTCTACCTGATTGAAAGAACAGCTAATGTGAACAGAACGGGATGTGGTATTGTGCCTATTGCTGGTGTCCTGGTGACTTGCTGTGAGGCTCTTTGCCAATTTCACTGCACTGCCTGGCATGGTTTGTTCTGTCTTGTTCTACTGTATTTTGCTACCTTCAAAAAAAAAAAAGTAGATAACAAAGTAACAACATACCTCCAAAAACCTCCCAACTCCACCAAAGCTGACCCATAGGGCATGGATGAGGAGAAACTCAGAAACAAAGCAACAGAATAATCCGAGGTGATTAAAAAATAAATAAAAACAACAAAACAGGTCAGTAAGGTACTGAGCAACCTGAAACAGTATATAATTAAATAGATAATGGACTTAAAAAGTAAAAGGAGGAACAGAAAGTGCTCTAAAGGATATAACTGCATTTATGTTTAAGTGTGTAGGATTGATAACCATGTTGCTAAGTTGTTATTGGATCACTGAACCAGAACTGTTTGCAGCCTCACTATTTGAATGTCCACTCTATATGCTTTAATTTTGTAACTTGAACATCTATGTCTAAGAAGACAATATGTAGTTTATCAACTAGTGATTTCTTATTTTTTTTCTGAAATTCTGTATTATTTCTACCCCTTTTGCTGTTTTGTTTTCTCTTTAAATAAAAAAAAAAAAAGAAATTGTGAATGGATACATGAAAATAACAGTGCTTTAATGAAAACTGAGCAGCGGATGGGACCTGGAACAGCTGCTCAGGAAAGTAAAGAAATGAAAGGCTTCCTTGGAAGCTGCCAGCATGCCGCTCTGGTAAGTGGCTGTGGCCTGGCAAGCGGCGGCCGCCCCAGGGAGAGAACCATATCAGCGTTTCCTGAGGTCCGCCACACACCGTGTTGGACCTTGGGGCACTGGGAAAAGGGGCACCCAGTTCGCCCCCCTGGTGGGCAGCTGTGAGCCTAAGAATCAAACACCCACCCCCACCCCAGCAAGCGAGAGCCAGAGATCTGAGCATGTCTTGTGAGTTTGACTATATACGATATAGTAAATAAGGGGGATTTTCTTCTGCCATCTCCTTGAGGGCAAATATTTTTATCTCTGTTTTGCTCTGTTTTGATCAATGGTATTGCTCTATTCAATATCCTGTTCTTGTAATTTTGGTATTTCCTTCGATATTGCTCTGCCCGATTGAAGGAACAACTATTGTGAAGAAAACAGATGTACTATTGTGCCTATTGCTGTTGTCCCGGTGGCCTGCTGTGAGCTTCTGTGCCAGTTTCACTGCACTGCCTCAGTTGGCTATGTCATGTCTTGATCTGCTGTATTTTACTACCTTCAAAATAAAATAAATAAATAAAATAAAAAATAATAAGAAATAAGAAAAAAAAAATTTTAAAGTAAATAACAAAACACATCAGCAAGGTACTGAGCAACCTGAAACATGATATAACTAAACAGATAATGGACTTAAAAAGCAAAAGGAGAAAAAGCAAGTGCTCTAAAGGATATAACTGCATGTATATTTAAGGGTGTAGGATTGATAATTATGTTGCTAAGTTTCTGTTGGATCAGAGAGCAGAGCTGTTTGCAGCCTCACTGTTTGAATGTCCACTTTGTATGCTTTAATTTTGTAACTGGAACAACTATATCTAAGAAGATAATATGTAATTTATCAACTAGTGATTTCTTACTATTTATTTTTTTTGAAATTCTGTGTAGTTTCCACCCTTTTTTTCTGTTTTGCTTTATTTTATCCCTCTTTAAATAAAATTTTAAAAAAAGAAAAGTAAAATGATATGATGTTTAAGGTTTGCTACAGAACACTTCAAAAAAGTAGAAGTCTCGAAGTAACGATGGCAAATGTTCATGTTTAAGGTTGAAGGTAACTGTGAATCTGCAGAACCATTATATGGTTGAAATTTTTCACAATGAATTATTAACAGTTAAAAAGATATTCATAAAGGTCAAAAATGGAAACCATCCAAATGTCTATCAACCAGTGAATGAAAAACACCAGAATCTATTCACACAATGGAAAACTGTCACAGCAAACAAACCACTAATATAAATAAATGACATGAATGAAATTCAAAACCATTACAAGAGCGAAAGAAGCCAATCACAGACGACTGCACTCAGTATCAGAGTTTCCTAGGAAAGCCCTGCCCCCAAAGGAAGCCCTCCAGAGACGGAGAGCAGGGGCCGCTCTGAGGGGCAGAGGTGCAGAGCACAGGTCCTGGCACAGGCTCATCGGGTTAACAGGCTAGCTCTCCCTGTGTAGCTGGGCAAGTTTGTTTTGTTTTGTTGGTTTTTACTTTCCAATGTCCTTGTAGGTAAAGTGCCCTGAGAGTAACTAAGGCTATCACAGTGCCAGGCACTGATCCAAGTACTTTACCTATAGGAGCACACTTGTGCCTCATAACTGTCCTATGGTCATGATCACTTTGCAAACAAGAAAGCAGTTTAAGAGCCTTGCCCAGTCATACAGGCCACACAGCTACCAAGCAGCAAGGCAAGGGGAAGTCAGACTTCAAGCGTCAAATGCTCAACTACTGTATTGTACCCCATCACAATGACATCACCTAATGCAGGTTGGCCTGAGAAGGAAATAAAAGACAATTAATGCGAAATGCCTGATGCAGAATCAGTGCCGCATAAATGCTAGCTGGAGAGGAAACCACTATTTAATTGACACGAATGGCTTAGATTTGTTCAATTGAATTTTTCAGTGCTCAGGAAGAAAACAAACCAAGCCTGTTTAAGAAATAGTCTGTCTGAAAGAAAAAGTGCTGAACTCTATAGAGCAGCCATAAAAAATCTCTTTTCTATCTGGTTTAGACATTAAAGGATGGGGCAGGCAAAGCGAGGTCAATGCAATTCGCACACGCCCAGGCTCCTCTGCAAGGCAGTGCAGCTACATGCTGAGGAGCTAAGAGCCCAGGCTTTGGGGAAGATGAAACGGGCTTGGATCCTGGCTCTTCTACCTATCTGGCCACCTGCTCAGTAAGTTTTCACTTTCCTGACTGTAAAATGGGTTGAAAATGGTACCTGCCTGGAAGTGTGAGAATCACCTGCCGGAAGATGCCCAGAGTGCTCAGCACCGGCTCCTGGAACATACTACAGCTTAACAGACAGATGGACATTATTCTCTTCTACCTGAGCGTCTCCTGTCTACAGGTGCGTGTCCCATGTAGCTCGTTAAGCAAGGGCAGTAGGCTTAGAGGAAGAGGAATCCAATGTAATTTGCTCTCAGCACTGTGATCTGACCTCCCGGCTGGCCCACCTGCCACCACCCTCTGGTGGCCTGGGGAACCTTGGCCACTGTCCCCAGGAGGCATCTGCCCACTTCTCCTCAGGGTGCCCTGCAACCACACAGATAGGGGGAAGCCCAGCTCACTACACCAGTGAGGATGTGGGACTCTAAGAAAGTCTGTGGGTTTGGTATGAGAAGGGTCGTGATGGGTGTGATGGAGAAAGAAAACAGAAAAAGCCTTGGGTCTAGGCCGGGGCAGGTTAGACACAGAGAAGGAGCTTGGATAGATATCAGGCAAGGGTATGGAGGGAGCCTCTAGTGTCTTCAGAGCATGGGCACTGAGTCAGGAGGAGCCAGCTGCATCTCCTCTGTCCCCGGCTCTGGGACTGTGCTCCCACTCCCTGCCAGGCCTGCGGGAGACCTGGTCTCTTCTCTCAAGAGGAGCAGGGTCCAGCAGGAGTATCACAGTGAAGCAGCTGACCGCCCCCTACCCTTTCCTCCAACTCAGAAAAGAAGTCAGAACAGGAAAGGAAGAGGAGGTCTGGCCTGCCAGCTAAGGCCACCAATTCAGGAATGAGACAACCTTGCAGCCACTTATAAAGCTGTGTGGCCTCAGGCAAGTTACTTAACCTCTCTGTGCCCCAGAGGACCTAGGATGCTGGGAGAAGAAAATGACAGAGTTACTGCTCCATAATTAGCAACTACTGCAAGGCTTGTGTTAAACTCACCCTTGGGTCCACTTCCCCACCTTGGTTTTTGCCTTGAGAGGGTCCTAGAAAGCCATTCAGGTCTATGCAGAACAGAGGCATCAGAAGCTCTCCCAGATCAGCAGTGCTTTGGGGTAACACCCATTAGTGAGCCTGGCGTACCGATGACAGTGGCTCCTGCGGTGGAGCATGTCACATGCACCGTCTGATCTGAGATCTCACTAGATAAACTGGTGAGTACTTACATAATACCCATTTCACAGACGAAGGAATGGAGGGGGTGAAGGGAGGTTTTGTGGCCGGTGGAGAAGGACTGAAACCCAGCGTTCCGGCCTTCTGATCCACAGACCTCAGCCTTCCTGGTGGAGGTGAGGGCTGTCCTGCCGGTCACTCGCTCTCTCCCTGAGCCTGAGCACTGTCTGCAGGGAAGGAGGGAGGCCTGGTGGGCCAGGTGCAAGGGCAGGGCTTGGTGCACATCAGTGGCGGTGAGGGGCGCCTGCCAGTGTCCTGACCAAGAGTCCAGGCCTCACTGGGCAGTATCCTCATCAAGCCAGAGGTCTGTACTGCTTGTCCCCCTGGGGTTACCCAGTGTGGAGGTGCAGGGAAGTCAGAGCCACATACCCCCAGGAGAGTTTGGGGACCACCTCAAACGTCCCTATGTAAAATTTTAAAATAGTAAGTCTTAACAAAAAAGAAAGACCAACTCTTCCAAAGGCATCCTCCTTACCCTGTAGCTCTGAGGTAAAGGCCGCTGAAGCTGGGGATTTAAGGATGAAGAGGCCAGGACAGGTGTCTCCCCCTCCTTCCTGTCCTGTGAGTCACAGTGGCCCTGAGAAGCACAAGTGTGGAGGCAGCTCTGAGGCTCCTGAAACCTCCGAAGCCTTCCCAGGTGACGGTAGCTTCTAATAACATAGCTTAACTGTGGTTGAACATAGGACCCAGATGGAAGGTTTTGCCATCCAGTTCTTTCAGGGAGGGCTTACGTGCCATGTCCACTCTCCACCCTCATTTCCAAGGGCTGGTCCTTTTCAGGGACCATTACTGCTCAGGTATAGATTTTGTTTTGAGCCCAGAGGTGAGGCACACAGGGAATCTCCCTGAGCTGGAAGCTGCTTTCTAGGGCCACATTCTTAATGTGAATCTTTCCATCACCCTCCACCATGGCATCCAGGGGTCAATGACAGGCTCCCTGCTTCTAGAACCTTCTTATTTGCTTCTGTCAGTTTCAGATCATCAACAGTGAAACAACACCTTGTCTCTGCTCCTCCAGGGAGGCGCCCCAGACAGTTGATTCTGAAATCTTCCCAGCAGAGCTGCTCCCAACCGCAGGCAGCCTGGGTTCACTTCACTCTTCCCCCGTCTTCCTGTGGGCCGCAAAACTATCCAAGATGTTGGTTTCCTGAGGCAAAGAATCCTTTTCCAAGGAGTGGTGGATTCAGTAAAAGAATGCGAATCTCCCTGGAACCCTGCTGGGGTCAAAGAGGTCTCCAAACAGCACTGTGGGGACACGGCTGTCACTCCCAGTAAGGCTTAGTAGCCCCTTTCTTTTTTTTCTAGATGACAAAATATTAGTAATTTTTAATTTAATGTATGTATACAGTAAAAAAAAATCTAAGTAAAATCATATATGAAATTAAAATTCAGTCTGACTACTAAATTCTCCGAAACTAATGTTTTTCTTCTTTAATATCAAAATAATCTTTATTTTCTTCACGTTTAGTTTCCTGGCATGTGTGCTTAGCACATAATGTTTGCATTCCTTGTAGGAAGTTGGTACATGTGCATAACACATCTTAATTCTTTTTTTCATCCCTTTCCCTTCCCTCCCTCTATCCTGTCCCCATCTCTTAATCCCTTTTCCCTTTGAGAAAGAGCTCCTTTCTTTTATCATCTGTCTTTTATTTTGTTTTTTATTTTTATCCCTCACTTCTTAATAACTCACACTGACTGCTGATATGGACCAGCAAAGCACATATTCATATTAAATTAATTAACATAAATAACTGGGAACAATTTCCATGCTGGGTGTGGGGGACAGGCTTTGTTTGAGGCAACCTAATACCCATTTCCCTTCCTGAAAGCACCAGGTTTCCTTCAGTGGCATGGCCACTTGCCTTGGTGGGCACCTCACCAGGAGGGTAAAGCCAAGGGTGCCCCCCACCATCACCACCACCACCCTAGCAGGCCCTTTGGAGACTGCCCATCTCTTCCTATCATGCCTGGACTTGGGCTGAGCCAAGGTGGCTTTGATAGGAGCAGAAGTGGAGAGCATGTCGAGTCTCAGCCTGCCAGCAAGGGGAAACCTTCAGAAGTGACAGCCACAGGGACCCAAGCAGCCTGGTTCCTGGTGAGACAGCCTCATGACTGACCGACTATGACCAGAGACTTCAAGATGGCCCCACTGGACCTTTTCAAAGTCTCAGAGGGTCCATCGAAGTGATGACTCACACCCTAGCTTGGCCATCCTGAACCTCTCCAAGCCTTCTAGCACCCCAGTATCCTTCAGCACAAGGAAAGGAAAACAAAGCTCCACTCACTCAGCCTTAGACCTGGATGGGGCCCTGGTCTCTGACTTTACAGACTTTGGTATCATATTTCTGATGCTGTAGAGACTATTCCCAAACTGTGGAGTTCTAGAACCTTCTGGAACCTTCTGGAGTATGAGACTATGCCCCGTAAAGGTCTCCTGAATCTCATTATCACTGAGTGCCTGCAGATAGTAAACGGCAGTCTCACTCCATGCCACACAAATAGGGGAGGTGCTGGGGCTGGGGGCCCACTGTGCCAGGGTTACTGCCATGGGGTGTCATCTCCTATGGCTCTGGCATGTTGCTGGGGTTAGTTGGGCAGTATCCCCACTAATGCCCATTCACCACCAATGCCTTAGAGGTTTCCTTGCAGCTGGCTCTCAAGTAGTTCCAACTGCTTCTGGTTTGTCTTAATGCAGAACAAATGTCCTGTGGCTTTTTAAAGGAGCAGCGTAGTGTAGCAGGAAGTGTTGTGGCTCAGAGGCCGGGAGGCCTGGATTCTAGCCCTCCTCTCCTGCATGAGCTGTGTGACTTCAAACAAGCAGCGCTCTCTCCTGACCTGTGTGTCCTCCTGGGTGGCCTTCCAGGTCAGGCCTCAGCGTCTCCAGCACCTTCCCCAGCTCATTCGCTGCTGGAAGACAGTGAGGGCTCCAGGTCAGCAGCGGTTGCTGGCATGCTTTAAACTTGGGGCCTCCTGAGTACAAGGAATATGTAGGATTTTTAGCATCAGTCTTTGAGAACTCAGGAGACTTCAGGGAGAATTCAGAGCTCCTGGCATTACAGAGGGCTTCCTCTGAGTCCTCAGATCTAGTCAGTAGGACACCCAGAGAGGACTAATTACAGAATTCCCTACTGGGTTTTGTCCCTGCAGTTTGGGCTTTTAGTTAGCACATTTCACCTACGGAATCATTTCCAAGCTGTGGTTTCACCTCAGACCAGGACACAAAGAGGCAGTGGGTCCTAGGAGAAAGAACTGTGGAGGGAAGGCAGGATCAGGGTGGCTCCACTGCCCAGCAGATTGCTTTTGGACAAGTCACTGGACCTCTCTTGAGTCAGTTTTCTTATCAGGGAAACAAGAGGTTGGACGTGGTCATTTTTATCTATTGGTTATGATTTCTTTGTAACATTAGCTACAAGAAGACAACTCTGGAGACAGAAAAGGAAGGGAACAAGTATCCTTCCCACTCTCAGGGAGGGAACTCAGGCTACTGCAGCAGTTCTCACTGCTAGATTGGATTTCTAGCTGCACCCAAAAGGAAGTTTTGCACACTGGTTAGTCCTCACTGTTTGCTAAAAGAAAGCTTTCTCTTCAGCCAGGAGAGCAAAATGAAACCCTGCCCTGAAGCCCACGGTTCACTCCACCTTGCATCAAGCTGGCTCACACTCACATTTGCTGAGCACTTGACCAGCAGCCAAGCTGAGGCCTCTGCCTCCAGCAGCCTGCAGGGATTTCACCCCAGGATTCTTCCACATTGGTCTTAACCACAGTGATGTCGATGGTGATGGCAGAATAGGGTGTGTTCCAAAGGTACTATACCACAAAGATGGGCAAAATCACAAATCACAGGAACATCACACTGCATCCCTGTGACCTGGATTAATGAGAGAATTGATTTGGAAAGCTAGGAGCAGGGAATGACATGCAAGTCCTGATGACTCCTGACTGCACAGGGACTCATCTTGGTTGATTTTGTTGTTGTTTTGGTACTGGGAAGCTAACTCACAACCTCCTGCTTGCCAGGCAGGCGCTGTACTGCTGAGCTATATCCCTGGCTCATCTCAGCTCTTGACAGGAGTTAGGCATTGGCCAAAGAGATGCCCAGCATTTGGTCAGGGCCTGGGGCACAAGTGTCTTGTGATTTTGACTGGGAAAAAGGCAGACTCTGTTGAGATGCTGCTGCCTGCCTGTTCAATTCCCTTTCTTTATTAATATGTTTACATTTTATCATAAAAATGTCCAATACAAAAAAGTTAAAAGAACTGTGCAACAAATACCATGCACCTACTACCTAGATTCTACCATTAAGATTCTACCATTTGCTTTTCTTTTCTTTTTTTTTTTTTTTTTTTTTTTTTTTTTTTTTTTTTTTGTCTTTTTGAAACAGGGTCTCACTATGCAGTTCAGGCTGGCTTTGAGCTCACCTTGTAGCCCAGGCTGGTCTCGAACTCACAACAATCCTCCTGTCTCAGCCTTCCAAGTGCTGGGATTGCAGGCATGTGTATTTTCTTTATTGTGTATCTATCCCTGTATCCATCCTTTCATCTGTCAATCAATCCATCTGAATTTTGTAGGTCATTGCAAAGAAAGCTGGCAACCTCAGTATACTTCATTTAAATATCTCAGCATGCATTTCATTAACTAGAATCTGATATGTGATTATGGTATGTGTGTGTATGTTATGAGTACCTCTGGATGAATTTTGATAAATTTTGGACTGTCTAGTCTAAATCACTGCCAAGAACTGAGCATTAACACCACTCCAGAAAGTCTCCTCATCCACTCCTTCTTAAGAGCCCTGCCTTTACACCATTACCTCATCTCTTTTTTGCCCTAACAGCTGTCTGACCAGCCAAGGTACCTGACAGTCCCTGCCAGTGTCAGGGAAGGAGTGACCCTTGATTTCAGTCTGTGGCCTGGCCTAGCAGGGAGAGCCACGCCAGCAGAGTTCTCAGGAAGTGGGAAATTGAAACTGTGCTAGTCAGATGAGGACACTGAGCTTCAGACCCAGGGCAGATCTGGGTCACTGTGATCATGGGCCACATGCCCGCCTAGGACTGCAGAAGCGGAGTGAAAGAGGAGCACTGCGAGACACAACAGGATCCGGCAGGAGAGGACCAGCTCAGCGGGAGGGCCTCATCCTCCTCCATCGCCAACTGCAGTCCCGTTCTCTGTGTCAACATGAAACCATCTTTCTCAGGGGGGCCTGGAACAGGCCTTTCTCCATGCGCCAGCAACAGCCCCAGCCCCAGTGGCCAGACAGTCATGGATAGCACAGGTACAAACCCAGTAGTTTACATGAAAGTTAAAGGACTCGTCTTAGGACAGCTGTCCCACTTCTGTGTCCAGTGGCTGCAGGCACGAGCCAACTGTTCATGGAGAATGACAGCAGCTATGAGAACAATGACACCAATGCCAAGCACAGTGCCACACATGTCATATGCATAACCTCATCTGATCCTCACAATGGTACTATTCACGCAGCAGGTGCATTATCCCTGTTTTGCAACTGAGAAAACAGGGCAGAGGTATAACTTGCCCTAGTTCATGGCTGCTGTCCTGAGTCGTAAGTTCTCTGCCCTGTGTGTCTACCTCCAGCAAACAGCCATGTGCTGTACCCCCTGCTCAGGAAGTCACGTTGCTCACACATGTTTCAGGGTGAATGACCCAAGGTGCTGCCAGAGGCCCCTGCTTTGTCCCCACTCACCTGCTGCTGCCAACACAGCAGTACTGACCTGTCCTTGCTGACAATTGTGGACCACAGGCCCTAGGGTCTGGATGGTGGCATCAAGCTAGTGGCTCTTTCCCTGTGCTGTGGATGAACAGCAAGAATCCTCTCCTCATAGACCTGTGCAAGGTGCTCAGGTGGAGACCAGAAAGAGATCACGGGTCTTCCCAGCCCTCTCTAGCTCTAAGAAGTTAGAGAGGCTGACTCAGAAAAGGTAGCACAAGGCAGGTATGAACACTGTGCTTGGGGACCCACTGCCCCAAACCTACATTCTCCTCTGGTACTTACCCACACCTCTGTCATCATCTGTCCCCTAGCTTTCTGTGAACTCCCCTAGGGACCCCCTGGCGCTCTGCATAAATCCTCCTTCTCTCTCTCTCCCCTCCCTACCTTCTTCTTCTGCAGTACTAGAGACTGAACCAAGGCCTTCACGCTGAGCTACATCACTAGCCCTTTTTATTTTTTTGAGACAGGGTCTCACTAAGTCACTAAGTGCAGGCTGGACTTGAACTTGTGACTCTCCTGCCTCAACCTTGCGGAGTGCTGGGGTTACAGGTGTGTACCAGCATGCCAGGCTTAGCCTGCACAGTTCTAGGGGCACAGAAATTGCTTAAGATGTTAAGCAATAAATGAATAAACACATGACACAAGGAAGCTGAGAAAGCAGAGGGATAGGATGAGGATGATGTAATAGTAACTGCTGGGAAGCATTCTAATGATACCACTTACACTAATAATCAAACCCTAACTACCCTGTGACATAGAGATAGAATTACAGGGAGGTTAAGTCACTGGCCAACAGTCACTTAGTAAAAGGTAGCTAGCTTTGAACCCAGGCAGTCAGACTTCAGAGTCCATCGTTCTGTTTGTTTGTTTTTTCTTTTTGTGGTGCTGGAGGTGGAACCCAGGGCTTCATGCATGCCAAGGAAGTGCTGGAAAAGCTCCCTGGTACATGGCATCCAGCTCTGCACCAGCCTGAGCCAGAGTCAGGCTAAGTGTGACCAGTAAGAGGGCAATGTGACCATGGCAACAAAAGCATGGACAATACAGCCCTTGAAGAACTGAGCTGTGAACAGAGAAATAGTGGCCATCCCAGTGGTGCTCGATGTCCCCCTGACCCAGCATTCACTGGGTACCCAGCGAATGGTACCCAGGCACTTCCCAGACCCTGCACAGCCAGCAGACAGGAAGTGGCCAAGAGAATGTCTTTAGTGACCCCTCCTGTGATGCGCTTGTTTGGTGCCAGGTGTGGTATGATGGTGAGTATCTTTTAAAGTAATCCCTATGCATGCTGGGGATTTAGCTCAGCGGCATAAGTGCCTGCTTTGCAAGTGTGAGGTCATGAGTTCGATCCCTAGTACCAAAAAAAAAAAAAAAATGTAATCCCTATGACCACCATTTTGCCCACTGAAATGATGAAAAAACTGAGGTTCAGAGACATTGGGTTGCTTGGCCAATATTTATAGGCATTTGCATGCCAGGCTGTTCTGCTGGCACTGAAGTGAATACCTTTTCTCTCATGGGTTGCGTGCATAGCAGCTGGGGGGAGACAGGGGCAGGAAGTGACACATAAGTAGAATCCTTCCACAAGCGGTACATGTGGGGTAGGGAGAGAAGCCAACCATGGAGTGGGGTGCTCCTGGTACAGGGGCAGCCTGTGCAGAGGGCCTGGGGCAGGGCCACTAGATGTGCTGATGGAAAGAGAGGTGGTTATGTGGCTGTAGTGGAGGACACAATAAATAGGGAGCAACAAAGGGAAATTCAAGCCCAGGCCTGGTGGATTCCAGTGGGCTCCATACAACGCTGTGTTCACCAGGCAGTGTGCAAGGGAACCGCATAAGGAACTGCCTCCGGAGGACCAAAAGGACGGTCCCAGCTTCCATTCCCCAAAGGAGAAAAGACCTCCCCTGCAACTGGATTATCTACGCAGAAGGGAAAAACTCACCTAGAACAAAAATAATCTTCATCAATCGGTGTCTCTCATAGGTCCTTTGAGAAAAACCTCACAGTGGAACTTAGGAAAATTAATAATTCTAATGCCTGGGCTTTCAAGTGCTCTGTGTATACAAGTACTTATTAGCAGGAAGCCATTTCAAAATGAAAACTGCTTCTTTAATGACCATCACAGTCACCTGGGGTTTAGACGGGCCCTGGGGACAGCTCAGCTTCTACCCAGCACCTATGTTCAGGCCAAGGACGGCAGAACTATGCAGGGACAGTATTAGCTCCCAGGAACAGACCTACAAACTGTCAGGTCTCAGAGACGTCACACGTCTGTGTCCCAGATGTCTCAAGCTCTTAGCTCCAGCTTCACACACAATAGGCCCTGAAGGCTCAGTCACTGCAGAGGACCTGTGTGCTCACTGTCTACTAGGTACAGTGGGGGTCAAGTGCAAATGCTGACCTGTCCACTGGGTGTACAAGGAAAAGTCATCTGTAGCACAGCTGGCTGACAACACAGCAGCTGCTGCCCTGCAGACAAAGGCCCTGGAATTGTCTGTCGTGAGCAGCCTGAGCTATTGCTTTTCTCCTTGACTCTGGTGACTGCAGCTGTGACCTGCTGCCCTTTCTTTCCCTGAGTCACAAGAATCAAGGGCAGTCTTAGCAGCTGACTGCAGTGAATGGGAGGAGACTCCTCAAGGGCCTGTCCCCAGTTGTGCTCCAAGGGAAGGAATGGACATTTCTCCAGTACCGAGGAGGGCCTAGCCTTCTCAGGAGGAGGCAAAGATGGAGGCAAGGAGATTTTTTGGCCTCCAGGTTCAAATTCAGCTCTTCCCACTGCCTCCACCAGCCAGGGAACCCAGAGCAGTCACCCAGCCTCCCGGCACCTCATCCAGTCCATCACAGCTCTCTGCACATTCCAGGGATCAAACTCACAACCACGCGCTTGCAAGGCAAGCGCCTATGCCGCTGAGCTAAATCCCCAGCCTAGCTCTCTGCACGTTCACAAGGAGCAGGCACTGCGCTGCATACCCAGCTCCATTATCTGGTAAAAACAGTAAAAATAAGAAAACAGTATGGCAGTTCAGAAAAAAATTAAAAATGTAATTACCACATGATGGAGCAATTCCATTTCTGGGTATGTCTCCCAAAGAACTGAAAACAGGATCTTAGACAGACATTTTAACACCCACGTTCATAACAACATTATCCACGCCTGCCAGAAGGCAGCAGTAACCCAGGAGCCTGTTGGTGCACGGATGGATAATCAAAATGGAGCATACGTATGATAGAATATTTGTTCAGCCATTAAAAAGGAAGGAAATTCTGCCTGGCATGGGGGTGTACCCCTATAATCCCAGGACTGGGGAGGCTGAGGCAAGAGGAGGGCTGTGAGTTAAGAGGCTGATCCAGCCTACATAGTAAGTTCAAGGCCAGCCTGAGGTACATAGTGAGACCCTATCTCAAAAACCAAGATGGAGAGAGGGGCAGAACTTGAGTCTTGCTTGGAAGGAAAGTTCTGGGGACAGATGGTGGTGATGGTTGTACATCCATAAGCATCCTCAATGCCATGGAACTGTGTACTTATAAATGACAATAGTAAAGTTTATGTTCCATGTATCTTGACACAGATAGAAATTTTTAAAAATAAGAAATCGATAGCAGGCACACATGTCACCATTACTTCAGGACACGCAGAGGGGCCCTCAGAGCTTGAGTGCTTTGTACTAGGCTGGGCTTTCCTGGAGTCTGTGTGACTCGGGGTTGGGCTGTGACCTTGGGATGAAATCGCAGTCTCTTGGCCTCACCCTCCACCATTCCAGGATGACCTTGTCAGATGATTTGGAATCAGGATTGCCACACCAAGCCCTGGCTCAGGCCCCACCTGACATTTCCCCTTTCTGTGTCCAACCAGCATGTTGTCATATAAAATGACTCTGCCCAATTTATCAGCCCTCAGTGAAGTAACTGGCCCGAGGCCACACTTAGCACCCATCCGGTACCACCGCCACAGCGCTCCCACCCCCATCAGTTCCCAGCCAAGGTCACCCTGCCAGCAGCCAGCACCAACTTCTGGGCAGGCCGTGAGAGACAAACACCTTCAATGCTTTAGGTGACTATGCCCCAGCCAAAGGTGACTGTGCCTTCATGAGGAAAGCCACAGCCACCCAGCCACCCAGCCAAGCCACTCCCCAATTTCTGACCCACAGAAACAACAAGAGAAAACAAATGAATATTGCTTTAAGCCAGGAAGTATGAGGGTGATTTATTATGTAGCTAGATAACTCATATAAAAACAAACAAGAACAATTTGTTATTGCTGGCAACTTGATGCCAGTGCTTGGATGGTAGCACAACTGTGCTAGGCACAATTCTGAGCTTATGTGAATTAACTCATTTCATCTTTACAGCTAAAGGAATGGAACCTGCTAGTATCCTCATCCTACAAGTGAGAATACCGAGGCACAGAATGCTTAAGTAACTTATTACGTGGCAGAACTGGAGCACAGAACCCAAACATGTTGGCTTCAATGTCTGTGTTCATAATCACCACCCTCAAACTGCATCCCAAACAAAGTCATAAGCAGAAATTTGTCACCAAGAAGCCAGAAATGTTCTCAAATCTACAGCAATTGCTTTTAAGAGAGGAGAAGATAAAAGAAAGAAAAAGAACAAGTGCCAGTCTGCCCTGGTGCCCCAGACCATTCAGGTTCCTGTCCTTCTTGGGTTTACAGCTCTGCCTCCTTGAGGATGGCCCTGAGTGACAGCCAAGTTCTCCTCTACTACATAAGGGCAGGGAAGGTGAGATTTTCCTGAAAGAAGGGCTTCATAAAATTATTCACATCTCCTTAGTCAGGATCTGGCCCAGGAGATGACCACTGTCTCCTCTGCCCATGACTGACCCTATGGAAGCCTCATTCCTGGTTCTTAAAAGTGCCCAATATCTAAAAGCATAACCAATCTCCAATGTGGAGACAAATCACCCCAGGAAGACAGCTTCATCTAATGCAGGCTTAGTAACTACAAGGGACATGTTCTACAGCCTCTTTCCAAGCCCTTTGCAGACATAACTAATCGATCACAGCCTCTTTCCACTCTGCCTAAATATAGCTTCGGAATCCTTCTCACCACAATGCCCCAGCTTGCTTCTTCCACAGGTTCTGAATTGGCATTAGAGCTGAGACCTATTTGTCATTCTGGTTTAACAGGACAAAGACAAAACACCAAAAGCAACAGACTGGAACTAATCCTCTCCTTTTCAGGGGAGTAAAAGACTTCCCGCCTCCATTGCTCTTACCCCTCCTCCAAAACCCATTTTCATCACAGCAAGAGCTGAGAAGGGATTTCTAAAAGAGAAGATGCTGAAGAAAATATTGACCTTGATTTTAAGGATGGTATGAGCACATGCTGGGAGGTGTCCCATCCCCACTGATGATGGTGAATTAGGAACCGACAGCTCTGCAGCAAGGACTCATCCTGAAGTGAAGGTAAACTGGGATGTACGGGCACATTCTTCTCTGTCTATGTAACTTTCCTTATCTCCTAGTGCTCTAGAAAGGAATCACAGACCAGTGTGAGCACCAGCACTTTTAGAGTGCAAGCCACACGTGTAATTTAAAATGTTTCAGCAGCCACATGAAAAACTTAAAAGAGAACAGTTGAAAATAATTTTAATAGTAAATAGAGGGCTGGGAGAGTACATCAGGGTATATAACACATGCTTAGTTAGCGTGCACAAGGCCCTGGGTTTCAGATATTGTATATATCTATATCAATATAGTGTAATATATATAAGTAACATCATTGCAACCCAAAAATTAATGAAGATGCCTGGCAAGTGTGTGGCAAGTGTGTGGTCCCGAATTTGATTCCTGGGACCCCCCCAAAAAAAAAACTAATGATGTGTTTTTCTTTTTTTGAGCTATATCAGAAGTCTAGTGTGTATTTTATAGTGAAATTCAATCTAGGTACTAAATTTTTATAAGATATGCATTACCTGTTTTGAGATTTCATAAAAATTACACGTAAGCTGGGCATGGTAGTGCATATGTGTATTCCCAGCACTAGGGAGGCCCAGGTAGGAAGACCGCAAGTGTGAGGCCAGCCTGGGCAATTTAATGAGATGCTGTCTCAAATTTAAAACATTAAAAGGGTTGGAGATTGTAGATTCCACAAATTGAAGTTCTTCCAAACACTCCTAAAAAGTTTTCCAACTGAAAAGGGTATCTGCTTTAAAGTGTAAATCAAAGAAAATTAAATGAAATTAAAGATTCTGTTCTTCAGTTGCACTACCCACATTTTAAATGCCCAGCATCCCCAAGTGCCTAGTGGTTATCATAAGGCTGGCATAGGTCTGGGGGTGGGGGGAAGCTTCACCCCACCCTTGGTCACGTGCCAACCTTCCTCAAAGCCCTGTTACTCTTCGAGGGGCATCTAGGGAACCCACAGGGCAGGTCTTCTGAACACTCCTGCTCAGGCCTGTGGCCTCACACTAGTTTTGCCCTTTGCAATTTCTTCTAGGACATTTGCTTGGCTGACCCTCACCCTTGTTTGGCACTGGCTTTGAGCTTGCTGGGCTCCCTTTGAGTTCTCCAGTGGGTTAGCCACACCCTGCTGTGAGCCCCAGCTCCAGGCTACATCCAGGTATGCTTTGGGAACCCTGCTTGTCTACAACAGCTATTTAGGTGAAGCTGTGTTCTCTGCTACCCAAACCAGGGGCTGGCGATCTTGGGCTGCATCCCAAGATGTCATTTCCTGTTGGTATTTTGGAAGGCCCTGGCCATTTCCATTTCCCTATGGCTAACACCAAGACTGTACTAGAACGTCACCATGGTCAGCCTCCACTTTCTACTAGAGACTCGCTTTGGGCTTCCTGTTCCCAAAAGCCCTCCACTGTCTGCTCTGGACCCTGCAGTGTGTTGGCTCAGTCCCTTGGTTCCTTTTTTTCATCTGTCCTCTTAGGATGGTGGAGTGTTTGGGATTCTGGTCAGTCCTGACCACTTTACCCCTTCAAGCCCACCAAGCCTGAGCCTCAGGCTGGGCCCAGTGCTGATCCCTGCAAAGACTCCCCAGCCGAGAAGCAAAGCCCCCTGGAACTGACCCCAACGTGGCAACTGTGGAGAGTAACTGGAGTCCCCTCCTCCAGTGGCACCCCAACCCTCCCCAACAGTCTGAAGAAGCAAAAATCCCAGGCCACTGTGAGAGGTAAAGGAATGAGAGTCTGGACCCAGAGCTCAGAAAGGGTAAGACTGGCAGCAGTTTGGGGACCTGAACCATAAAAGTGAAGCACCCACAGCTTGCCAGGGACACATGTTGTGCCAGTCCCCCAGACACAGGGGAAGCCACCTGAACCTCAGGACACAGAGCAGCCCCTGCATCCACTCCTGCATGGGGTCCCCGGTGCTGGCAGGCCTCAGCCACGCCACGCAGTCCACCTCTGTCTCAGAAGCTGCTTACTTTCCGGGGCGCTGCTTCTCAGAAGGGAAACAACCTCGAGTTCCTGCCTCATCCAAAACCAGTTCCAGTGTCTGAGCTACACCTGGGGTGGACGCCAGGCATCTGACGGCTTGATCAGTACCATAGGGAGCACTCCTTCCTGAGCAGCACTCTCCAGACAGCTGCTTGTCCCCAGCCTGTCCCCAACAAGGGCCCCTGGGCTGCTGAAATCTCCTCAGCAGCATCCTTTCTCTGCCCCATCGCGTCTCACAGCACACCACACACCTACACCATGCACACACAAGCACACACAAGGCACACACACACACCATGCCCATGCATGCTACCATCCCACGCTCCACACGGACCTACCACACCATGCACACATCACACGCTCCACACATCACACACACACACCCTACACACAACACACGAGTACCTCATGCATCCCACATCGTAAGGAAATGCAACATTCCCAGCAACAGAACACTGAGAACCAATACTTACAAATGAATTTGATCATCGCGCTGGAAAATTTTTTGAAACGAATGACACAGCTCCTTGCCTTACCACGCCTGTACGCTGAGTGTGATTTATCATTTCCTGATGATTCAGGGATGTGTTTGGAGGCTGCATTTACCACGAGCCCTAATGCTGTGGCCTCCACTTCAGGCTGCTTTTCTTGCTTTTCCAAGCTGCCCTGTCCAAGGACACCAGGCACACACCCTTCAGGGACAGCAGCTGGGCCTTGACTGTCTGGAACTTTCTCCCTGGATGTCTGCACAGCTCACTCTTCCTGTTCGGTCCCTGGCTGTGAGCCAGCTTACCAGAGAGGCCTTCCCTGCATAGCCTTTTCCCATTTTTCTGCCTCCTTATTCTGCTTTTTGTTTTCACAATATTTGCCACTCTTAATAAATTATGTCTGTGTATTTATTTTCTCCCTCCATAAGGACGCTAGCTCGTTCCAGGTCTACAGTATTCATCCTGTTATCTCCAGTGCCTGTGACAATCCTGGCACATAGTAGGTGCTCAGGAAATAACTGTCAGAGAAATACATAAATTATGCCTTCAGCATTCCGACTTGTGTGTGTGCATGTGGGAGAGAGGTCACACCTGTCTTCCTTGCCTCTTCCTGGCCTTGTCCTTTGCTGCACCTCTCAGTGTGTCAGGAGCACCTAGCAATTCCCTCCTCCATTTTGTCTCATTGTGTCTGTAACCAGGGAAAAGCTGAAGGTTGCCAAGAGATGACCAACTACTGAGCTACTTCAACTGATTTTTCTAAGCTATATTAATTTCCAGGCTTAGCCTCAGGACTATTTCATGACTGTCTTCTGCTATTGGTGCTCTGCATAGGGCCTTTGTTCCTTCCTTCTGGTCTGTGTGCACCCCCCGACATGCACACAGATACCTTTGACTTCTAGGTAAGAAGAGAATGTGGAGTTCAAGCATTTATAAACAATGGTCTGGGGACTGGGGATTTAGCTCAGTGGTGTAAGCACCTGCCTGGTAAGCACAAGGTCATGAGTTCGATACCCGGTACCAAAAAAAAAAAAAAAAAAAGTTAAACAATGGTCTGGCTCTTTGTTCACCTTACCATCTGGCCTTACTCTCCTTAGGCCAAGCACCATGAGGCCCAGAGCCCAGGCTGAGGGCTGCCTCATTTTTTCAGGGCATGTTCAACAAAGTCAAACATGGCTTGAAGGAAATGAAGCATGGTACATGCCTGAAATCTCAGCATGTGGGGAGGCCGAGACAGGAGGATCTCAAGTCCAAGGCAATTTGAGCCATTTAGCAAGACCCTGTCTCAAAATGACATCTTAAAAAAGGACTAAGAATATAGTTCACTGTGAAGGCCCTGGATTCAATCCCTAGTTCTACCAAAAAAAAAAAAAGTTTCGAGCTGAGGTCTGTAGTTTAACTTCATCCAACAGATGGGAAACCAAGGCCCAGAGAACAGAAGGAACTCACATGAAGTGCTCACGCGGCGTTCACTCACTGGCACCCACCCTCTGACAGAGAGCACCTGTCTCTGTCCATAGCCAGGGGAATCCCATGATGACAGGTCTCGCAAGTCTGAGACATGGAGAGGTTTCACTTACCTCTCAACTCCAAAGCTCCGTGGTCCCTGATCCCACCTCACTTACAAAGCAGCAGGAGAGAGTTGGTGTCTTTAGGCTCATGGGAAGCTTTTCCCCACAGGCCAGGAATAGTGGAGAGGCCGCTCTGGGGCAGACTTGCTTCCGTGCTTCCTCAGCCTATGCCTCACTCAGACTTGTGAGTGTCATCGGCAGGGTTCTCCACCGCCCCATCATATCCCCAAGCCCCGCTCATACCTGGTCTGAAAAGTTCACAGCCCCCTGTGGCCATCTGCCTCTGCCTGAGCCTGGTCAGGGATGCAGCTGAAATCCCTGGGGTGGCAAGACAGGCAGGCCCAGGCTGTAGCCCCTACTCAGACTTACAGCTCAGGAGCACCCCGGGAAAGAAGGGTCAGAGCCTTGGGAGACAGGACAGGCAACTCTCCAACTGCACCAGGGCTGGACTGGAGAAACAGAAGTGGGACAGAGGACAGTGGGACTCCACCAGGTAGAAACGCTTTTGAAGTACCAGTCGAAAAAGCAAGGAAAGTGCTGACCATCAATGCTTCCTATTTTATAGCTCTGCCTCTCACCACCCTGGTCCCTTCTCTCCCTTCCTGACTGGCTGCACCAAAGGAAAGGGTGAGGGCACTGCAGCAGTTAAAGGCTTATTGTCCTTACCCTCTGCCAGATCTCAGCATGCTGGGCCAGGCTGACCCTGCTTCCCAGGTCTCAGGTCTCCTGCTGTGCAATAATTGGCCCCTATTTCAGGACAACAGTTTTTTTCTCCCCCACCTGCTGCTGCTGACAGCCTCTGAGAGCCCTGAGAGCCTTTGATTCACTCCAGTGTCTGAAGCTCCTGCAAGGAAATTCTCCTTTTGCTGCAGAGAAATCTCTTTCCCTGGAACTTTAACCTATTGGTCCAGGTCTATTCCTTGGAACTCCATAGAGTAATTCAAATCAGCCTCTTACTCTCCCTGTTGACTCCATGCTAAGCACTGATGGGGGATTCACAAGTTGCAGGGTGCAAATAAGTTTATACTTTGAGATGATGAGAATAATTATAGTGAGTCAGCCAATATTTTGAAATAATTACCTTTATTGATTTTATCACTATAAGGTTAATAATGCTTATTACAAAATAATGGAGGAAAAGAAATGGAAGATCATAATCCTACATTCCTACTGCTAACACTTTGTTTTTAATGATCTTTTTCATCTCCCCCTTAAAAAAAAAAAACTCTTGTATATTGTTTTCCCAGTACTGGGATGGGACCCAGGGCCTTGCTTATGCAGGACAATCACTACCACTGAGCTACACCCTGCAGTATTCCCCAAAGAGTGTTTATAGAGTGAATACAAGCAAAGTACTGGTCTAAAGGATTTCAGGAAAGACACACTGACACAGCCGTCCCTGGAGCCCAAAAGAAACTGGGCCTAGGACCCACATTCAAGATACCAAAATCTACTCATACTCAAGTCCATTATATAAAACGGCAAAGTATCTGCCTACAACCAACCAATGCCCTCCCACCTACTCTTAACTCATGTCTAGATTACTTATAATACCTCACACTATGTAAATGCATTCTACTCTACTATTTAGGGAATAAGAACAAGAAAGAAAATCTGTGAACAAGAAAGAAAATCTGTGAATATTTGAGATAGATGCAGTTTTCTTCCCCTTTTTTTTTTTTTTTTCTGGTACAAGGGATTGAACTCATGACCTTGCACTTGCCAGGCAGGCACTTAAGCCACTGAGCTAAATCTCCCTTCCCATTATTTTTAATCTATGGTTGGTTAAATCCCAGAGGTGGAACCCATAGAGATGGGAGACCAATGGTCTGTCAGACTTGGATCTTGCCCTGAAGATGTTTCAGGGAAAGAAGACATCAGTTGGGCTTTAGAGTGCAAGCATACTCAGTAATTTTCAAGCCCTGGGTCAGCCTCAGTTTACTCGTGTGTTAACTGGGCCTAATAGTGGTAGCCATCTCATTCGGTCACTGAAAGGATTCAAGAGGGAAAGCTTGTAAAATACTCACATAGCATCAAAGTATCCAATAAATGAAGCCACCACAAATACAGTACAGAGAAGATGGCTATTACAAAGGCTGGACAGGAACAAATGACCAAAGACCACAGGCATTCACAGGAAGAGATGAAGCCACTTGAAACCCTTTTCAGAGGGGACCATGTGCAGACTGCAACTGTTTGATTAAGTGAATCACATGTAATGCCTGAGTGTAATCACTGCTTGCAAGCTCAGCTCCCCTGCTTCTTTCCAGGAGACTTGGGCATTGCGTCTGTTTAACTTCCGTGTGTCTTTGCCCTGCTATTCATGGAGAAGGTGCCTCTGGTCTTCTCAAAAAGCAGGCAGGGTATAAATCTTCAATCTTGTAACTGTAATGAACTGCTCAAGTATGGGGTCCCCTCCTACCTCAAGGTGATTGTCTCCATTATAGCTAGACAGTCTCCTGAGCAGCTTGCCTGGCTTTGCTGAGGTGCCCCCTGCACACCCACCTGAAATGGCACTTGTAGCCTGGAGGGCTTTCTCTGCTTGCCGACCTGACACACGCAGCCACCACACAAGGAAGCCAGGCTTCCCCCACCCTCACAAGGCTGTAGGGGTGATTGTTGTTAGGGTGGAAAAAAAGGGCCTTCCGGAGGAAGGAGCAGCATCTTCAAACTAGCCCTGTGCCCTTGGGCCTTGGGCCTCCCAGCATGGAACTCCCCG
Organism: Hydrochoerus hydrochaeris; assembly: GCA_004027455.1. Taxonomy (NCBI): domain Eukaryota; kingdom Metazoa; phylum Chordata; class Mammalia; order Rodentia; family Hydrochaeridae; genus Hydrochoerus; species Hydrochoerus hydrochaeris. Next base: position 119,772 of record PVLA01004135.1, on the reverse strand, counting down.
GGCTCTTTGGGCCGCACCAGGCTCAGCTTCCTGTAGGCTGTACCTATGCCCTATGAGCAGGTCTCAAAAGGGCCCAGAAATATACTTCATTGCAGAAAATTGGGCCCTTTCAATCTGAACATTTTGGCAAAGGAAATTGTGGGTGTTTGCGCTTCTCCCTCCCCACCCTCTTTCATGTGGGTACCACTAGGCAAATTAAATACAAAATCACATTCTGTCATTTAGGCAAATCATATTCCTACAGCTCCAAAATGTGCACATTATAAATAAAATATAAACTCACCCCGAACTTATTGCATCCTATGCTCTCACTCTACTCTTGGAAAATGGGGCCAGAAAAGCCATCTTCAGGGTCCCCTATAAGTAAATAGGGACCCAGGCAAGGCCTTCCGACAGGCACAGGTTCCTCGACAGGTGAAACCTCACGCCACCCCATAGGAGTGCTTCCTCAAAGCCATTTCCATATTCCAGAAAAGAAATGATCATTCGTTTGACTAAATATCAATAAGTCTTGTCAATCATTCAACTGAAATTTAACACCAAGATTAACCAAGGTCCAGAGACAGTAGTTTCCCTGTGGTCACTCTGCAGTACCTCACTTCCAGGATAAGAAACTCCAACTGAGGGAAACTCCTGCCTACATCCTTCACAGTTTTAAATAGGAAACTGTTGTTGCAAATTAGTACATCTATGCTGACAACACCCATAATGGAGTCTGTTTTAATAAAGTAAAGTGAAATTCCTTGTAACACCTTGGCTTCCCACCCAGGCCTGTTAAAGAACTGGCATATGGAAAACCTAAGTCCCAGATCAAAACAACCACAAGCGTTCTCCCCCACTGGGAGGCTCAGGCTTCAGCCACGTCTGCCCTCCCTCCTGCACTAGTGGGCATCCTGTGCCGGTGGATGGCAGTGTAGATTCAAGGGGATGGCCCCAAACACAGCAGCCAGTAGGCATGGAATCAGCATCTCCTTTTAGTTTCACAGGTTCTGTACCCCAATTTTTCACATCAAAATTTGCGATACACAGGATGTTGACAGGACAGATAGTAAAACTCAGGACCTCCCATTGGGCCATTCAGTTGCATACTGACACCCCACAGTCCTAAACAAGTGTCTTGGAGGTCCAGAAGCAACGTGGCTGGCTTCAAATAACCCCACCGTGTGAACACAGAGCAGCTTCCAGGTCCAACTCACATGCAGCCCCTCCCTTTCCCAGCTCAGCTCTCTGATTTCCCAGGGGAGCGAGCAATGACGACGCTTGTCTGAATTTGCTCAGCCTCTGACAGCAGGGTTGACCGTCTCATTCCCTAAGAATCTGAAAATCCACACACAAATGCCTTGGCCTAACCAGGCGGAGAAGTGTTTTGGAAAGGAAAAGGTTGAGTAGTTACCACAAATTTCAGAGAGAAGGCAAGTACTCAGCTGCACCTGCCCCTTTTAGATTGAACAAAGGGCTGAACTCCCGGAGATGACTGGGCATGCATTCTTTACCTCCTGACTTAGTCAGGGCAGAGCTACAGATAATTACCAGGGGGATCCAAAGCTTGGCCCATTGACTACTCTCAGAAATGGGCAAGAATCCTATTGCATTCCTCTATAAAAGCAGTACTTATTAAGTCTTGCTGGGTACATCAATGCGGGGATGTGAGGGGCTTCCAGCACAGTCCCTGCATGCATAGCTGAGAATTAGAGGGAAGTGAATCAACTTGAATGACAAGAGTACAGTGCAAGGCAGTGTCAAGAGTAGTGCGTGATCAGGACTGATACCGAGGCAGACACCCAAGGCTAAAGCTTAAACTAGAGGGGGAGCTGGCTGTACCTCAGTGGTTAGAGACAGCCCTTGCCTCTCCACTCCTGGGAACTTCCATCCTCCCTTTCTTCCTGCACTTTCATTTCCCAGCTCCTAGGCTCTCTCAGATTCTCCTTCACACTTGAAGTTCAGCCCCTTTCTAATCTGCCACAGGAATCAGTAGGGGCAAGAGGATGTTCATTAGCACCTCCTGCCATAACCTCCAATTTCCACTCCTCAAAATTAGGGCTGTATCAGCCCAGCAGTGCACAACACACACACACACACACACACCCCGGGGGAGGACAGAGAGCCCCAGCAAGATGAGGGTTCAGGGACAACAGTTTCCCAGTGCTTTCTCTCTTCTCCTTCCTGTCTTCCCTCAGCCTCCTCCCCTTCCGGCTCAAGGCCACCCCCTCCATCATATCACCAGAGAGAGGGACAGAGCATCTGGCCAGCTTGCCTCTTTCTACCCTCCAGGCCCAGGCCCATCTTCCTAGAGCAGGGCTGGTCCTCTCCTGGAGTGAGGAGGAGGAGGCTGCTGGGACCCTTGGTGTGCCAGTCTCCACGGGAGTGGGCCTATCAGTTTGGTTCCTACTCCAATCTGTCCGTCCCTCTGAATCTCAGGACTCTGGGGTCTTAGTTTTTCCTTCCTTTTTCTGTCCAAACACTGATGAGTGCTTTGGGAATAGTATCCTAGAAACAGGGCCACAGCGCAGAAGGAAACTCTCCATCTAATCAGGCTATCTTCAGATGCAACCAGATAAACCCTCAGACTGCAAGAACCCCTCAGTTCAGGGTCAGAAATAACGGTTCCTTTGCAGGTAATGAGAGTGGAAGATGGGGCAAGATGGGAATATGAGAGCTGGTATACACCAACCCTCCCCATATTTCAGGGGTTCAAAGTGGCCTTTGGACAAGAATCCTGCATTGTAGTCCATGCAAGCTTTCGCTCTCTTGACCGTGTAGGGCTTCCTCCTCCCCCAGGCCCAGATCTTTCCAGGTAAAAAACCGCACCCTCCCCCACTGCCACTCCCACCCCTCTTCTTGTCCTCTTCTAGCCAGGCTTCTCCGGTCCAGTAGCCTGTCCCGAAAGTCATCCCTGAATCTCGCTCACCACCTGTCCCCGTCGGAAGCGCGCTACGGAGAACACTCTCAGCAGGTCCTAGCCTGCCTCAACAGGTGCCCGGCTTGGCTACACGGAGCTGTCGCCAGGAACCCAGGCGAAGGCGGCGACAGGAACGCCCCCTGCAGGGAGGTTGGGTCTTCGCAGCCTTCTCCCGAGTGCCCTGAGTGCCGAGGGCCCCCGCAGCACCGCCGAGGGCCCCCGACGTGCCACAACGCCTCTGTGGTTGGCTCGCCAGACAAACGAGGGGTGGACTTCATGCTAAGAAATTGCACAGCCCAGCGCAGACGCTGCCCACTCACTTGCGGTGCTGTACCCTAATGCTGGGGACGAGGGGCGCATACAGGACGAGACATTTCCCCAAGCCAGAAAGGCCCCCCCGGGGGGGGTATTAATGCAGGAGAAACAAATTCAAGTTGACTTGCTAAACCAAGAGCGGTACTTAACGACCTTTCCTCCCCGCGCCCCAATCAGACGTCCTTTACCCTCGGGAGGCTGGAGACCCGCTGTGCATCGCCACCCACGCGCTCAGCTGCGCGACTCCCACCGCGCTGTCTCTGCAGGCAGGGCCGAGCGCCCGCAGCCCTCAGACCCTAGTCCCCAGTCCCCAGCCCCCAGCCCGGCCAGCGCAGTGCCGGGGGAGCCGCCACCTTCCTAGTCGCGCGCGCACGCCGGGCCCACCAAACTTGCAGCACTTTCTCCCAGCCCCCACCCGCTGTCATCCTCCTTCTATCCTTGCACCCAGGCCCCCGCGCCCGGCCGGCAGACGTTGCCATAACAACGAACAGGAATGCTCCAGCGTCTACAAAGCCAGCCCCGGCGCGGCGGGCATGCAGCCCCGGGCCGGGCCCCGCTCCTCGGCTCCCCGGCTGCCCGGCGCGCGGGGCGGACTCACAATGAGCGGGATGGTGCGGTCCTCGCGGAGCTGCTCCGGCCTCCCTCCAGCCCTCTTCGCGCTCCGGCCCCCGGAGGATGCTGCGTGGGCTCGGTTGTCCTGCCATAAGTAGTAGAAAGTGCCCAGAATCCAGGCTACGGTCAGGATGGCGATGGCATTGGCGCGGATCTTCCTCATGGTGGGCGGACGGGCGCCCCGCTGGGGGCCGGCGTGCTCTCCGGGCCGGGGCCGGGGCCGGGGCCGGGGGCTCTCTTAGCCCCAGCTGTTTGTTTTCGCTCGCGCCTGGCTGCTCAGTCCTGCAGAGCAGAAAAAGGAGGGGGGGTGATAAGGAGAGACAGGAGCGCGGAGCGATCCTCACGGTCCTAATGCCCTTCAGCCCCGCGCGCCTCTGCCAGCGCCCATTCATCCCCGCGCAGAGCCGGCGCCGCGCTCCGGCCGCCCCGGCCGCTGCGCACTAGCAGAGGGGCGCGCCGGTGAGAAGTAGCGCGGGCCTTCCTCCCGCGCCCGGGGCCGGCGAGACAGACGCCCGCGGCGAAATGGCGACGGGCCAGAGTTAGCCTCGGCTCCCACAGCTCGGCAACTGTACGCCGGCGGCTGCCCCGGTGCGGCCCCTGTCGGGCCCGCCTACCCACACCCACCCCTGACTGAGCGGCCCTGAGTCACCGTCTGAGTTGCGCGACCCCCGGCCTTGGCCCGCGCCACCAAGCTGCAGTTCCGGGCGGCGCTCAGAATTGCACTGTGGCTCGGGGTTCGAGGTGTGTTCGGAGAGTCCTTGGGAAGGGGTGGCTGGGTGAGAAGTGGAGTCTGAGTTTGCACTGCAATCTTCCGCAGCCTAGGATTCCGAGCCGCCCAAGTGCCCTCCTCAAAGAGGGATTGGAAGGTGGTGCACTTGACATTCGGAGAGAACGAAGACGAGGCAGCGCTGCCTGGCAGCCAATACAGGGAGAACGGGATACTGCCAACCCTCGTCTCTCCGGCCCGGGGCTCTTAGTTTTCACTGTTTCCCTCCACCCCGTCTCATTGTGCAGGGTCAACCCTCATGTCCTCGTCACCATTTCCTGAGAAAGAAGGGAGGCCAAAGAGGTGAGTCAATGATTCTGTCTAGGGAACAAGCCTAATTAGTGGGCAGAGCTGTTTCCCAGCCATGTGACACTTTTTAACAAAGTGTAAAATACAGTGGTGAGAGACAAGGACACAGACTTCTTGGAGAATCCGCTTGATGGCCTGGAGGTGGTGAAAATCAGATGTGAACTACACTCACTCCAAAGGGAAGACAGTGTGGACTCCATCAGCACTAGGACATCAGACAGCACCTGGCACAGGCAGCTGCTGTGAGATAAGGAAGTAAGGATCACAGAGGGAGAAATCCTTTAGTGCAAGGTGATCTTTGGGGGAGACTTCTCAGAGAAGGTGAACAAATCTGAATAAATCCTAAGAGACTGGAAAGGTATGACTAGCTGTCCCAGCCAAGGCCCAGAGGTGGAAGTAGTTGGCTTGCTAAGGGAGAGCGATGGATGCTGGGAAGGATTTGGTGGGAGTTGAGGTTGGCCAAATTGAGGAAGTCTTTGGATGCTAAGGATGGAATTGGCAGGCAGTTTGCTCCCTGCTGATGCTGCTGGATGTTGTGGCTCTTCTGAAGACCCCAGTAGGGTCAGGCTTGCAAATAAAGCCACTTGGGGGAATCAGGAAAATAGTGGTCTCGGGACTATGACCCTATACAACAACACCATGAGCCTCACCTGTGGCATGGCATAAGGTGGTATTTTTTTCTGTGCGTAAGAGATGTGCAACTTCTACTGATGGGAAAACCCAAAGGTGTTTGTTGTTGTCCCAGAAAACTCAGGGTCATCATCACAACTGCAATACCTTGACTAAGAAGACTAATCACGAGAACACTTAGGCAAGTCCAATCAGGAATGTGACCCTACAAAGAAGTGTATCAAAGAGAGTCTCAGAAAGAGGCTACAAAAGTACTGGAGAGTCTGGGGCACAAGATGTAAAGCAGTCACAGACAATAGGGGCAAGATGCAGAGCTGCCACTGGCCCTGGAGCAGCTGGCTGGCCTTGCTCTCCCAAATCTTTTTAATTAGACCATCTCGGGGCTAGGATTGGTTGGCATAGACGGGGAAAACCACTGTCAAGCCAACATGGTTTCCATGGGAATCATGGAACATCTGTAGGAGGTCAGAGAAGACATTGTTCCTCAGGAATCAGGCTCTGCAGGCATCTCCAGGCAACTAAGATATAAGGGAACTGCCCTCCTGGTGCCCCCACTTTTACAGTGCTCTCGAGAGGTAAAGGCTCTGCTGCCCTCGTTTCAGCATGGTTTATGAGTGTCTGGTTGCCTTTGCTCTTGACAGAACCAGGTAAAAGGATGTGGGATCCAAAGACATCCCCTCCATTCCTGGAAGGAGGGTCCACCTAGGTGTAGGTGATGATTCAGGCCCAGGCTGACAGCAAGTGGAGAAATTTCTGGTGGCCACAGCAGGAAGGCTCAATGAGAAGAGGGAGGGAGGGTTTTTACGAGTCTCACCACTTACTACCCAGGACTCAGGACCAGCTGTCATTGCCTGACAGTTCTGACCCCAAGAGGATTGCCCCTTCCCTGGGGATGGGAGGAAGGGGCAGGAAGTTACTACTCTCACTTGACAGAACTTTGATATAGAGGTTGGCTAATCTGCCTCAAGCCACAGACGCTGTAGGAGGGCTGAGCATTAACAGCTGCTACTTCCACTGTAGCCTATCCTCCTTCCAGACTCAAATCCTAAGTGGATGCAGAAGGAACCTGCTGCCCCTCCCTGAGATAGATTTTGGTGATCAGGGATGACACTGAGTGCTGGTTCCTCTCTGGGCCTGAGGAGTGTGTCCTAGCAGCACCACAGAATCAAAGCCACCCCTAAGAGGCTTGCTGATTGCTACTTTGAAAACAAGGGTAATCACCACAGTCACAGTTTACTCAGGACCTGCTGGGTGCCTGCCACTGTGCCAGCATTCTACATGCAGTCTCCAGAGCTCCCACACCAGAGCTAAGCTAAGGATTATGGACCCCACCTGCAGATCAGGCTATGGGGCCTCCAGGAGCCTGTTCAACTTGCTTGGAGTAATATACAGCTCAGGGTGGATATACAAAGAGATGCCTTCGGGAGTCCTTCTCTAACTGAGCCATTTCAGACTTCTACTTCATTGGATAGCTTCCTGTTTGACATTTCTTTCAAGCACAGGTCCTTTTTCTTTTTCTTCTCTTTTCCTTTTTTTAAAAAAAATTTTATTTAAAGAGGGGGAAAAAAGCAAAACAGAAAAAAGGGTAGAAACAATACATAATTTCAAAAAATAAACAGTAAGAAATCACTAGTTGATACATTACATATTGTCTTCTTGGATATAGCTGTTCAAGTTATAAAATTAAAGCATACAAAGTGGACATTCAAACAGTGAGGCTGAAAATAGTTCTGTTCAACAATCCAACAAAAACTTAGCAACATGGTTATCAATCCTACACACTTAAATACACATGCAGTTATATCCTTTAGAGCACTTGCTTTTCCTCCTTTTGCTTTTTAAGTCCATTATCTGTTTTTTAGGTTTGCTTTTTTTTTTTGGTACTGGGGATTGAACTCATGACCGTGTGCTTGCAAAGTAGGTGCTTATGCCACTGAGCTAAATCTCCAGCCCCCATTATTTGTTTAGTTATATCATGTTTCAGGTTGCTCAGTACCTTACTGATCTGTTTTGTTGTTGTTATTTACTTTTTTTATTTTTTCTTATTTATTTTTATTTTATTTTATTTTGAAGGTAGTAAAATACAGTAGACATGTAGCATTGCTGGGAATGACCAGATGAACAAGACAGGACATAGCCAACTGAGGCAGTGCAGTGAAATCAGTAGGGAACCTCACAGCAGGTTACCAGGACAACAGTAATAGATACAATAGTACATCTGGTTTTCTTCACAATAGTTGTTCCTTCAATTAAGTAGAGCAATATTGAAGGAAATAGTGAAATTGTAAAAACAGAATATTGAATAGAGCAATACAATTGATCAGAACAGAGCAAAACAGAAATAAAAATATTTGCCTTCAAAGAGATGGCAGGAAAAAAAATCCCCCTTATTTGCTATATTGCATATAGTCAAACTCACATGAGATGCTCAGATCTCTGGCTCTCACTTGCTGGGTCAGGGGGAGATGAGATGGATGTTTGATTCATAGGCTCACAGCCACTTACCAGAGCATCACGCTGGCTGCCTGCTTTCCCAGCAGCCCAAGTTCCAACATGGCACCAATCTCAGGAAATGCTGATATCTCTTTTCCATTTTTTTTTTTTTTTTTTTTTGGCAGTAATGGGCATGGAACTCAGGGTCTCTGGGACTCTAGGCAAGTGCTCTACCCTGGAACTATATTCCAATCCTCACCTTTCTCTTTGAAAGCTGCCAAAGACAGTACAATACTCAGGATAAGCTGGGTCCCTCTGCATTTTGCATGGGGATGGGGAGAGTGGCTAACAGGGAAGAGAGGGCTTAGTTCAGTGAGTGACCCTGTCTCGAGCTGTATTTGAAATCTGTGTTATATAGTAGAATGGCTTGGGCAAATTCTTCACCTCAAGTTTCCTCAACTGTAACATGGAAGTAGCATTGCTGGGAATGACTAGATAAAGTAAGGCAAGTAAAATCCAGTGCTTGGTGACCTCCTATCTGGTGAGGCCCACTTCTAGGCATGCTGCTGGTGCTGCTGGTGCTGGGACTCCTAAGGGGCCTGTCCAGGGCACATGCGGGGGATTGCTGCCAAGCATGGACCACAGGAAGACCTCTCTGAGTACACCCACAGGCCAGTAAGGACAGGCTGTCCTGTGCTACAGCCAGGTGGCTGCCTCCTCCAGAGTTTGTGTGGAGCAGGCTAGAGGCAAGGCAGAGGAAAGGCACAGAGCAAGCCCCAGCCTGCCTCTACCCATTACCCCCAAACCCTGAGCCAGCACAGAAGCCTCCTGCTGTGTCTGCAGCTGCAGGAGAGGCCCAGAAGGCAGGTGAGGGGATCTGATTTGAACCTTCCCTCTCTGCACTGCCCACATCTGCTCTAGGCAGGAAAGAAGTCCAGGATGGTAAACAGAACATATGTTACCAAGCAACACTCACCATGAAGACAGTTTTGGAATTGAGCAACCATGTGAGGACCTCTATCATCCCCATTGCACAGATAAGGAGACTGATGCCTGCAAAGATCACCCGCTATCCTGTGGAACATATACCACCTACTGCCACCTGACTGTATGAATATACCAGCTGACTCTAAGGAAGTCATCTATAAATTGAGCTTCTATGAACCACTGTAAATGAAGGGAAGAAACCGGCTTTTAGAAAGGAATTTCCAGAATCTTATTGCTCTTCCCCTTTTTATTTCCTAACAACTGTGGCTTCTCACTACTCTAGTTTCTATCCCTGGAGTGTAAACTCCAACAAGAATGTAGGGATTTTTGGTTTTTTGTTTTGCTTTGTTCTGGGTATGGAACCCAGGGCTTCACTCACGCGAGGGAAGTGCTGTACCACTTAGCTGCAGACCTGTGCCTCCAAGGTGGTTCTACATTTTGTTCATCAGTTTCCCCAGTGCTTAAGACAGTGCTCATAGCGACGGCATACCATAATACTCACTAAATCTTTGCTGATGAATGGGAGGAAAGCAAGAAGGGAAGGAGGGAAGGAGGGAAAAGGCAGGGTAGCTCTGTGAAGCATACACTTCTCTCTTGACAGATGGGCACATGACTGCAGCGCAGAGAGATGGGCAACTCATCTACAGTCAGGGTGGGCCAGGGCAGTGACTCCCCTAACAGTGCTTCTTCCAGAGCAGCTGACCCCTTCCTTAAGCCGTGGGGCTGGGCCAAATCCTGCTACCCCGAGAGAAGGTGACAGAGTCTTCTGTGGTCCCATCAGAAGTCAGAGACAGAATGGCCCTGATTCTGGTGGACAACTGCAGGAACTGTGAACATTACTGCTGCTGATGAAATGCCCCAGCTGTCGCACTTGGGAGTAAGGGGCCCACAGAAGCTGTGGGCTAATTAGAAATGGGTCAAATGTTCTTCATTAACAGCAAGGCACTCATACAAAAGAGAAATGCATAAATAAAGCCAACTGGTCAGCAGCACTGGTGCCAGAGGCAGAGCCCTAAAGCCCCTGACCTTGCCATCTCTGCCACCTTCTCCTTTGCTTCTTCCTCTTCTTCACAGCCTCTCAGAGCCAAATGACAAAGGTCCTCAGACCAGATGGCCCACTGAACACCAAGCCAGTGCCTACCATATGCCTGTCTCACCACCTTGAATGCAAGATCCTTTGTGCAGAGACCAGCAGTGCCTTTTGTACACTGAGTTTCTAACACCAGGGTCTTGGCAGTACTCACTAAATATTTGTGCAGAGTAGGTGACTGAGTGAATGAACACTAGAGTGGCACACTGCAGCTACCTGCCATTCTGTCCCATAAAAATCCCAAGTTTCCCTCTCAGACAGGGTAAGCAGTGCCTGTTTGCCTGCTGGGGTGTGCTTCCCAGTCCTTTCCGTTCCTTCCTGAACAACTGCCATGCCGGGTACTTCTAGGAACTAAGGACACAAACATGAACAAAGTCTGGCTCTAGCCTCTAAGGGGTACAGTAATTGAGAGTGTGAGTAGATACAAAAATAATTACAATATGATATAATAGCCTCTTTAGAAGGGAGGGGTGCTCTTTGCAAATCAGAAGTCATTTGAAATCTTAAAGAGTGAACGGGTAGGCAAGACCTGGAAAGGAATTGTGGGAAGAGGAGCAAACCAAAGTTGCAAAGATGTATGAGTTCCCCAGAATGCAGGAAACAGTGGCTCAATGTAGGTGGTGGGGATGGGGAGGGTAATGAGTTGAGAGGGGGGAGCACAGACCAATGGACAGATGCCTTCTAGGCCTTTGTACCAAATTTGTACTTAAATAAGCCTAAAAGAAATGTCCAAATGTTAAAATAGAGGGTGACATGATTGGTTTTACATTTCATGGAGAAGGCAGAGGACCAGTGAGGGGGGATCATTATAACATTGCAAGCAGCCAAGCAAATAATGCTGTGAGCCCAGATTAGGGCAGTAACAAGCTGGAGAGAAAGGTGGATTCAAAGGATTCGGTGATCAGTTGGAGGTGAAGTGAGAGAATTTGAGGATAACGTATAAATTTCTTGCACAGCAGAGAAATGTTTTGGTGTAAGGGGGAAAAAAATGAACAGAAATGGGGAGTCAGGAGGGACAGATCTGAAAGGCATGTTCAACTGCACTTGAGTTCTCTGTGGTTGCTCCAGGAAGGCATCTATAAATGCAGGTTGAGCTCAGGAGGAGGAACGGATGGGTCAGTCGGTCAGGGATGAAAACCTAGGTGTACACTTGAGGCAAATAGGTTGCTGGATGGCTGCTCATGAGCCCAACACTAGGGTATGGGGGAAGCATACCTCAGAAGTTGGGGCTTCTGCATCTCTTGTGTGAAGATGGACATACAGAGAGGTGCCATTTTTTTTCTGCTTCTGTGAGATGGCCTGATTCAAGGCCCTAGACCAGGCCCTCGGGAGCACTCATTTCTCTTTCCAAGGACCTCACCACCTGGGTCATATCAGGATGAATCCCCAGACCTAGGGTTTGCACACACTTTGGCTCAATATCAAAGAGGCCAGGCAATAAGGCCGAGAGACTCTGAGTTGAAGAGACCATTGTCTTAGCCCTGACTTTCTTTAGACTACAACTGATACTTCCATTTGCCTTGTGAAACTGGGAGGTGGAAATTAAGGGAATTTCCCCAGGGCTGGTATATATTTTAAAGCTCTCAGTCAGGCTAAAAACATCTATTGATAATTTTGAATGTAATTTCTACTCCCTTACACATCAAAATAATTGAACAGGAAGAAAAAGCTGTTAATGCAGGAGGCATAGACACCAGATTCCCAGTGCCTGGAAATTTACCATTTCAAAGCTACTGAGGGTTTTACAGCCAGCGTTTACAATCGTACATGTCCCCTCTCACTGAAGCCACCTTCTGAAGTCATCAAAAAGCCCATTAATCTGGCTTGGACATTGAAACTGTTCACAGTGTCTGGAGCTGCTGCCAACACAGAAAGACTTTTTAAAAAGCATCTTGCCATTTTATCAGCGCATAAATCTTGAGTTTCCTCCTGGGAGATGGTGTAAGCAGCTAGGCTGTCAGTGCTCATGGGGCCAGCAGTGGTGGGGCCCTGAGGTGTCACAGGCACCTTCTCCCCATATCCTCCCCTTTCCTTTGGAATCCCTGCCCGTGCCAGTGCCCGTGCCCACACACAGGTTTCCTCAGTCTAAGTTAACAATTCTCTCGCCTGCCCAGAAAGGAGACACCAGCCTCTGCTTTCCACAGCGAGGTTAGCTCCTAGGGCAGCAGGTCCTCCAGCAGGGAGCAGAACTTGCTGCCCAATGAGGCTCCGCCTGATCCCTGACCTAAGCCTGGAAGCAGGGGCAGGTGGGGGAGACACGGGACCAGACTTTGCAGCTAGGACCAGCACCTCTACCTTCTGTCAGTGTCTGCACGTATAAATGTGTGTGCGCGTCATGGTTTTTTGTTTTTGTTTTGTGGTCTTTTTGAATCGGGTTTCACTGTGTAGCTTAGACTGGCCTTGAACTCACTTTGTAGCCCAAGCTGGCTTGGAACTCACATCAATCTTCCTACCTCAGCCGGCCTCCCGAGTGCTGGGATTACCAGCATGTGCCACCACACTGGGCTGTGGAACTATTCTCTATTGGAATCTAATTTCAGCCTTTTCCTGGAATTACTGAGCTCTTTCCTGGTGATCAGGGATGACACTAAGTGCTGCTTCCTCACTGGGCCTCAGGAGTGGATTTAGCAGCACCACAGCGATCTTCCTGCCAGAATTACTGCTTTCTATCAGACACAATGAGGAAATTTCTAAACCTATATATCTAATCATGTGTTTTTGCTTCCATCTCAGCATCACATCTCTGCAAAGACCACTACCTAGAATTAGAGCATCTATCATGCTCTTGGAGAGCCAGGAGGACTCATCACCCAGCCTGGTGACCCTGGAAAAGTCACCTACCCGAGCCTCTTTCTCATGTTTAAAACAAGATTTGGGGGCCAGATATGTGGCACATATCTATAGTCCCAGCCTTCTGGAAAGGTGAGGAAAGGGAATCACAAGTTTAAGCCTAGCCTTGGCAACTTAGTGGTTTAGCAAGTCACTGTTCTCAAAATAAATCAAAAAGGGCTGGGTGTGTAGCTCAGTGTGGGTCTGCTGCATTCAATCCCCAGTATAGTTACTCAGTCAATAAATGGACTTGTGTACAAAAGTTCTCAGAAGGTCCTTTCAGGGCTAGCACTTTAGGGTTCTATTTACCTCTTTTAATATTTTAAACTGTTTCCTGCCCCAGCAAGTTATTAACAATAAACCGGGACACAGTTTTCTTTATTGCTACTTGAGCCTCCTACACATTACATACCCACACATACATCCAAACAGTTCAAAATATTCTTTGATCAAGAACCTGAAAGCTTGTAATTACCCCAGACTTTTAAAAAGGAGAAAGTGGAAGAATGTACAAGAAATTGGGACATCCAGGGATGGCTCTGGGATGGGGCACTTAAGAACTAGAGGGAGGTCAGCTTTGTCGTATATCCTTTGTAACTAGGGTTTTTGTTTTTACATTTACTTACGAAACTGTTCTTTACTGACAAAACAGTTTAAGCAAGAAAAAAATTCTCCTTCTTCCACCTCCTACATCTATGCAGCTTAGTACCCAGGGACAGAGGAGACAGACTGAGCTGGGATCACTAGCTGGGAGCTGGGAGCTGCTCTGCAGGCGGGTTCACCAACAGCCTGTGCCTGCTGCCCCTCGGCCACTGCTGGTGCCCCGGCACTGTGCTGGGATGTCGAGCTGCAGATGGCTGCCTCTCAGATTGTTCTAGGAAGGGGCCACTCTCCTACTCCAGCAGCCAGGTGAGTGAAGAAGCCTAAAAGTCCAGCCAAGGGCAAAAGAAACGCAGCCGTGAATTAAAGCCCCACCCTTACCATTCCCTTCTAAAGGCAGACTGCCCCTTTTTTGTATGTTTTCTGCTACTAATATGACAAGGATAGAAAAGAAAAAAGGATAAGCCTGTCGTGGTGGCACATGCTTATAATCCCAGCCCTTGGGAAACTGAGGCAGGATTGCTAGGAGTATGAGGCCAACCTGTGCTACACAGCAAAACCCTGTCTCAGTAATAATAATAATAATAATAATAATAATAATAATAATAATAATAATGAGTGATGAATGAGAGTCATGGAGCAGCTTTTGTTCAAGTCTCAGCCCTATGTTTACTTCTGCTCTGCAGAACTGGGCTGCAGCGTCTCTGGCCAGGTCCCACTTCCCTGGTTGCCCCCTACCCTGTGCCAGCCCCTCATCAGCTTGCCCTCGTGACACTGAGCCTCTGCCTGGCTTCCTCTTCTGACTCCTTTTCTGATCATAACCTTGGGTAGGTGCTGGTCCATCACTTCTGCGGCCCCTACTTCCCTCTAGCCCTCTTCTGATTTCCAACTTCCCCTCCTTAAGCTACCTCCCATGTGGACACACCACAGACAGCTGCCTTCACTGAGATACATTTCCTGTGTGGAACTGTCACTTGCACAACTTAGGGCACTTGAGGTAGGTTCCTCCACCTATACCCTCCATTCACATTCCCCATACCTACTTCTTTTCAATTCAACAGAGCCAATCTCCCGCCAGTGAAATTTTTATTTTTTACTTATTTATGTTTTTGAGATAGGATCTTGCTATGTAGTTCAGGCTGGCTTTGAACTCTCTATGTAACCCAGGCTAGCTTTGAACTTGTGACAATCCTCCTGCCTCAGCCTCCCAAGTGCTGAGGATTACAGGTGTGTCATGCCTGGCTCCCACCAGTAAATTAAAAACACTAGCTTCCTTCCTTCACATTACTTCTTACTGGGAATCCAGAGATCAAAGTTAAAATATTCTGAAAATTACTGTTAGGTCTTGTTAGTGGTTTCTGTGGCAGGGTGGGAAGAGGTCACACTGCTGCCTAAGCTTTTCTCTGAAGGAGACTTAACATGGCCCACCATGCTTTCTCTAGGGTACACTGGCAGTACCAGAGCACTGACTTTGACCTCCTGCTAATGGTCCCAATGTCCATCACCACCACACATTAGCCCAAGAAGGGCAGAGCTGTCCTTACTAGGCTCTGAGAAAGCCAGGTCAAGAGGACAATTGGGAAGTCACGACAAAGCCAGAAGAACAGCAGCAGATGGAGATGTGAACTTGGTAGAGTGGATGTGAACAGACTGCAAGAGATGAAAAGATACAGAACATGAGGAAAAACAGCTTCAGGGAAACAAAAAGCAGAGAGGGAAAACTAATACAACTGTAACAAATACTAATGCTAGAAAAGCCTGGGGAGAAACCATCCAAAGGGCAGGCAAGGGCGGTTAGCACAAGATTAACACAAGTGCAGTTACGCTGCAGTGGGCAGGAGAGGTGGGCAGGAGAGGTTGGGGTGGCCGGTGTTCAGGAGGCTGGAGGCAGGAGCGCTGGCACAATGCAAAGCTCTCGGAAAGGCGGCTCACCTTCCAAGCTGCTGGGCTGCCTGGCTGCAGCAAGCAAAAACTATTTAAAACGCACCAGGCATTTCTGCCTCATTCTGTCTCCCTGCCCAGAAAAGGTTGCAGCCAAAGGCTGAGGGAACCAGTCTAGGAGGTGGACCCTGCACAGACCACAGGTTGAGATTGGGACAGTCCCTGCCTATCCAGAAGGACCCCTCTTCCTTCCAACCTCCCCAAGCCATCATGCCACTGGCTACAAGCAGAAAGAACACAGTCCTGAAGCCTCAGACTTCCTTCACCCTGTCCTCAAGCTTGTCAGAAAGCAGATGCTGCTCAAACTTGACAGCTGCTCTAAGGAGATGCTCAAAGGGAGCTGTCTGACCAGTGGGAATATTGTTAATGATGACTGAGAGGGCTGGGCTGATTAGATTTCAGCAAGACAAAGGAGAGAACATAAAAGGGCATCAAGGGTAAAATGGCCCTAGGGAAATCATATGAGCCTTGAGTTGGAAAACACCAAGGGCCTCACTCCTTTCCTTGGACAGTGGATCTCTGGGAAGCTCAAACTGGAGACCTGACTCCTAGCCATCTACCACAGAGGAAGTGAAAAAGGCTGGGAGCTGAAGTGGCCATGGAAAGCCACCCTGCAGACTGTGCTCCTTTTCTCACTGACAGGGTTAGGATGAGAGGGCTGCTATGGTTTATCTCTGGATGTCGCCCAAAGCCTCACATGTTCAGATACAAGGCTTATGGAAGGTTGTACTTGTTTGCTGTTAGGAGGTGGGGTCTGGTCAGAAGAGGTGGGTCACTGGGGGTGTAACCTGGAAGAGTACAGCTCCCTCCTGAGCTCTGCCCTGCACTCTCTGCTTCCTGTCTGCCATGAGGTAAATACCTTTCCTCTGCCCAGGCCCTTCCACCATGCTGACAACCATGCAAGGACTGTCTAAAATATGCACCAAAATAAACCTTCCCTTTAAGTTGTGGGTGTTGGTTATTGTGTCTTAGTGACAAGGAAAGTGACTAAAATGGGATTTCCTTCCCTGGGTTTTGAGCCAGTGAGCTGTGAAAAATACTGTCCAATAATAGGCTGAATAGAAGTTCTCTGCTCTGCATATTCTTTAAATGCATGCAAATGTTAATACACAAGCCAGGTGTGGTTATTGCAGCCCTATAATCTCAGCACTCAGGAGGCTAAGGCAAGAGGATTGTTGTGAGTTTGAAACTACACTGGGCTATATAGTGAGTTCAAGGCCAGCCTGAACTACATAGTGAGAGACCTTGTCTAAAAAAACAAAATAAAAACCCAAAGCAACAAAAAATCTTTAATGCACAAATCAAGTTGTGCCTGATAGAGAAGCTGGCTTTTAAAGATAAATGTAAGGTTCATGCTGTGTTTAAAGAGAAAGATGAGGGGTGTAACTCAGTGGCACAGCACCTGCCTGGCAAGTGCAAGGTCATGAGTTTGATCTCCAGCACAACAGACAGAAAGAGAAAGATGGTTTATGTAGTGAATAATACTACAGATCCACAGATTTGGGTGGTAGGGAAAGGTTTTCTAAGATTCACCGGTAATTTGCTTTTAGGTTGCAATGAAGCATTACTTTAGCAAAAAAGCAAGAGCTACAATTACCAGGTCACAGGCAACCCCATGAGAAACATGCACCTCCAAGCCACATGACAGAGAGAGGTGAACTGTATACAGCATGGGGCAAACAGTCCTACCGAGGCAGTGGGGGTCCACTAAGCTTCTGCACAAATGTCCTAAACTAGAGCCTGGAATATGAAGAGAAGGGTGGAAAAATACCTTCTTGGTCAACAGCCAAAGAAGACACTTTGGATTTAAAAATCAACCCAATGGCTGGGAATGTAGCTCAGTGCACTTGCATAGCGTGTGGTACTGCTTCAATCTTCAGTACCATAAAGAAAGAAAGAATCAACCCAAACCACGTAGGTGCACTCTTTGAAGGATGTACAATATGCAGTAATAATTACACTGGTTACCTTCAAGGAGGAATGGACGAAGATTTCATCATGCACTTTTTAGAAATTCTATACTAAGTACACATATTACCTATTTTTAAAAATTAACTCATTAGCTGGGATTCAGCTCAATGGCATAAGCACCTGCCTTGCAAGTGTGTGATTGTGAGTTTGATCCCTGGTACCAAAAAAAAAACCAAAAACCTCAAACTTCCTGCAACTTTGCAATAACCAGGTTCACTAGAGGTAGGCAAACTGCCTGGACTCAGTATACCTAATTGTCCACATGTTGACCTGGATTTACTGTTTTAGGGTAGTTTACTCAGCTAGAAGAATAAACAACCTTCCAATCCCCAGAAGAACATCATCAGATAGATGTTTCAGATGTTTCAGGATAGAATCTGAGTCCTTGGTGAGCATACAGTTGCAAAACTTGCCAAAATCCACCCAGCCATGGCCTTAACATGTGTGCATCATGCTGCATGTGAACCGTACTGCACTTCAACTCAGTATTGCTAAGAATGATGAAAATCCCAGCCCTTGTGCACAAATAAGCTGAAGAATCACATTTAAAGGCTTGCTGGATTGGTGGCTCGGAGAAAGTTGTTGTTTTGAGCAAACACTATGTGGACTTCTTGCAAAAACTTGCTCTTTGGAAACCACCACTGCAGCATGTGCTTTTGGTTAAGCATTCCACGGCTGAAACACAAGTCTATGCTGAAATGCCGAGAGGATGAGGCAACATCTTGGCCAAGGTCAAGCTCTGCCGATGAGTTGAGGGGGGATGGCAGCCAACTTCTCTACACTTGTATAATGTTTTAAAAAGAAAAAGTAACCCCAAGTCATCTTCTCTTCCTTTTCTGAGCCAACTTTAGTCCTGTTCATTGCATCCAAGAACTCAGAGACAGCCATACGTGCTATGGCTGAGATCTACACCTCCAGGGCCAAACGTCCATATCTTGACTTAAAAAAAATGAAGCCAACTGACTGGAGCTTTCATCAGCTCTAAGGGATAGTGTCTGAAAAAGTCAGAACCTTACACACAATTAGCAGTCCTCTAGGAGGGGGCACAGAAATGTACCTGAGCCTTTTTTCAGCTGGCTGAGCCTTTTTCCAGCCTTTTTTCTGGAATGACAACAAAAATGATCCAAATTTGGTAGAAACCAAGACTCCCTTTAAGCCAGCGACAGCAAACCTTTTAGAACTTTCAATGATATAAACGGCCTGCTGTGGCACACATGCCCTAAGTTTGCCACTACTGCTCTAGGCAATTGTGAAGAGATCCACAGAGTTTGCTCAGTAAGAATCCATGCTCCACAAAGAAAAGCCAACACAGTCTCTTGGGGACTGAAACCAAGCCCAAAAATGGACTAGGTGATGTATTTTCTGCCAGGTCACAGGGAATGGGTATGTACACAGAGATGTCTTTGGGCCTCATACAGTGCAACCTTCACATCTGCACGTCTGTCCAGCTGATACCCAGGCAGGAGCACAGGTGAGCAGGACAGAGTCTAAGGCAAGCCAGGGTTGTACGAGGCATGGGCTCTAGAGACTTCCCAGGATCCCCTGTCTCATCTAGGGCTCAAGGGTGGATAGCAGTGTGTTGAAACTGTGATATCTCACATGTCCTCAGACACATATGACAACATAAAAATAGAAAGATTTTACATTTTGGCTTAATGGTTTTCTTTTAAAGTACCCAATCCAACTCTCTCTCTATTACATATATTTAGTCTTTCTCATCCTTAAGGGAAGAAAGTCTTTCCTTCCCCCTCAGTGGCCTTTTATCTGTAACACTTGATGTACTTGCCTCCTTTTTCTCTGCACTCCTTTTAATGAATCTTCCAACACTAGCAATGTAAAGATCGAGGTTTCCCTCCTCCCTTATGGTTAAACAGTGGACTCAAAGGAAACATAGTTCCCTGGAGCCACATACAGCACAGCCCTGGTGAGCAGGGCATTTTGATCCCAGGTGGAGCACGAAATGGAGGGAAGCTTCTCCCTTGTCAGTGAGGCCTGGGTAGGTGGTGTGGCAGCCTGCTTTTCTCATTTGTGCCTTCCATGCTGTTTCTATCCCCAGGGCTGGAGGCAGGATGAGAGCAGGCACCAAAGCAGAAGGTACAGTGGCCAAGGGGACAGTGCCACAGAAGCAGCAATGGATATATTATAGAATGCTACAGCTTGGAGAGCTCTTGCAGCAAATCTAATTCAAACTTCTAACTTTGTAAGTACAGAAAGGAGCCTGGAAAAGTAAGGTAATCCAGAAATACGCACATAGTAAGCAGAATCAGAACCCAGGTCATCATCTGACTCCTCTTGACACAAGATGAACTGAGTACAGAAAGAAGCAAAATCCTTAGATTTTAAATCCATGAGTAAACCTTCCCACCCTCACTAATCAAATACATGTATCTCCCTTAAAACAATCCAGGACTTAGTAGATTACCGTGGTGGAATCCCAAACTCTGCCCCAGCATGCTGCAGCTTGAGAAGGGAAGCAGAAGTAGCCAGGTATTGTGCTTATAATAATGCTGACTCTAAAGCCAGCAGCTTTTGAAGGTTATGTTAGCAGAAAGGCAGCAAGTTTTCCATTAGTAAGAGAAAAAAAACTTAAGAATTAATAACAAGTAAGGAGAGTGGGAGGACAAATGCTTTGGATTTGATCTGGAGAGCATGAAATTGATGATCTCCATTTGGCAGAGCATGACCTTAAGACAGCATACACCATGTTAGAAGAGGACACAGTCAAGGATGTATGAACCAGGTCCTTTGACATTCCTACTCCTGTGGTTTATTTCCCAAATAACGACCTAGCTGAGTGGGGTAGTACACACCTTTAATCCCAGCACTTGGGCAACTAAGGCAGGAGGGTGTAGGAGGGTCACAAATTTGAGGCTGCGTCTGGGTTACATGGTGAATTTAAAACCAGCCTGAACTACAGAGTAAGATTCTGTCTCAAAAAGACAAAAGAAAAAACAAAACAAAACAAAATCACAAACAAAAACAAGAAAATGATGATCCAGTTTGTCCAGTTATGCACAGAGTGTAGGGGCCTCTAATCAGAGCTCGCATTTAGGCAAGCAAAGAAGAGGGGTAACCAATGTATCTCCCAGCAGGTAGGTGGAACTCACACTGTAGAGCACTGGGCCAGTGGCTGCATGTCAGCCCTGCTCTGTCACCCGGCATGAAACTGTTCCAAGACTGGGATGGCAGAAGGCACTGGGCTCCAGAATGCCTGAAAAGCACAGCTGAATTCCAAAATAAGTTTGGGGAATTATGTATTTATGTTATTCAGATCAAAGGTCAATCATAAAAAGAATCATTCTTATACTATTTATAGCTCATCTCTCCCCAGAAAACTGATTCTCACTGTATTTTTGAGGGATAACATACAGTACTCTAACTAGGATCATCTTACAACAGAGAAGGCAACCAGAAAAAGGGGTTCGTGTCAAATGCATCATAACTGTACTACCTAATAATTAGTAAACTAGCAAGTTTCCTTCAGGAAAAAAGATATAATAAAGAAAAAAAAGGAAGAAAGGAGTGAAAAACTCAAGAGTGGCAGAATAAAGTATGAATTTAACTTAGTCAAATGTTGGCGCCTTAACTATCAGACAGACTAAGAAGCTGAACCAAAACTCTTTGCATCTCCTGAGTTTCTAAGAGTCAAAAACAGGGGAATTAAAATGGCTTTATTTCAACCAAAACATTTTTTCATTTGATCTATCCATGACACAAGTAAATTATGGCTACACTCATGTGGAAATAAATCCCATTCGCTTTTGATGGCAAATCACTGATGCTTTATCCACATTATAAAAACATCTTTAAAAGAAAAAAATTTATTTTTAATTAAAACTTTTTTACATTTTTAAAGATAAAAATGAACTATTTTTTAAAAAATGAAAAAATAACTGCGGGTACACAGCAGTGACACAGCAATAAAGAATAGGAGACAGGAAGCAGAGATGAGGAAAAGAGCTTGAGGCCACCAACAGTAACTGGGGCACTCAAGAGGCCTTGCCTGGCACTCACAGGGAAGCTAAGTCAGAGCACTGGGGCACTCAGAACTAAAGGATCTCAGGCACATCCAGCATGCACATGCCTAACAGTGGTATCAACTTGTACTCAGTCAAGCCAGAGAGCCTCCCTCCTTACGACAGTTCCTGGGATCCTACCCTAAAGAATTACCAAGGAGAGGTCCCAAGGATACATATGAGAAAGTTCATCAGGGCATCAGTGATAATAACAAAGGAGCTGAAATGAAGTTTTCAACAGGGTGGGAATGAATAACCTAAAGGCACAGATATTAGAAACTCATTTTCAAAGATTTAAAACACAGTAAGCTGCTTGTGATACGATGTACATGAGTGGAGAAATTAGAATACTTTTTCATTTGAATATGCAAAAGGAAATTCAAAGTCTAGCTCTGTTCTACATGGAAGAAAGATGGATGATTTCTAGTCTTTGGACTTTTCTCTAATGAACATATATTTTATATCAGAAAAAAAGTACTTATTTTTAAAAAATATTTCCCTTAAAATCTCTCATTTAAGATGGCAATGGTAGTCTTAGGGAATGTCTGCTTCAGTTTAAGACAGGCTCAGGATATAAAAATCCAAGTCTGCAGAGCCTCTCTCTGAAAAGGATAAGGGATCAGGCTGCCACAGCCTGGCTTCTCCTCTCACCACTGCTAGCTGTGTCCCTGGGCCTTGTGGAAGGCTTCCATGGCGAGCCCCTTCCCTCTGCCCACTGCAAGAAGCCTAGTGCATCTTCAGTGACCTCCTAAGGCTTGTTTGCCTCTTCATCTGAGGATCTGTGGGAAGGAGAGGGTCCTGCTCTTGTTTGAGAAAAATAAGGTTTTCCTATCAAAACGACTCAAAATCAGCTACACAAATTAAAACACAGGTGATGAGTTAAGTTCTGCAACCATGTATACAAGTTGCTCAAGAATAACTATAAAAACCAATCTCTCAGTGCCATCTTGTGGCCTGCCTGTTATAGGAGCAAGCACCAGGCTGTCTTCTCCATCCCTAGAGCTCTCTTCCATCCCTGAGTTCCATAGCCAAGAGGCACAGACACCCTATGATTATCATCTACAGCACTGAACATATATGTTCCCCAAAGTGGCTCTTATTATTTGTATTCACGGAACTCAAGGCTAGGGTTCAAAAATGTCCGTGTGAGGACCAGATGAAATGAAGGGCAGAGGAACCCAGTGCAGAATGGACCACAGGTGTGATGCGCTATGTGTGCATGTACATGAGCCACAGTAGTGTCACGATATAGGGACCTTTAGGGCAAACATCTCTGCCCTCAAGAATACTTGCTGATTTTATAAAGCTAGGAAACACTTCACATTTACAATCAGTAAGCCTTGTGCTTAAAAGTAGTTTTATTTATCAATGTCATATCAATTATCACCAACTTGGGCACAATTTCAAAATAGAGCTCTTGTTGGACTCTGGCCATAAAATTCTTTGCAAGCATATTAAGATCTTGTAAAATAGGAAAGTTTTACTAATAGTTTAGAAAAAATACTAATCACTAATAAACCAATTTCACACTCAAAGTAATGGCCTAATGTTTTGAAACATGAAACATTCACCCTTTGAACATCTAAAGTACAAGTTAATCACAAGGTCCCAGGTGTCACAGAAGGTGAACCCATCACACCACAATCTGACCAAATGGCTCTGGGAGTGAATCAAGTGTGAAAAGAGGTCAGTATTGAAAATCTGATGGCACCTGGAACACTGAAGGGAGATGACATGGGTTCTAGGAAAAGATAATCACCCCTCCAGAAAGAGAGCAAGCTAAAACCCTCAAAGCTCTGGGCAGGAAAGCAATAAACAGCAGGCAACAAACAAATGAGGAAAGCAGAATAAGCTATGGAAGCTCTTCCAGAGAGGTGTATATTCTTGTCTGTACCCCACCCAGGCTGAAGGCTTATTTCAGCAGAGGATTCTCATGTTGGGTGGAAGCACAGGGCAGGAAATTGCTACTTTGGTCCCAGATCTGTAAAAGGGAGCATTTTTAACCATGTGGAAAAAACCAAAGCAGCCTAGGTGGCTGGGTTCCAACCAGATGAATTACGGAAGAGCAAGAAAAATTAGACTTTTGAGGCTAAACTGGGGAAATAAATGTGACTCCTTGGTCACTTTTTCAACCTCTGTAAGAACATTTTCTTCCTCCTAACCTGACAAGACTGCTGCAGTAGACACCTGCTGTTAGGGAAACACAGAGTAGACAGGGAAGAAATCTACTTCACTCATATTCTCAGTCTTGACAAGACACTTCGGGGAGAAGTCTTCATTTTCCCTCTTCAAAGGGCAAGAAAAAGAGAGTGAAAAAGAAAGGCCAAGGCTTCCCTTGCCCACAAAAATGAAAGAGGAAGGGAAAAAAAATACTCTAACCAATGAAAATGCAAAACCATAAGCTCCCCTAACTTAAAACGAGAGCCTTGCTCCCTCGAAAACTCCTGGGACTAGAAAAGGTTAGTAGTGCGCTGGGTCACCCAGGCTGTGACAATGATGATGTATTAAAACAGGAAGAGGTGACTTTTCAACTTTTGGCTGTAGCTTCCCACCCACCCTGACCTGGGTGGAAAGCTGCAATCATGACAGCTGTACAGGAAGATCCTCCCTGTATTTGCGCAGCAGCTTCTGATGGTTGTGGTCCACCGACCACTGCTGGGGCAGGTGCCTGGGCTGCATGGAGTCCAGGAAGTGCTGACGCCAGCGGCTCTCCAGCTGCATGAGGGAGCGCAGCCCACCACGGGCGTGACATTGCACGACCTTCAGTCCATGCGGAACATAGCTTTCGTTGAAAATCCTGCCAAGACACAAAGTGTGAAGGGTGTGAGGGAAAGGAGCACGAGATACTGTCCGAGAGCCTCAATGCTACAGGCTGAGGGCATATGAGGGAGTGGCTGGACTCCGACAGGGATGGTTACTTGAATGTTTTCAAAACATTCTCTTTCTCATCTCTGCTCTTCTTCTTTTTCTTCTTCCTATTTATGGTGTTTGGGATTGAACCCAATGCCTTCACACTGAGCTACATCCCCCAGCAATTTTTATTCTTTGAGAAAGGGTCTCACTATGTTGTCTAGGTGGTTTTAACTTGTAGTCCTCCTGCCTCGGCCCCCTAAGTC
The DNA here is from genome assembly GCA_004027455.1 of Hydrochoerus hydrochaeris. Lineage (NCBI taxonomy): Eukaryota > Metazoa > Chordata > Mammalia > Rodentia > Hydrochaeridae > Hydrochoerus > Hydrochoerus hydrochaeris. The sequence goes on along the minus strand of PVLA01004135.1, from coordinate 95,258 downwards.
CTGGAACTACAGCCACACACCAATGTGTTCAGCTCTGCTTTCTTTTTAATAGTTTGGATTTACAGATCACAATCCTACAGAAGACATTTGGGAGCTCTGAGCTATACTTGGAGGGAGGCCATTGTATGTAACGTTCTACCACCACCAGGATGGTCCTACTGTCTGGGTGATGATGGGTGCAGAGTTTTGGTCTTTTATTTAGTACAAAATTACTCAATGACCACTTTTCTTTTATATATTGTGAACCCTTCTAAGTATTGGAGCCTGTCAAACCATCCTGTAATCAGGAGACTGAAGCAGGAGGAGCATAAGTTCAAACCAATCTGGGATACAAGGCAAGACCCTGTTTCAAAATGTAAAAAAATAAAAAATAAAAAGGGCTGAGAATGTAGCTCAGTAATTCCTAGATTCATTTTCCAGTACTGAGAAAGCAAATCACCTCACGTGGTCCTGGTTTTCAAAACACTGTGATACCTAAATGCCAGTGCAACATGGTGTTCTTCTTTAGTGCCTTCTTTTCTATAAGGTGAGTAACAGAGATCATGGACAGTCAAACTGAAATGCTCTTCTGGCTGCCCAGCTCCATGAATGGTGCTGCTAAAGAGGAAGACGGAGCCCTGCTTCTTCCTAACAGGCAGCCAGAGAACCCAGAAAACTGCTCTAAGGCAGGTGAACAGTGTCTTCCCTGGTGGGAAGAACAGTGACCTTTCTCAAGGAAGCACTTGCACTCACTCCATCCACACTCCACTCTCAGTCCTCCCTCCCACCACCCCCTGAAGTCTAGCAAAGTTAGTGCTCTCTGCATATCTGCAGATGGTTTATCATTTAACCACTGACTGGCCTGTCTCCAAATACCTGTTCTTCTCAGTTCAATCCAGCGACTGTCTGTCCAATGCAGCAAGATGCAGACCTTCATCAGAGAGGTCTAGGCATGGATGAAGTGTGAGGGGTTATTTTAACAATTTCACTTGGGAATTAAGTGATGGAGCCAGTCTCATAGATTTCAATGTGATCTTAGCAAGTTACTTATCTTTAACCTCAGGATATCTAATATAAAACTAGAAAACAACATTTATCCTATAAATGCACAAAACAGTTATGGGGATAAAATTCAACTATAATTTGTTTAAACTTTAAAAGATTTTTTTATAATTTAAGATATAATATCACTAGTTACTAATAAGAAATCCAAATCCTATCTTATCAGGTTGTTAACAGAAATAATTAAGGTGATTTATGTAAAGTTTATTAACTTGTGGTACATAGCACAGTATATCTATAAATATTTTATCTGCTCAGTAAATATTTGCAATATCTATAATAGATAAGTAGCATGCATGAAATAAACACTTTTGTGTTTGAATAAATCTTTTGCTGCTATAGTTTTTTTATTGATAAAAAAAATACTATAGAAAACTAGTATCACTATCAGGTTTTATGGACCTCTATTCCTAAAAAGTGACAGTTGGGAAGCAACATTATGTACAGTAGCCCAGAGTTCTTCTATCATCTGAGCCAGGCACCTATTCATTTCTCAGGATCATAAGAACACTGAGTTACATCACATTAATTTAATTATGTACTTATTGGGAAGGCAGAAGCTAGGAAAGAAGGAAAAAAAGAAGAAAATAATTGCTAGAACAATAATTCTGCTCAACATTCCATTCAGTGAACTAATACCCTGGGGGGCAGATGAGATAAGAAATGGAACCCTCTGGTCCAAGTGCTTGTCAGCCTATACAGAGGGCCGGAGGCACAAAATCACACACACTGCTCTTCATGGGCAACTTCAGAAATTTCAGGGTATTACTGAGCAATTGTTTCATCTCTCGTGTTGACTTCAGGATCTACCTCTGCACAGAACACATAGGATGCAACTTCACATTTGTACTCCCATGCTAATAGTAAAGTGACTGGACTTAAATATATGACCTTAGGGCTTAAAGGATACCCTCATGAAAGGCAAACCTCCTGTGCTAATGAAATTCCCAGACAGATCATTCTTGGACATCCCCATAGCGTCTTATACCACTAGATACCAGTGGGCTAAGCATGCAGCTAGGCGCTGCCCCTGTCCTAGCGAGTGTTCTCAGGAAGTAGTGAGGGTTTGCATCACTGGGGTGTTCCCCAATCCCTCCTCTGACAGGAACTGCTGTACCTAGTCTCCAGGCTGGCAGCCTCTTGAAGCATCTCATCTGTGATGGCATCTGTGCTGTAAAATTCTCTGAGTGCTTGCAGCAGCTCCTCCCTCCGATGGGCAGGCAGGCTCTCGGCGTTAAGCAGGGCCCTGGCCCCAGAGCGCACCTGCCGACGCTCAGGATCCTCCAGCAGACGCAAGCCCTCCTCAGAGCCAAGGGGAGCCTGGAATTCCTTGGCCAGTTGCTGCTTCAGATAGTTGTCATAGTAGTTGGAGATGGCATGGCAGGAAGTGCAGAGAAGCAGCACATCATGGGAGTTGTGGTCCTTCATTTCAATGGGGAAGTGCTTCCGGTACTCATGTGGAATCACATTCTTCCTGGAACAAGCACACCCAGAGAGCATGCTAGTTAGCACAAGACACAGAACACACGCGAAGCTAGCAGATGGGCTGCTGGGAGTCTATCCTGGACTTAAGCATGACTGAGAAGCCTTGGGTACCACACCCAGCAGAGATTATATGAAGGCAACACTACTGCCCCACTCTCAGTCCTACCAGTGCCTCGCATGCCTCCCTGCCTACCTGTGCTTCAAGAGTTCTCTCTCCTTGAAGACAGCCCACTTGTCTCAGTGGAGGGGTGGAGCAGGGAGAGGTTAATAACCACCTTTGGGACAGTACAGTCCCAGACAGAGAAGCCTCAGAGAAATGAAAAGATGCTCTAACAGCTTCTGACATCCGGAAAACAACTCTCTCAAGCCTGATGACCTGAACAAGCCAATTTCTTTCATCTGAGAATCCCTTACTCTGCCATTATTTCTCTGGTACACTTGGGTCTATCATTATTTTTAAAGGAGAAATAAACTCTCAGGTAAAACTCTTGGAGACAACTATTTGCTTCATTTTGCAAGGGGAGAAGTGAGGAGAGTGAATCACTCCACAGCGGTCAGAGAGGAAGCTTGAGTGTGGGCCCTGAGGGCCAGTGGGCAGCCTTGCCTTCAGTGTATGGGGGCTTGGACATGAAAAAGCAGCCTTTGGGACATCTGGATGTTCTGTGAGAACGCTTAAAGAGTTTCAGAACTTCAAAGGGGACTTGTAAGAACCCAGTTTCTAAAAGCCAGGCGTGGTGACTCACGCCTGTAATCCCAGCACTTGGAAGGCTGAGGCAGGAGGATCGTTGCAAGTTCGAGACCAGCCTGGGCTACAAAGTGAGTCCAAGGCCAGCCTGAACTACATAGCAAGACCCTGTCTCAAAAAAGACAAAAAAAAAAAAAAAAAGTTTCTAGAGAAAGTGGTCTTCAGTCCTTCATGAGCAGAAGGGAACCATGGCAGAGGTTTATTGTTACTGAGAATTATGTTGCATCCCAGGGGCAAGAACCAGGCCAGGAGAGATAAGGGCCATCAGAGGTGGCCAGGCAGAGTGTCAAGGCTTTTAGGTAAACAGGGATACCCCCAGAGCCGAGCCTCTCAGCCAAGAGTGGGCAGACTCTGAGAGCTCTGCCTGGTGAGCTACAAAGGGCATTTCCATCCAAAGCAGAGAACCAGGGTGGCCCAATGCCACACTCACCGAATGTAGGAGTCTGTCTTGCCACACACTACACACACGTTCTCCTTAACCATCAGGTAATAGTCTCCTGGGGACTCAGGTCTCCCTGCAGGTTCAAACTGTAGCTTGACCACAAAAGGGTCTTCACTCACCAGCTCTTAGAGAAAAGAAGCAGCATCAGTGTTGGACTGCCCCTTCCCCCTTCCCCAGGAAAATGTATTCTCTTGAGTGCTCCCCACTGTTGGCAGAGAACACTATTTCTGGGATACAGCTGGCCAATTCCATGAGCCTCAGTCTCCCTACCTTCCTCTGTCCATCCTTCTCCCTCATCCCAGTCCTGCCAGAACCCATATGCACCTCATTATAGATAAACCATGACAGCAGAATCTCTCACCTCCAATACCTTTGTCCAGGTACCACTGAGCCTTCTTTCGATCACAGGTGCAGAGAGGCTGCCCATCAGGAGCATGGAGAAAGCAGTTATCATAAAGAGGTGACTTTCTACAGGGAAGGGAAAGAAATCTCACATGAAAGCCAACCTACTATCTTCCCATGCTCTCTATGAAAGACTCAAACTACACTCAGCATCAGGGTCTGACACACCAAGTATGTAAACAAACAGAACAAGAAGCCATATTCTGTCTTCTACCGGCACTGGGTCAAGAAGCAGGGCTACAAATGAATTTGTTGATGTCTCTTGTTTTTATACTAGACTGAAACATGAGGAGTAAGCTCTGCTGTGAGTACAAATAGGAACACAGCAACAAGAAAAACTACCCAATGCCTGGATTAAACAAAGTAAATTAAAACTGTAAAAGTTCATGCCAAACTAATGAGAGCCATGCAGATTTATTTCTTGCTCACATACAATAGTTCCTTCAACTAAACTAAATAGTTCCTTCACCCAACTAAAGCACTTTTCTGCAGGGAGCAAACTTAGTCATACAACCTACAACAGAGCTACCACTAAACAAAGACATTTCTCGTTCCTTAGGAAACAGTGGCTTAGAGATGGATGTCATTCTAAAACATCAAAAATACCAAATGAGGAAGAAATTTCATGATACATTTCTCCTGAAAAGCATAAGGCACTTCATCTTACTCATTTTTACAACTATCCTAAACAAAGAATAGTAATTATATTCCCATGCATAGAAGGAGAAGTTACAGATGGAAGCTCACGTAGGCTCAGTGATAAAGCCAAACTACGTGCGCTTCTCCTCCACTCCAACTGACAGGAAACAGAAGAGCAAAAGAAGAAAAATACTAGAATAAAGCAAAGACTGGTCCAAATGTCCCCAAAGGCTGGAAAGGAGAGCTTCTACTTCCTGACCCAAGCCACTCCCAGGCCCACAGAGAAGTGTCACGCTCTCTGGTGTCCCCGACCCTTCCAGCCAGGGAACAACTCGCTTACCTGGTAGAATAGCCCACCCCCAAGGGCTTCCTTTTATTTTTCCTGGGGTCTCTCCCTTGGTGGGTGCCCGGCGCCATCCCACTGCTCTTAGACTTCTTACTTCTTGGCTTCTGCTGAAATTCTGTTGTTTCCCCATTCACTTCTTCGCCCGATCTGCTAATTCCTTTGCTCCGGAATGGGATGTCTATCACATCCCAGCATTTCTCCAAGACTTTTCTCCAGCCAACGTGGTCACTGCTTGCCTCCATAGGAGAATTCCTAGAGAAAGGGTATCCAAGAAGATGAAGGAAGAGAGCCACTGAAATCTGGGCATCCCTGGCAGCATAAGTCACCTGCAGAGAAAGTGAGATGTCAGTGTGCTCTAGAAGGTGAGGAAGAGAGAGCAATCACAATGTCAATCACAATGAGTAGACCACTTTTAGCATCTTAATTCAAAATATGTGATAACCTAGACACCACAGAGTTCTTAAAAACTTTTTAGCATGTAAAATTTCAAACTATATAACAGTAAATAGATTAGTAGAATGAACTTTCATGTTCTCTCTGTGTTTAACTAAAATAGCTAAAATAATCATTTACTATATACTGGAAAATCTTAATCTATATAAGACAGTGAAATTTCTTTTTATTTGGTAACAAACTGATGGACAGATTTTTCTAAAGTTTGGGAACAGGGAAGTTAAATCTGACAATGAACATATACAATTCACTTTGGGGATAGTTACCCTCTATAACAGCTAAAATCAAGAGGCTATGTGACTCAATCAGAATAATTTGTAATACCTGGTAATAAAACACTAAAAACAAGAGAAACACATCAGTTTTAATCAGGGGCTTCAAGTCAAAAGTCACAGGGCCCTGAATTTATTTATTTAATAATGGTAAGTCAACTGTTCTAACCAACTGATAACATATAAGCTGGTCATAAACAAAAATAGTCAAGTTGGGCTTAGTGGTATATGCTTATAACCCCAGAACTCAGGAGGCTGAGGCAGGAGGATTGCCATGAGTCTGTGGTCAGGCTGGAATGAACTATATAGCAAGACTGTCAAAAACAAATAAAAACAAACAAACAAAACTCCAAAAACAGTAGTCAAAAATTAAAATTAGTAGCTTTTCTCAACAAAGGATGTCATGACTTTAACATTCTTTTAACTTGCCCTCAATGACCAAGCCAGATAAATAATTCTATTGGTAAGGATGTTTTATGCCTTCAAAATACATGAAACAAGTTTGGGTACAACATCCCACCTAGATCAATAATCTGCTTACCCATCACCTGACCACCTCCCACTGTGAAGAGTGTGCCTGAATGTGAAAAGTTCAAAGTGCTTTTTAACACATAATTGTCGAATGGTAAGGAAATAAATGCACTTTTAGGAAATGGTGCAGAGACATCTGGATGTCCACACAGAAAAGAATGGATCTGGCTTCCTAACCGATACGACACACATACATCAACAGCAAAAGGGTTACACACCTAAATGCAAAAGCTAAAATAATAAATTATTAGAAGAAAACAAAAGACCTTGACACCTTGGGTTAGGTGATGATTTCTTGGATGTGACACCAAAAGCATAAGTGATGAAACAAGTAGATACTTGGAGCTCATCAAAATAAAAAAATCTTTGTGCTTCAAAAGACCCTCAAAAAGATGAAAAGACAACCCATGGAATGAGAGAAAATATTTATAAATCATGTATTTGATAAGGGACCAGTGTATAGAATATATAAAAAGCTCTTAAAATTCAACAATAGAGCCGGGCATGATGGCTCACACTTGTAATCTCAGCACTCGGGAGGTTGAGGCAGGAGGATCGTTGTGAGTTCGAGACCAGCCTGGGCTACAAAGTGAGCTCAAGGCCTGCCTGAACTGCATAGTGAGACCCTGTCTCAAAAAGACACACACACACACACACACAAATCTCAACAATAAAAAGATAAATGACCAGTAGTCAAAAGATGCAAATAGATGTTTCTTCAAAGAAGATATATAAATGCCAATAAGCACATGAAAAGACATTCAGGATAATTACTCACTGGGGAAATTTAAATTGAAGCTATAGTGAAATACCAAGTCTGTCCTACAGGATGGCTCTAATCAAAAAGACTGACAATTACAAGTGTTGACAATTAAAGATGGGGAAATTTGGAACTCTCATTCCCTATTTGGGAAAATATAAAATATTTCAGGTGTCTTGGAACAAAGCCTTGTAGTTCCTCAAATAGTGAAACATAAAGTTACCATATAAACCAGCAATTTCACCACTAGGTATACACACAAAAGAGAAAAAACACATATGCACCCAGATGTTCACAGTGGCATTATTTATAATAGTCAAAAAGCATCCCAACTCTCCCACCAAGTGATGAATGGATAAACAAAATATGATATATCTATATAATAGGGTATTATTTAACCATGAAGTAAAATGAAGAAATAAATGCTACAGTATGATGAACCATAAAGCATAAGAAAAGAAATAAGCCAATTGCAAAAAACTACACATTATGCAATCCAGAGGCAGAAAGCAGATTAAGGGCTGCTAATGGCTGGAGTTTTAGGATGAGATGGGAAATGACTGCTAGTGGGGTATCTTTTGGAGGAGATAATAAAAATACCCTAAGATTAGATTATGATATAGTGCATTTTGTAAATGTATTAACATCTACTGTTCATATATTTTAGGTGAAATTTATATTTAAGTTATATCTCAAAAATGGTTCTAAAGGAAACAAGGCACAAAGAATCAACAAGGTCATAATAAATCAGAAATCTCTGTAGAAAGCCAATAATTTGATTCCTGGAATACTATCATACAATAATGTTAACTTTTTGGACAAAGTCTTGTTATGCAGGTCATGCTGGCCTTGAACTCACAGGGATCCTCTTGCCTAAGTCTCCCGAGCACTGGGATTATAGGCATGTACCACTGTACCTGGCCGATGTTAACCTTAAGACACTAACTACTGCTGTATTAATGACATTTTGGAAGGATGAACAAGCAGTAACTGACTTGTCAACCAAAAGACCTACAACTGATGATAGACAAAAAAACAAAAATAACTTGATGTGAGCCACAGCGACCAGGAAAGCATGCAAAGATGGAGGCAGCAGGCATCTATGAGTAACACTGTGAGCACAGTGACAGCAGGAGGGTAAGGCAGAAGTCTCCAGAAAGAACGCTTATAACTCCACATCTCTTCCTCCAACCACAGGCTGGGCAACTACCTCTCCTTACTCCAAAAGAAATACAAGTGTAAGTCATATAATAGTCACACTATAGAGGCTCTGGACCTTGTCATACAAGGTACCACCAAAGGGAGCAGCAAAATGTCACCTGGAAAACAAAAGAGACTGTGGGAATCTACACACCGAATGGCAAGACCAGCAGCGCCCAATCTCCCCCTCGCCCACCAACAGTGACGCTTATTGCATGTGGGCAAAGGCCAGAGGTTTTGTCTCCGGGGAAACTCAGGAGTCACAGAAAGAAGATTTAGAGTCCCTGGACCTGACTGCAACCTGGAGCTACTGACAATGAGGCCACACTTGCTGTGCTCTCAAGCCCCCTCCCCCCTCTTTCTGAGACAGGGTCTGACTATGTAGCTCAGGTTGACTTGAGCTCACTCTACAGCCGGGGCTGGTCTCAAACTTGCAAGGATCCCCTGCTCAGCCTCCCGAAGCATGCGCCACCACACTCAGCTTCAAACCCTTTTTTAACATCAAATGCAAATATTATTTTCTGTAATTTCTAAAATTTCTAAGCATGTTTATAATTGGAACAAAAAAATTAAGTATGATTAAAACAAGGAATGAATAATGAAAAATTCTGAATTCTCACAGCAATAATATAGACCACAAATCTGACTTCAAATGAATAACAATGTACTTTCTCCCCTTAACTTTTTATTTTGGAGGTTTTCAAACTAGAGGAGAGTAACAAGAATAACAGTGACAACTGACACTGTTGTTAATAATTGCTTTATCTCTTTTATTTGAGCTTAATCTAAAATGAAGCTGCATCTATTATGATACTTTGCCTCTAAATATTTCAATACGTATCTTCTAAGATAAGGACAAATTCCTATCACAACACTCAAGAACTTTAACACTAACATATTCAAAAACATTAGCTAATATACAAATGTATTCTAATGTCTCTAACTGTCCTAATAATATTTTTCACAGGTGGTCCAGGATTCAGATCCCTGATACAATCTTCAGTCAAGAATCACACACAGCAGGCATGGTGGTGCACACCTGTAATTCCAGCACTCAGGAGGCTGAGGCAGGAGGATTTCTGTGAGTTTGAAGCCAGCCTGGGTTACAAAATGAGTTCAAGGCCACCCTGAACTGCATGGTAAGACCCTGTCTAAAAAGACAAAAAAAAAAAAAAAAAAAATCACACATAGCATGTAGATGTCACTTCCAATCAACTTTTGTTTCTATGCAACAGCTTTGCTGAGATATAATTCATAAAACATACAATTCACATATTTAAAATGTCTCAGATTTTTAGTATATTTACAGAGTAGTACAATTATCATCCAATTTTTTTTTTTTTGTGGTTCTGGGAATCCAGTCCAGAGCCTTATGTATACAAGGCAAGAGTCAGTCCATCAGGTAATGCTGATTTCTCTATTAATTGATAGTTTGACTGAGTGTATCATTTTAGGACTAAATTACTTTCCTTCAGAACTTTGAAAGAGATGCCCTGTCTTCTACCTTATAGTGTTGATACTGAGTATGTGACTTATCTTTCTGGAAGATTTTCTATGTTCAGTTTTTTGAAATTCATGGTGATAAATCATGAATGTGGGCCATTTTCCATTCATTATATTAGAATTCAGGGACCTTTTCAATCTGAAAAAAAATCATGGTTTTTTTTGTTTTTTTGAGGCAGGATCTCGCTATGCAGTTCAGGCTGGCCTTGAGCTCACTTTGTAGTCCAGGCTGGTCTCAAACTCGCAATGACCCCCTACCTCAGCCTCGTGAGTGCTGGGATTATAGGCGTGAGCCACCACGCCCAGCTAAAAATCATGTTTTTCAGTTCAGGCAATTATTCCCAAATTGTTTCTTTGAAAACTGATTGCTCCCCTTTGTGTTTCTAGATATTTCTTTTCAGTACTGGACTTCTTAATTTGACCCTGAGAGAAATCAAATACCTGCTCAGAAATTCGAGGTGTCACAAAGTACTTCCCATACTCCCTTTCTGAGGAAGCTGTGACATACGTAACCAAAACAAGAGGAAAAAGACATGGGACTCAGAAAGCAAAGGATCAACTATAGAAGGGAGGTGAAGAGATTCGCAGGCTCACACTAGAATCCAGTTTCAGGAGGAGAGGAGAACAATGGGCTGGAGTGCAGTCATCTAAGAGAAGCAGGCTGACAGAGGGCTCCAGGAGGCACAGCTCCATACCAACGTGAGACAGGAGGTTACCTGACGGATCTGAACCAACCACGGGGAGACCTGTAGTGCTGGTAAAGAGGCTGAAGTTAAAACAATAGCTAGGTGTGGTGGCATACACCTGTAACCCCAGCACTCTTGCTAAGGCAAGAGAATGGCAGGTTCAAGCCCAGCTTAGGTACCTTAGTGATTTAGCAAGACTTTGTTTGCACAAAAGGGCCGGGGAGGGAGGTACAGCTCAGCTCAAAGACTCTGGGTTCAATCTGCACTACTGAAAAAGAAAAAAAAACAGGGGGTAGGCAGAACACTAAACAAATTATTCCTGGGGAAATTATGTAAGAAAAAGAAGTAGTTGCAGTTTACAACATGGCTCAGTTATAAATAATAATATAAATACTGGATATTAACCTGATTAAAATGACTGAAAGGACAAAGAGAGGCAATAAATGCTTGTTTAGGAGTAGGGAAATTCTGAGAGTATTAAGACATCTCTTCCATAGTAAGAAGTCAAAAGATAATGTGTACAAATAAGAAGAGTGGTCAAGGATTTAGCTCAGTGGCATAAGCACCTGCCTGGCAAGTGTGAGGTTGTGAGTTCAATCCCCAGTACCACCAAAAAAAATAAAAAATAAAAAAGAATAATTCATGCACGTAATTTAGAAGTGTACTGTTAATGAAGACTCTTAGGAAGATGGCAGAATGGTGAGCAGCAGAGAAACAGCCTCTCTTGAGATCTGGAATCCAAAATCTGGAACATAGCAACATGAGGAAAAGAAAGAGGGGAAATGAATCTCTGGGACCCAGTAAGAATCTGAAGCAAGAATTACAGCCACAGGGAGAGCAAAGAGAGGGACCACAATGCAGAAGAGGGAGGTAGCAAGTGGTACTATGTCCCTGAGTCCTGCTCATGGTGTAGGAGGGGCAGCTAGACCCTGCAGTGGCTCATGAATTATTTGGGTTCAGGCCAAATGGCTGGTAGCCATTTCAGAAAGGAGCCAGCTGAAGTTCCAACTCAGAGCAGGTGCGGTCTGGCTCCATCTGGCAGCTCTCAGTGTCAGAGTGAAGCGGAACCAAGTTCCAATTGACAGGAGGCACTGAGAGTGCTGCAAGTTGAAAAACTCGAGTCCCAGGCTCACAATCAGAAACTAGAAGCAGCCTGAACTTCAGTGGAGCTAAAGGCCCAGGTTTGCTGGGATTATCCACCACCACCAGAATTCTACTGCTGGCTTGCTGGGACCAATCACATGGATCTGCCCTCTGTCTGCCTCATCTGTCACCCAGGGACACTAGACACACACACACCCAAGGGGTGATTATATTTTTCACTTTCTTCCTTTCTTTGTTTTTTCTTTTGCTCCTCTATTTCTCATTTGTTCTTTTTATATGAGTGAAAACTTTGTTTCTAGTGGTTGTTTTGTAGTATTTTTATTTCTGATTCTTATTTCTCTTGTCTTCTTCACGGGTTCTCAAAGCTTGTGTAATCTCCCTTTGTCCACCAGCCTTGCTTCTAATCCCTTTCTCTTCTTCTATTGCTCTATTTTCCCCTAAACACCTTTTTAAATGTTCTCCCTTAAGAGTAAAATTGCCATATTGAAAGGATATTTACTGCATACAATTTTCTGGTTTAGATTTTGTTACATAACTACAAACCTTGTTCATATATACATAAAGGTGGCAAATTAATAACTATCAACTTTGTCATTTTCTACCCTGTGTTTGATGCTATTGTTGTTACTGATTGTATAATTTTTAATCAAAATATGTAATTATTCTAATCACATGTTCTTCTTTGTATTTCAGGACTGAGACTGCCTAAGAGTCATAAACAATACTACTGGCCAATGCCAAAAAACCAGGGGCTAGCAAGCAATTCTCATTCTCAATCAATTGAAGAAGTAGGATCTTGCAATAGCCTCAAAACCCAGAAGTCAGCTATATGTGGAAGACATCACTGAAAAGTGGTCATTTCCTAAGGGTTCTCAATACTGTAGCAATAAAGATACCTACCAAAACCAATTTACAAGCATCAACCTAGGAATTAAACTAAAAAGAAAGAAGAAAATAAGACACAGAAGCAGAATGCAACCCCAGATTCCCAGTTTACCAAAGGCAAATGTAGGAGCAAAGAGGTGAAACAACTCAAAAGCCTCCCACCTAGACTCTCTAAAATGGTAACAGTGTAAGTAACAAAGCAAATGAGGATCTAGAAAAAATCAAAACCAAATAATCTTTCATACAGCTTCAAAGATGATGACCGTAATGAAGGGCATGATTAGTGAATTTAGAGAAAATACAGATAAAAAAAACAGAGGAGCTTACAAAACTGATGAAAAAATATGAATGCCCAAAATAGGACAAAAAAATGAAATCCATGAAACAGATTCAATCAGTATCCAGGATTTTTAAAATTCTATTCAAAGTATATGCAGCAGAATGAACCACTGAGAGGACAAAATATCCAATCGAGAAGGCAGGATTGTGGGGTTAGCAATCATGAAAAGAAAGATTTCTTAAATCTGAAATGTTAAACCATGAAAAATCAGTCCACAGCTGCTGGATGATGCAAAGAAGAATAACATAAGGTTGATCGGATTTCATGAAAATGCAGGAAATAGCCCAAATGACATAAAAAAAATCTGTTCACAGAAGTAATGGTAGAAGCTGGGCATGGTGGTCCACTTGGGAGGCTGAGGCAGGAGAATCACTTGCAAGTTCGAGACACACCTGGGCTACAAAGTGAGCCCAAGGCCAGCATGAACTGTATAGCAAAATCCTGTTTCAAAAGGACAAAAGACAAAAAAAAAAGAAAAGAAAGAAAGAAAGAAAAGAAAAAGTAAATGGCAGAAAACTTCCTAAGCATGGAAAAAGAATTTGACATCCAGATAAATGAGGTGTATAGAACTCCAGTTAATCATAATAAAAAAAAAATCTACTTTAAGGCCTATAATAGTCAGGATTCCAGAAATTCAACACAAGAACAGAATATTAAAAGCTGTTAGAGAAGAGAAGGAAATCACATATAAAGAGAAGCCCATCAGAATCACAGCAGACTTCTCAACATAAACCTTCAAGTCATGGAAAGATTGGAATAAAGTATTTCAAAAAAGAAAACAACCTGCAACTAGATTGATGCACCCCACAAAACTATCTTTCAGAATTGATGGAGTTATAAGATACTTCCATGACAGAGAACACCTGAGGAAATTCATGACCACTAAACAAGACTCCTAAATGTTCTGAAGGACATTCTAGAAAGAGATAATGAGGACTACAACTCAATAAACCCCAACAGGATGAATCTACCAGACAAATCAGTAACTAGACAGAAGGGGAAAAAATGAGAACTAGCAACACAAAAACAACATGACAAAGATAAGACAGTATGTTATCAGTTATAACCATCAATAATAATGGTCTCGATTCACCAATCAAAAGACATAGACTGACAGAACAGATCAAGAAGCAAAATCCAACAATATGCTGCATACAAAAAACATACTGAATTCAAAAAGAAATTCATAGACTAAAAGTCAAAGGATATAAAATAATATACCATGTAAAAGGAACCTGGAAAAAATCAAAGGTAGTTATTTTGTTTGCAGACAAAGTGAATTTTAAGCTAAGACTGATCAAGAGAGACAAAGAAGGTCACTATATCCTCATGAAGGGAACAATCCAAGAGGAAGAGATGACAATCATAAACATATATGTAACAAATATCAGCACACTCAACATATAAAATAAATATTACTGGACATGACATATCAAGTAAGTACTAATCCAATTATAATGGAGAACCTTAAACACCACTGTCACAGACAAACTAGGCAAAAAATCAACAAAGAAATATCAGAACAGAACCAAACTTTTGAACATACAGACTTACTAAATATCTAGAGTATTCTACCCCCAACATCAGAATACAGCTTCATGGCATGTTCTACAAAATAGGCCACATACTAGCTCAAAGAATATGCTTAAGTAAATGCAAAAGAACTGAAATTATCCCATGCACATTATCAGACCACAGTATAATGAAACTGGAAAGCAATGGCAAAAGAAACCACAAAAACTTTGTAAAGACATGGAAATGAAATAACTCCCTCCAAAATGGCCAATGAGTCACAGACAAAATCAAAGAAGATATTAGACAGTTTCCACAATTAAATGATAATGTCAATACAACACAGCAGAACTTATGGTGCAGTGGCAAGCAGAAACACTGAAACAACACCGAGGATTTGGACGCAGATTTATTTACATCAACAGGCACTGATCAGGATCGTTCCCAGAATAAAAGGCCTTGATCTCTGGTGGTCTAGGGCTTTTATATGATGCACAGGCAGGAGGTATAAAGGTGAGACAGAAATCACCTAGCAGTTCTAATTAGCTAGCAAGGTGAGATCATCGGTTATAAGGACAGATTAATGATTATCAGTTCATGAAGCTTGGTACAATAGTACAATCAGCCAACCTGTATGTCTGGCTACACTCTTGTGGTTACAGAGGTCAAAAAAGTAATTACAAAAGCCATGAAGCACTAACAGAGCTAGGCAGTTTCAAAAAAACAAAGTTTTAGAAAGAACAGTTTCTCTTGTACAGTTTTTCTCTTTCAAACGAATGCAATGGCAGTGCCTGCCTAGCAAGCATGAGGTTCTGAGTTCAACTCCCAAACCTCACCCCCAAAAAAGAATGTAATAAAAGCAGTCCTATGAAGCAAATTTATAGTGGTAAATTTCCACATCAGAAAACTGGAATGCGTTCAAATAAATAACCTAATGTTGAACATCAAGCTTCTAGAAAAAGAAGATCAAGTCAAGCCCAAAGTTCATATAAGGGGAAAAATTATAAAAATCAGAGCAGAAGGAGCCAGGGATTTAGCTCAGCAGCCTAAGTGCCTGCTTGGCAAACATAACGTCGTGAGTTTGATCTCCGGCACCAAAAAAAAAAAAATATATATATATATATATATATATATATATATAAATAAATTGGAGCAGAAATTAATGCAATGCAGATTAACAAAAAAATACAAAGAGTCAGTGAATCGAAGAGTTGTTTTTTTGAAAGATTAAATAAAATTGTCAAACTTGTAGCCAACCTCAACAACAAAAAAAAGAAAGAAAAGATTCAAATCCATGCATTTAGGAACAAAAAGCAGTAAAATCTCAACAGACCCTGAAGAAACCCATAAGATAATTAATACATACTTTGAAAACCTATATTCTAATAAGATGGAAAACACAGAAGAAATGGACAAATTCCTTAAGACATGTGAATTACCAAAGGTGAATCAATAAGATATAAAGATTCTAAATAACCCAATATCAGTCAATGAAATTGAAGATGTAATTAAAAACCTATCAACAGGGGCAGGGATTTAGCTCAGTGGCAAAAGCACCTGCCTGACAATCACAAAGTTATGAGTTCGATCCCCAGTACCAAAAGCAAAACAAAACAAAACAAAAACCTACCAACAAAAAAAAGCCCAAGAGCTAATGGATTCATTGGTGACTTCTACAAGAAATTTACAGAAGGTCTAATCCCACTACTTCTTAAACTTTTTAATGTAATTGAAAAGGAACCAATACTCCCAAAGTCATTTCTGGAAGTAAATGTTACCCTGATACCAAAACCAAAGAGGGATCCAACTGAAAAACAGAGCTACAGGCCACTCTCCCTAGTGAACATAAGACGAAAAATTACTCAGTAAGATACTGGCAAACAGAATGCAGCAACTCATCAAAAAGATTATATACTATGATCAAGTAGGAGTCATCCAAAGGATACAGGGCATTTCAACATTCATGAGTCAATAAATGTAATACACCACATTAACAGAACCAAGAACAAAAAACACATGATCATCTCAATAGATGCAAAAAAGCATTTGACAAAGTCCAACACCCATTCATCATAAAAACCCTACAGAATATTAGAGTAGATAGTCTTTATGTCAATCTGATTAAAGCCATCTATGAAAAACCAACAGTACCATCATACTAAATGGACAAAAACTGAAAACTATTTCTCTAAAATCAGGAACAAGACAAGGATGTCCACTGTTACCACTCTTAAACAATATAGTTTTGGAAACACTAGCCAGAGCAGTTAGACAAGAGAAAGAAATACAAGAAATAAGGATAGGAAAAGAAGAAGTTGTATCATTATTATTTGCAGATGACGAGATACTCTATATAAAAGACCCAAAACTCCACCAAAAGACTTCTAAATTTAATAACCAAATTCAGCAGAGTAACTGGATATAAAGTCAATACTCAAAATCAACAGCATTCCTATAGATGAATAATAAACTCACTGAGAGAGAAATCAGGGAAACAATACCTTTCATAATAGCATCCAAAAAAATGAAATACTGAGGTATCAAACTAACAAAGGAAGTAAAAGACCTCAATATTGAAAACTATAGTACTCTGAAAAAGGAGATTGAAGAGAATATCAGAAAATGGAAAGATATTCCTTGTTCTTGGGTAGGAAAACCAATAAAATAAAAATGGCCATACTTTCAAAATTGTTATACAGACTTAATTCAATCCCAATCAAAATACCAGTAGTATATCTCACACCACCAGAGAAAACATTCCTAAAATTCATTTGGAACTAGAGAACACCTAGAATAGCAAAAGCAATTCTGTACAACAAAGGCAATACATGGGGCATCAAAATCCTTGATTTGAAATCATACAACAAAGCTACAGTGATAAAAATACTATGGTATTGGCAAAGAGAAAAGAAAGAAAAAGAAACAGACTTTAGGATCAATGGAACAGACTGGACGATACAGAAACACATTCAACCACCTTATCTTTAACAAAGGGGCCAAACACCATCACTGGAAGATAGCCTCTTTCATAAATGGTGCTGGAAAAACTGGCTCTACACATGGCCAAGATTAAAACTAGACCAATATATTTCACCATGCACTAAATTAAAATTAAAATGGATCACAGATCTAAATATTAAAACAGAAACACTAAATCTGCTGGAAGATAGAATAGGTAGAACTCTTGAAGACAGTGGTGTAGGCAAAGACTTTATGAACAAAACCCAGATTGCAAAAGAAATATTAGAAAGAATCAACAACTGGGATCTTATCAAACAGCTTTTGCAGAGCAAAAGCAATCACCAACAGAATGAAGAGAAAATGGACAGAGTGGGAAAAGTTTTTTGCCAGCTGTTCCTCAAAGGACTAATCTCTAGAATATATAAAGAACTCCAAAACATCAGACCCTACCCAAATTTAAAGACATCTGAAACAAACAAAAACTTCTCAGATAAAGAAGTAGAAATGGCAAAAAAAAAAAAAAGAAAAAAGAAAAAATGTTTGGCCTCACTGCTCATTTAAGAGATGCAAATTAAAACAACACTGAGATTCCATCTCACTCCAAAAACAATGGCTATTATCAAGAAATCAACCAAAAAGGAAACCTTTCTCCCCCTTTTGTGGGTATGTAGATTGGTACAACCACTGT
Source organism: Hydrochoerus hydrochaeris (assembly GCA_004027455.1). Taxonomy (NCBI): domain Eukaryota; kingdom Metazoa; phylum Chordata; class Mammalia; order Rodentia; family Hydrochaeridae; genus Hydrochoerus; species Hydrochoerus hydrochaeris. Next base: position 77,263 of record PVLA01004135.1, on the reverse strand, counting down.
AGATATCAGTATGGAGATTTCTCAAAAATTAAACCTAGAGGTTCCATTTGACCCAGGTATTCTCCTTCTTGGTATCTTTCCAAAAAAATTAAAACCATCAAACCATATGATATATGCACATCCATGCTTATAGTGGCACAGTTTGTATGCTAAATCTTGGAAACTCCAAATGCTGATAAACCAATGAATAGATAAAGAAGATGTGGGGTTTTTTTTATATGGAGTAATACTCTACCATAAGGAGAAACTTGAGACATTTCTAGACAAATGGATCTACACTGAGACCATTCTCTTAAGTGAAACAAATAGGACACGTGTAAAATTGCATGGTTTCTCTGGTATGAGAGGATGAAAGGGTAAATAAGGATGAAAATGTATATTAGACCAGGAAAGGGGGAAAGAAAGGAAAGGAAAACAAATAAGGAAATAGAAGGAAAAATGGAAACAAAGCTTTGTAAATAAGGAGGGGAAGAAAGGTTGAAGGAAAGAGAGAAAAGTGGGGGAAAAAAAAAAAAGAAGAAGAATCAAGATATATCAAGTAGGGCTGGGGATTTAGCTCAGCAGCTTGAGCACTTGCCTGGTAAGCTCAATGTCTTCAGTTTGATCCCCCATACCAAAAAAATAAAAATAAAGATATATCAGGTACAAGTACAAATGCCATATGATGAATGTTATCATAATGTATATCTAAAATGTTCCAATAAAATTTTTAAAAGTTTGAAAAGAAACAGGTTTAAGAAAAAAGGAGGGGAGAAGACAAGATGGCCAAACAGTGAGCAACAAAATACAAAGCCTCCCAGGAGAAACAACTCATATGCCATAGTAAAACACCCTGGAGAGACCCAGACAGAGGGAGATGGATCCTCTTGACACAGGAAGAAATTAAAACGTAAAAAAGCTCATCAAATACTTTGGGACTACAACTGAAACAGCTAAAAATTACGGGACACAGCATTTTCATGGTGACACGCCAAATTTATACCAGATTGAATCCGCGCCGGCAGGCAGAGCCACCCAAACTTGTTCCCGCCGCCACTCACAGGAAGTGCGGCAGCACTGAAGTCAGGGGTTGGTGAGCCCAATGGAGAGCAGAGAGTGGAGAGCAGAGCCGGTGGAGGGACCTTCATTGATCCACAGTCAGTGCTGGGAGTAAGACCCCCCACCATGGGAAGGGCGTGACCAAATGGGCCACATGTTGGAATTGGGCAGGAGGGGCTTGAACTGGGAGCAACAGTGACTTCAGCTGGTTGCTCCCTCCCCAGAGCAGATTAGTGGGATTTGCTTGGACTGGGCCATGCGCCCCTGGCTGGGACCCAATGAGCCGTCCCAAATTGATTCCCTGCGCCTAGCACACACTAACCTGGTGAAGGCCCCTGAAGTTTGGCTGGCCCAGTGGGGAGGGGCTGGCATATGCAACCACTGCTTACACCTCAGTGACAAGAGCAGCTAGGAGAGGGCGGAGTTCCCTCGCCAGCATGCTTCGGAGGAAATGTGGCCAACAGGGAAGGGGGCTGGGACCTGCACTGTAACCCATGTGGAGGAAGCCAGGGCCATGACAGGAGAGAGAGGCAGGAGGAGGCCCCCAGCCCAGAACCCTGAGAGCCCTGATCCAGGAGAGGGAAAAACAAGGGAGACTGAGGGCAGCAAACACACAACATCAGACATGGCTTCAATGGATATTAAGAGATATCTTTGGGACCTTGTAGATGAGCTCAAAACTGAAATATTAAATCAGGTAAAGCAGGATATGAGTAGAGTAATAAAAGAAACGCTCTCAGGAAGTGTCTCTCAGGATGATACAGATGGAAGAAGGGAGGAACACAAAAGAGAGAAACATTCGATAAAGAATATAAAGAAAATATGGAATACGTGAAGCAGATTCAAAGAGACTACCAGGAAATTAAAAACTCCATTGAAAGCTGGCAAAACTCCTTAAAAGAAACTAAGAAAACTTCAAATCTTGAAGACAAGTTGAAAGTGTGGAATCATGAAAGGAAAGATCTCTTAAAAATAACAAGGAAAGAGGCAGTAACAATACAAAAGGCTACAAGATGACAAAAGAATCTACAATTTAAGAATAAGAAACATGAACAAAGAAGCAGGAATACATACAGGTGAATTACAAAGGCTATTCATGGAAATAATTAAGGAAAACTTCCGAAGCGTGGGAAAAGAAAATGACATTCAGTTGTGTGAGGCATACAAAACTCCAGCCACCTACAACCAAAACAGATCTACACCCAGACATATAATAATCAAGATAGCAGAAATTCAATATAAAAACAGAATATTAAAAGCTGTCAGAGAAAAGAAACAGATTACCTATAAAGGTAAGCCCATCAGAATCATGGCTGACTTCTTAACACAGACCATCAGATCAAGAAGAGGTTGGGGCGAAATGTTCCAAGCTCTGAAAGAAAATAACCTCCAGCCCAGATTGATGTACCCTGCAAAACTGTCACTAGAAATTAATGGAGAAACAAGATGCTTCCATGACATAGAGGAACTGGGGGAATATGTGACCACAATCCAACACTACAGAGAATACTTAAGGACATTCTAGAGACAGAGAAAAAAAAAATAGCAGGATTTTAGGAACAGTGGCAGAAAGGCCTCAATGAGTAGGGCAGGAAGTAGAATGAAGGAGAAAATCAGACAAACAAAGGCAGAAAAATAGCATAGCAGAAATGAGGCAGAGAAGGATAACTAAAATCTCTAACATAGATGGTCTTGATACACTATATTGTTAATAGTGGACCAGGATTTAAAACCCACGTTACTCACACTACTCTGCTTAGATGTATTATATTCTGTTCCAGTCATTCTACCTATACTAGATTTGAGGGCACAGACAGTAATCCTGAAAATAACAGGCTATAGTACAGTAATCATCCTTAATTTCCTATTAACTTAATCTAAAGCTCTGTAAAACCTAAACTGTTTTATCATGACTGATTGTAATCGAGTCTGGTTTGTTGGATCACTGTTTTGTATTGATAGATTTTATTCAAACTTGTTATGATTGATAATATCAAGTCTGAGAGTATAGGCAAATGCACTTAAGATGACAAGATCCACTAGAATATCCACTATGGTTTGATTATTACCTGCCTTTGAAGTTTTATACTGTCTACAATATTTTATTTTTACTAATATTATTATTTACTGCCATACTCAATCATACTGCAATATTCAATTATGCCTGATGATACAGACATTGTATTGAAGATAATAAGAAACAACACAGTAATCATTGTAGATCACCTTGTACTGTGGTTTTATACGACTTTTTGGTTTCATGTTTTTATAGGAATTTGTTTTGTTTTGTCTTGCTATGTTTTGTTTTTCCCTCTAATACAGAAAGGACAGAAATACATGTAGAGACTCATGTATGCATAGCTGTTTACAGTCTCACTGTTTGAATATCTACTTTGTATGCTTTAATTTTGTAACTTGAACAACTATTTCTAAGAGGGCAATATGTAATTTATCAACTAGTCATTTCTTACTGTTTATCTTTTTTTTTAAATTCTGTATTATCTCTACCCTTTGTTTTTTTTTCTCTTTAAATAAAAAAAAGAAAGAAAAAAGGAAAGAAAAGAAATATACTTGTAACTATCAAAAAGAATTTAAAGTGGTTGCCTTTGAGAAGCAAGAATTAGGAATAGGAAGAGTAAGGAAACTACTGTTTCTCATAATGACTCTTATAATACTGTATCATGGGGGCTGGGGATTTAGCTCAGTGGCATAAATGCCTGTCTTGCAAGTGTGTGGTCGTGAGTTCGATCCCTAGTACCAAAAAAAAAAAAAATACTGTATCATGACTGATTGACCGGTTGCATTGAGATCAAACCCAAGATTAGAATTTTAAAAACGCTTAAACTGCAGAAGCAATGGCTCTTTTGATTCTTTAGTTACTCTGCTAAGTACCTGGTCCTCAGTGAGATTCTCAGCATCCCAGTTGCTACAACGCAGCAGAAGGGACTTGTCAAGGGGAAAGTTCAAGACAGTCTCGGAGAGTGATTTCAGGCTGAGCCCACTGCAGAGCAAGTTTCTGTAAGGAATAAATCCTGCATCAAAAATTGGCAAAAGACACGAACAGGAAAATACACAGCAATGTATAAATGGCCAATAAACAGAAGACATAATCACTAAACATCAAAGAAAACAATAATTTGTTATTTATGAGATTACAAAGGTTTTTAAAAAATACCTATATCTAGTCTGGGGATACAGTTCATTGGCACAGCACTTGCCTGGCAAGCATGAGGTTCTGAGTTAGATTCCCAGACCACAAAAAAAAAAAAGATCTATATCTAATATCAACAGAATAAAAAAAAATCAGGTAGTTTCATCTAAAATTTGTGAATTATGTTTTGTGTGTGAGTGTGTGCAGGTGGCTGGCACTGGAGGTTAAATCCAGGGTCTGAGCTACATTCTCAGACATTTTTAATTATTTTGACACAAAGCCTCACTCAGTTGCATATACTGGGCTGCAGTCTGCCTCAGGTTCCCAGAGTGCAGAGGTTACAGACCTGAACTGCCATGCCCAGCTGTGAACTCTGCATTTTTAAAAGCTTTATGTAAAATAATTTAATAATGAATAGCTATCAAAAAATTTTAATATAAAAATTCTATAACTCAGCAAGTCCATTGCTGAGAATTTATCCTAAGGACAAAGGTACATAAAGTAATCTACATGACATCACTATTTATAGTAAAGAAAAATTGCCAACAATTTTAGTGCCCCTCAATGATATTTATGCCTTACTTCTTAAATTTGAAAAATACTAACAGTCCAATAAAAGCAGTAATTACTTTTACTAACCCTAATCCTAAATCCTAACTTAATCCTATTCTGCTCTCCAAAACTTGCTTAAAAATGCTGCCAGGAAAAAAAAATTGCTGCAAGATAGTAAAAAATTAACCTGTCCAAAGACTGCAGACTTCACCTAAAAGACTATTAAAATGATAAACAAGTCCAGCACAGTGGTGTACACCTGTACTCCCAGCACTCAGGAGGCTGAGTCAGGAAAATAACCTCAAGTTTAAGGCCAACTTGGGCTATGTAGTGAGTTCAAGGCCAGTCTTAACTACTCAGCAAAACCTTGTCTCAAACAGCAATAGCAATCAACTATCTAATAGCACTAAATATAACTTTTAAATTATAAAGTCAAATTTCTTGCACTCAGAATTTTTATAATTTTACTATTAAAATGCTCAATAAAGGACCATTTTTGAAATACTGATGAAATTTCATTTAAAAATGAAAGGCCTGATAAAAATTTTTATTTTGGCCGGGTGTGTTGGCTCACGTCTGTAATCCCAGCACTTGGGAAGCTAAGGCAGGAGGACTGTTGTGAGTTCGAGACCAGTCTGGGTTAGAAAGTGAACTCAAGACCAGCCTGAACTTCATAGCAAGACCCTGTCTCAAAAAGACAAAAAAAAATTTTCTATTTTGCGTGAACTCAGGGCCTCACAAAATACCCCCAGAGCTTTTTATTTTTAACTTTGAGACAGTCTTACTAAATTGCCTGGACTGCCTCAAATTTGCAATCCTCCTGTCTCAGCCTCCTGAGTAGCTGAGATTAGAAGCATGTGCCACTGCACCTGACCCTAAAAGTTTGGTTTTTTTTTCTTTTTTCCATGAATCAAACTCAGACAGTTTTGTTTTTATTTAGAGAAGTTTGTGGTAGCATTCAGTTTTGGCCAAATTCTTATTTTGACCCTTGGTTATTCTTCATTTAGTCAAACAATTCAGCAGGCATGGTGGCACACATGATGGTGACACTCTGGAAGGCAAAAGGAGGATTGCAAGTTTAAGCTCAGCGTGAGTAACTTAGCAACACCCTGCCTAAAAATAATGAATGCAGCTCAGCATGAATTGCATAAGTTCAGTACTTATTACCACACACACAAAAAAAATTAAAATTCAGTGTACCTTCCATTTTTTGACATTCATACAGGTGATTGTAAATGCATTTAAAAAAATCTGGATGTTTGTATAGATAATCAATCAAAACCGGGTGTGGTGGCACACACCTGTAATCCCAGCACTCAGGACATGAGGTAGGAAGATTTCCATGAGTTTTGAGGCCAGCCTCAGCTACAGAGTGAGGTCAAGGCCAGCCTGAACCATACAGTTCAAAAAGGACCTCAAAAAGGACCAGAAAAATAAAAAATTGGGTAATTGTCATACTAGAAGTGGTGACAACAATGATGATGACAGTAAAAGGTAAAATGTATACAGCACTTATATGTCACTACTGCTACTAAATTCTTTACATAGTTTAATTCATATACTCTTCACATCAATCCTATGAGGGGGAGCATTACTATCTCTACTTTATAGGTGAAAAAACTGAGGAACAGAGAGGTTAGTATCTTGCTAAAGATCATATGGTTAGGAAGTGGCAGCACCTGTAGCCACTCACCCTGTATGTTCCTGAGTCAACTTCAACCTGCACACATAGACAAGGGCCTGCTAAGAGGGGGCTTTTGCCATTATGCTTCAAATACTTTTTCAGAATTCTAATTTTTAATGTGTTATTGAAATGATATATACTTAAATTATAACAGTTTTATGCATGTAAACCAAACAAAGTAAAATTTTATTGTACACTAAAAAAATGATAAGCACAGACTGTAATCAGGGCTTCTCTGAGTGTACCAAATCCTCCCATCCTTAGTGCAGTGTCACCTGAGACAGGTAAGACCCTGTTTCAGTTCACTCTAATAAGGAGGTAACTGTGATTACTTCTCAAGAAAGACAAGTGGAATTAAAGGGAGACAGATGTGGCAACACATCTATAGTCCCTGCACTCAGGAGGCTAAGGCAGGAGAATCATAAGTTCAAGACCATCTTGGGCTATAAAGCAAGATTCTGTCTAAAGAGAAAAAAAATGAGAGAGAGAGAGAGAGAGAGAAAGAGAGAGAAAGAGAGAGAAAGAGAGAGAAAGAGAGAGAGAGAGAGAGAGAGAGAGAGAAATTTCTTTTCCTCCAAGACAAGGGATAGACCTATCATCATTTTTGGCTGAAGGCAGAATTTGCAAATTCAGTTCCTCATCAAGATGAGCCAGGAAGTGATGAGAACTTTGGTAAATTAAATCAAGCACATTCATCTAAAGAAGACAATACCTGGGCCATCACTGTCATCTACAACTCTGAATCAATGGAGTTAGATCATCTAATTCTTCAAAAGAAGCCAGAAATACAGATACTTACAATAAATCTTCCTGGATTTAAGCAGAATTTCCATATAGAAAAACAAAAATCAAAAAACATACACGGTCCTAGTGTAGACAATGGGAACATTAATTTATAACTTATAACTTACAGGGATATATTATTAATGTTTCATCAAAAAAGAACCAGTCAGGCCCAGCGTGGTGGCACATGCCTATAATTCCAGCACTCAGGTGGCTGAGGCAGGACAACTGCCAGGAGTTCTAGGCCAGCCTGAACTGCACAGTGAAACACTGTCTCAAAAAAAATTTTTTAAATGGGGCTGGGAATACAGCTCCTGCCTGGCAAGCGCAAGGTTGTGAGTTCAATCCCCAGTATCAAAAAAAAGAAAAGAACAGAACAGAACCAGCCAAGTGTGCTGGTATAGGAGCCCGAGGCAGAAGGATTGTAAGTTTGAGGTCAGCCTGGGCTACAAAGTGAGTTCAAGACCAGCTTGGGCTACATGAATAAGACTCTGTCTCAAAACACAAAACAAAAATTTTAAATCGACATAGTTTTCTCAGAAACTGAAACGTCTCCTCACAAATTCAATATCCATTAGTAAAGAAATTCAAATATTTCATTATTGATTCTTAGTAGTATACAAATTTTGCTAACACGTTTGCCCCAAAGTTACGGGAATCCCAGCATTCACATAAACCACACCTCTGCCGCACAGCCAAGTATCGGAGGTCTAGGCATCCCCTAACGATGAGGCCATAATCCTGCAGAAGCTTCCTGGCATCTTCTGAACATCCCACTCCAACTTTTAAAATGGTAGGATCTGCCAAAATATCCAGGAGTGTTCTTGGTAGCGTCTTGCCTCCACAGATCAGCTTGGGCAAGCGAACCAAGATGCAGAGGCCGCTTGGCGAGGCCATTTGCAGGAGTGACAGAGGACTGGCTTTGCCTTCCAAATTCACCTGCAACACAGCAAGACAAATCATGGTTTATAACCTCTTGAGCAGCAACTGTAGCTACATCAATAAATAAACAGGCCAAGAGGCACATCTTTTGGAGCAGCTGGTCAGAGCTGGGATTAATTCCAAGGAGAACCTATAATAAGCACAATGAACCTTGCAAGGCAGCAGCCTAAACAAAGCTTCCTGAGGGCCCAACTCCAGGGCCAGAAACACGAGCAGCCCATAAACAGTGGTCAGCCAATACATGGGAGCCCTCAGAAACATATTGGCAGAGTCAGATGAAATGCTGGTTGTAATACAGGAAAAACAGACTAAAGAGCCAGGCATGGTGGCACACACTTGTAATCCCAGCACTCAGGAAGCTGACATAGGAGAACTGCTGCAAGATCGAGGACAGCCTGAACTGTAGAGCAAAACCCTGGCCGGAAAGAGAAAGGGAGGTGGGGGGAGGGAAGAGAGAAGGAGAGAGAGAAAGGAAAAGGCTAAGGCATGCCAAATGATAGACATGCTTGCATTATCCAAAGTCTTTCATATGATGCAGTAACTCATTTATCCTGTCAGTATTGCCTCAAGAACCAATTTTTTAAAAGTAGAAAACACAGACCTGCCAATACAGAACAGATACTGCTGGCACAGAGTGGTTTCTCACCATTTTATAACCATAAATGTACTTAAAAAGAAAAAATGATATTGAGCATAAATTAGGAACTTTCTTTGTGTGTGTATGTGTGTGTGTGTGTGTGTGTGTGTGTGTGTCTTTTTGAGACAGGGTCCCACTGTGCAGTTTAGGCTGGCCTTGAGCTCACTTTGTAGCTCAGGCTGGTCTCAAACCTGCAATGATCCTCCTGCCTCTGTCTCCCAAGTGCTGGGATTACAAGGGTGCATCACAAGCCAGGCTGGAACTTTCTATTTTAAGAGATAAAAATAATCTTACACAGTAACTACATATTTGGATCTGGTTTAGTCCTTTTTAGGTCATAGGTAATTTTGGAAAAATGTTGAAAGCTGAAAGTGTTATCCATACAAAAATTTACAAAGTTTACTTTTTCACGGGATTAAAATGCCCTGAAGCTATCCACAAAACCCAGAAAAAGTACCAGTAAATTCCAGCTCTTCCCATGTTTCAGCAGAGGAACACTTAAGGCGTATAGATGAAGCAATCCGACCAAATACAATCAGATTAAAGGCAAAGCTAGGACTATAACCTAATTTGTGGTAGACAAGAATGATTTTTGCCCAAAAGAAATTTGGAAATGCCTAGAGAAATTTTAACTGTCACAACTGTGTGAAAATAATGTACTGATATCTAGTAGGGAGCAAACAATATTATTAAACATCCTACAGTATTCAGAATAGATCCTCACAAAAGAAAATCGATCGCCTGCCTAACGTCAACAGTCCGGAGGCCATGAAACCGCTCTGGGGCCATGAGGCTCTCACTGCCGTCCTGCCTACTGGGAGGCACTGGTGACACAGTTACAGAGGAGATGGTCCCCGGCTATGGAACTGCAGAGTGGAGGCATTCAGACACAAGCTCTCCCACACAGAATACGAAAGGCACACATGAAAGGGGTGATTCAGAAAGTGCCACAAGTAACCAGAGGAGGGATATTCCATAGCTGAGATGATCAAAATCACAGAGAAAACAGCCTACCTCACAGAGAGCCACTGTTAAAATCTAGAAGAGTCTTGGCCCTCAGCTTCTACTTTTGCCCTCAGTAAAACCATGATTTAACTCATACAAGCATGAGAATGCCTTCTCAGGCACTGTGTTACAAAATGAGAGCCAGTTCCACACCCTCAAAAGAAAAAATGCCAGTTTGATTCCTATGGTGTCTACTTCTTGTGACTCAACCAAGGTCAAAAATATCTGTAAGAAACTTGACTCTTGGCTCTTGTTCCCCAACAACTCATTCTGATGTGACCAAATCACCGTTTTTGTTGTTGTTGTTGCTGTTGTTTTTTTTCCACTAATGAGTAGTTTCCTCTCTCCATAATATAGGTTCTTCTCTCTGTCTGAAATGCTTGGCACTTTTGCTTTTGCTTTTTTGTTTTAGAATATTTGCATATTCAAGATATCCTGAAGATGGAAGCTAAGTCTAGGAACAGTATTCACTTATGGTTCATGTATACCTTATACTCACAACCTTAAAGATAATTTTATACAGTATTTTTAGCACACCTGCATTTTGGGTGTGATCTGTCACATGAAATCAGATGTGAAATTTTCACGAGGCATATGAACGAGCTCAAAAAAATTCAGATTTTGGATTTTCAGATTAGCAACGCTCAACCTGTATTTTCTCCATCTAAGAAAAAACTACCATTTTATAGCCACATGTTACTTCTAATATGCAACACTGCTAATTGGACACAAACTACAAATTCTTAAGGCTTTCACTGAAGAGAAAGATTTGTGCTGGTATTTTTCAGACAATTGAATGCAGATGTCTTGTGCTCTGGGTGAACGATGTGGGGCTCACAAGGCGCAACACGTGTACCATCGTTGTCCCTTGATTCACGTGTTTTGAAATTTTGTGAGGTTTTTTTGTTTCTTTTTGAAATAAAATGGATTTTTAAAAAATACATTAAATAAGGCTAGATGTGATGGCCCATGTTTAAAATCCCAGCACTCACGAGGTTGAAGCAAAAGGATTGCTGCAAGTTAGAGGTCAGCATGGACTACAAAGTGAGTTCAAGGCCAGCCTGAACTGCATAGTGAAACCCTCTTGAAAAGACAAAACAAAAACTGCATAAAATAAATAAGGAGAATCTTTTAATGTGCTTTGGGTTTGTGCATAAGATCCACTGCATTATAACTAAATTTTCTCATTAGAAATCCAAATGTTTATGATTGTAATTCATATTGAATGTAAATAATATTTCCAGAAGGCTTAAAGAATGAGATACATAGTTTTTATTTCACATATTTTCCCCTTTTGCTTTCTAACATCTTTTTAACTTGAAATCATGGAAAACAATGGAGCTCTTAGTTTACTTACATTATATTTACAAGAAAAAAAATGATACATTTAAATTCTACTAGCATTGTTTAATCTGTAGCCTCTGGGTTTTTTTATTAGTTAACCTATATAAAAATTTTGAGATATATATGATATACAGTCATGTGCCATATGACAAGGTTTTGGTCAGTGACAGACCACATACATAATAGTGGTCTTACAAGACGAAAACAGAGTTAAAATATCCTATCACTTAGTGATTACAGTCTCATAAGGCTGTAACACAATGAATTACTCATGTGTTTGCGGTAATGGTGGCATAAATAAACCAACTGTGCTACCAGTCATATAAAAGAGTAGCTCACCCAACACAAAGAAATGATAAATGTTTGAGGTGACAGATGTGCAAATTACTACAATCTGCTCATTATACATTGTATTCAAGTACTGAAATATCACACTGTACTCTACAAATATGCAAAAGTATCATTTAAAAATAAAAATATATTTTACAATTATATTGGCACACACTGCTTAATAATAAATGGCCGTTACTAGTTACATTGTACTTTTATCATTAGAGTATACTCCTGCTTTTTAAAAATGATGACCGTGAGACAGTATGCCATGTTTCTCCAGCAGCAGCCTCTTTATCACATACTTAGTGGATCCCTACATCACATCCAGGGCCACACTGAGGGACTGGCTCTGCCAGGTGTCAGTACACTCTGTAATGCTCACATGACAAGGAAACTGCTTGATAAGACATTTCTCAGAATGTATCTCTGCCCATTAAGGGACACATGATTATATATGTATATTTATTTATAAATCTCATATACATAGTATTAGTATTATATTACTGTATTATATACATTATTGATAAAAGTAGTAATACTAGGGATTGAATTCTAAGAATGCTAAGAATGCCTCATACACTATTATGTATGTGGTCTGTCATTGACCAAAACACTGTCATATGGCATATGACTATATATCATATATATCTCAAAATTTTTATATGGATTAACTAATAAAAAAACCCCAGAAGCTACAGGATTAAAAAATGCTAACAGAATACAAATGTATCATTTTCTGTCTTGTGAATACAATGTTGGTAAACTAAGAGTCCCACCATGAGTAACAGAGATTTCAAGCTAAACTATGTCCCTGCCCCTGTAAAATTATTAAATATACACATAAGTAACAATTTTAAGTGAATGACAAAATCAATCCTTATAGAGAAAACTTCTGTGTTTTAGTGATTCATTTACAGGCACAGGGTTGGAGGTCTTTCTTCCTGATAGGCAAGGGATTAATACAATTTAGCTTCTATATTCTTAAATATTGAGAGCAGGTCATGTGATGCTTCACATGTCCCCATGATGGCAGCAGAGAGTAAAGAATGATGGATCATCTTCTGGATTGAAGCAGATTAACTAATCCACGAGCTTAGTCTGTAAAGTTTACAAAGGGATCAAAATTAGGTAAAAGCTTTGAGACAGGAATGAGTTTGCACTGTTCAAGTGGCAGAATGAAGACCCATGATGGCTGGAGAATAATAAGAGGAGGATAGGAAGAGACTAAGAAAACAAAATCAGAGACATTGAGAGAAACCAGAGCACATATGTAAGTAATTAAGACATCTGGGTTTTATTCTAAGTAATAAAAGAGTTTTCAAGCAGAAGGCTGACATGATATGATTTTCATTTTTAAAATAACATTTTGGTTACTGTAGGAAGAAGGACTGCAGGTGCAGGAGAGTCAATACACGGGGGTCGTTCAGGAGGCTACTGCAATAATTCACATGAGACTTGGGGCAGGGACTGGAGAAGCAGCAGAAGAGATACAGAGAACCAAAAAGAGTCAAACATACTTTAGAGATAGCATTGACAATACTTGCTAAGTGAGAGGAAACGAATTAACAGTAAGAAAAAAAGGAATGGACTTCAGTCAGGCATGGCGGCACACACCTGTAATCCTAACACTCGGGAGGCTGAAGCAGGAGAATCACCATGGGTTCAAGACCAGCCTGGGTTAAATAAGTGAGTTCAGAGCCAGCCTGCACTACTTAGTGACATCCTGCCTCAAAAAAAAAAAGGAGTAAACTTCAAGCAGGCCTGAAGCCTAGACCTATAGAAGGATGCTCTGAGGAAAACAACCTTCATTCAGCTCAATCTTCATTACAACAATTTATCAATCATTTACATCTGTGAAGCAGGGGAGTGTGTATACCTAATCTCTCAAAAAGGTAAGGCAGGTGCTAGGGAGCCAGAAAGGTACCTGACACCTCCACCTCTACCTCTGTAGGAAAAAGCAATAATGGCAGGATCTAAAGATGGCAGGATCCTCGCTGTGTACAGGTGACCTGTCCCTACCGCTAGTGCACATCGCTCTGAGTAACAATGAGGATCTAGAAACTCACACTCTATCTGGTAGCATGTTGTGCTATTTCCTGCTATGCATAACCACTGCTTTGACTTTTTTTATATATATATTCTGCCATTAAAGACATTTAACATACAACTGCCTATTTATGTCTGCTGTTCAGTTGTGTTGAACATTATGTTGTACTAAATATACCATAACTGACTATTTATATCTGATGAGCAATTGTGCCCATCATGGACATCCCTTGAAAGAGGATGTTTCCCTGATTTTAATCTTTTTGGGGGAGGGAGTACCAGGAATTGAACTCAGAACCTCACGCTTGCTGGACAGGCCCTGATTTTAATCTTAAAGGTAGAGAAAACTAGGAACAACACAGGTTGGGAAGAAAATCAAGAGTTCTGTTACAAACAGGTTAAATTTGAGATGACCATTAGCTATTCAAGAGTAGATGTCAAGGAGACAGTGAATATAAAAGGCTGCTAATTTTGAGTCATTAGCATCAATATAGCTAAAGCTATAAAATTAGATGAGATCATTAAAAAAGAATGTAGAGCCAAAGACATAGCTCAGTGGCACAGCACCTGCCTGGTGAGCACAAGGTCGTGAGCTCGATTCCAATACCAATAAATAAATAAATAAATAAATATAAACTTTTTTAAAAAAAGAATGTATATTGAATTGCATAAATTAGTGGCCTAGAGTCCATCTGTTGACCTATAGGCATATATATACACTTTTTTTTGGTTTCAACATATCTAAAAATTTGTGCCAGAATTTTGTTTTGTTTTGTTTTGTTCTGGTACCAGGGATCGAACTCATGACTGCACACTTGCAAGGCAAGCACTTATGCCGCTGAGCTAAATCCTCGTGTTTTTTTTTTTTTTAATTGTGCCAGAATTTTAAAATTTTAATTTCTTTTGTTTTGTTTTATGTAATTTAGGCTGGCCTTAAACTCACTATGTAGCAGAAACTGACCTCAAATTCAGTGATCCTCTTGCCTCAGTCTTCAGAGCACTGGAATTACAGGCATGCACCACTATGCCCGGCTTTTATTTTACTTTTTAAATTAGTAGAGGGGAGGGCCGGAGGTTTAGCTCAGCAGTGTAAGTGCCTGCTTGGTAAACTGGAAGTTGTGAGTTTGATCCCTGGTGCAAAAAAAAAAAATTAGTAGAGGGATATGGAGGAGGGAGAAGGGGAGAACAAGGGGGAAGAGGAAGAAATGAGACAGGTGACAGGCGTGTACAAAGGCACAAAAATCAAGAAATGATGGTTTTGTGTAGGAACTTTATGGATGCTTTTCAGGGCCCAAATAAGTGTCCACTGGATTAGAAATAAGAAAGCTGCCAGATATATAGCTCAGCAGCACAGTACCTGCCTGGCAAGCACAAGTTCAATTCTATTACAGACAGACAGACAGACAGACAGACAGAAAGAAAGAAAGAAAGAAAGAGAGAAAGAAAGAAAAGAAAGCAAGCTATCAACTCAATCAAAGTAGTACGAAGGAGGAAAATCAACAGTAAAATAGGTTAAATAATAAATGTAGGGTGGGAAATTATACTAAAGATAGAAGAAAGGAAACAATTAAGCAAAAGATCAATGAAATATAATGTATGCATAAAATAAAGACCAGCCAAGTGTAGTGGTACACACCTGTAATTTCAGCACTGGGGAGGCTGAGGCAGAAAGATCACTGTGAGTTTGAGGCCAGCCTGGCTACATAGTGAGACCCTGTCTCAAAAAAAAAGAAAAAAGAAAAAAAGACAAGGAAGACCAATAAAGCCAAAAATTGGTTCTTAAAACAGACTAACAAATTTGATGTGGGCATGGCAGCACACACCTGTAATTTCAGCACTCTTAAAAACTGAGGATTAAAAAAAAAAACTGAGGATTGTAAATTTGAACTCAGTCTGAGCAATTTAGCAACTTAGTGTGATCCTGTCTCAAAATTAAAAATAAAAAAAAGCTTGGTGATACAGCTCGGTGAAAAAGCCCTGGGTTCAATTTCCTATGCAAAAAAAAAAAAAAAAAAAAAAAAAAAAAAAAGGGAAAAAAAAAAAAAAAAAAAAAAAAAAAAAAAACCCACAAAGGAAAGGGAGACAGAAAGAGGACAAACCAATAAAATTGATAAACTTATGAAAGGAACAATCAGTAAAAAAAGACACACAAATACACAAGATTGAAAATCAAACTGGAAAAAAATTGGAATATACTATAAGCAAGTTTATATTAATAAACATTTGAAAGATATATTTAGATAAAAATATGATTTACCAAAACTGAGACATGAAGAAAAATATACTACAAATGCCCCACAACTATTTAAGAAATCATGTTCATAATTCAAAATGGTTCCTTAAAAGAAAATTCCAGGTGGCATCATCAATGGATCCTAACCACACTTAAAAAATTAAAAACAGGGCTAGAGATGTTGAGATGTAGCTTAAGACAAAAGGCCTGGGTTTGATACCCAGTATCACAAAAAAAGAAATGAAAAGAAAAGAAAGAAGGAAGAAAGGAAAAAAAGAAAAGAAAAGGAGGAGGAAGAAGAGGAGGACAATCTACATGAAGCTAGAATAACATTTTTATCAAGGCCTGACAAGGTCATTTCAAAAAAGGAAAATTATATACCAGTATTGCTCACACACATTTTTAAAATCTAAAAATAATAAGCAAAATATATTTATCAACATATTAAAAGAATAAGGCATCATGATCAAGGATTTACTCCAGCATGCAAAAATCAATGTATTTTATCACAATAACAGAATAATGAAAAACTACATACTGCCTCAAGAAATGAAGAAAATTATGATAAAATTCAATAACCATGCATGAGTTTTTAAAAATCAAGAATTGGGGGCTAGGAGAGAAAATGTCTATATGATCCAATCCCCAGCACCACCACCAGGAAGAAAAAGAAAAGAAGAATTAGATGTAATCTGATAAGGGGATCAATAAACAACCTATGGCAAGCCAGGCACAGTGGTGCATGCTTGCAACCCCAGCATTTAGGAGTCTGAGGTAGAAGGGTCACTGTGAGTTCAAGACCAGCCTGGGCTATGCAGGTAAATTCAAGGCCAGCCTGTACTACGTAGTGAGAGACCCCGTCGCAAAAAAAAAAAAAAAAAAAACCTATTGCAGACATTAAACTTCAATATGAAAGTATTGAAAGCTGTCATTTTGATACAGGGAATGGGTCAAGAGTCCTCACTATCACCTTATTTCCTAACTGTCAGACTATCACACTCACCATTATAGAAAGGTAGGACAAGAAAAGAGTGTTAATGACTACAGAAAAAGAATATCACCATCATCAAAGATGATATAGTAGTGTATGTAAAAATTAATCCACAAATAATTTGAATTAATAAATGTGGTGAGGTTCCTTAATGCAAGAGAAATATACAAAATCAAGTCCATTTCCATGTATCAGAAAGAAACTAAAAAATGTTTGACTGCATTTATAATAGAAATAAGTAAGTTACAGAAAATAGAAATACACATCTAAATAAATACTTAGATTCAAAAACTTAGCATTGGGCTGGGGATATAGCTCAATAGCACAGTGCCTGCCTGGCAAGCAGGAGGTCCTGAGTTCAATTCCCCATACCCCGTCCAAAAAAACCCTCAGCATTAGCTAATGTGATAATGCACACCTATAATCCCAGCACTGTGGAAAGCTGAGGCAGGAAAATTACAAATTCAGCTCAGCCTAGGCAACTTAGCCACTTAATGAGACCCTATCTCAAAATATAAAAAAATAAAATAAAATAACAAAGAGCTGGGGATGTAGCTCAGTGCAAAGGTCCTGGTTCCATCCTAGTACTGCAAAACAAAACAAAAACCTCAATACTAATTATAAGTCAATTCTCTTCAAAGCTGATCTACCAATCCAATGCAATCACAATCAAAATCTCAAGAATTTTTTTGTAAAATCTAAAAAGCTGACTGTATACGGTAAATAAAAAAAAGAAAAAGATGGGCCGGGGATTTAGCTCAGTGGCATAAGTGCCTGCCTGGCAAGTGCAAGGTCGTGAGTTCAAACCCCAGTACCAAAAAAAAGAAAAAGAAAATCCAAGATATTCTGGGAAAAGATCATAATGGCAGGTCTGGTGATTGCAGACACCCAGAGTCATCCAAAACTACATTAGGTAAAACAGTCTGTAATCTCTGGGTGCATGAATAGAACAATTAATCAACACAGCACACAGAAACCATTTTAGCCACATACAGACACCTGTTGTTGGTAAAGTAGCACTGCAGAACAATCAGTCATTTGACTGTCTTTTCAAATCATGGTAATAGGTAAACTGGATATGGGGTGGGGTTGTGAAAATAACCTTACCTTGAATCATAGGCACACATCAAAAAAATAGATTTCAGGTGACTGACTATATAAGGTGTGCCCAAATTATATAGTGATTGGTTACAATTTTAAAATTTATTATAGGGCTGGGGGTTGAGCTCAGAGGTATAAGCACCTGCCCGGCAAGTTCAAGGTCATGGGTTCAATCTCCGTTGCTCCACAAAAAAAAAAAAAAAAAAAATTATAGTAACAGATGCATTGCCTAAATTCCACTCAAAATATCCTCCCCCACTTCAAACATACTTATTCCATAATCCTTAACACTTTCTGAAGCAACTCTGGGAGTCCTCTTTGGTGAGCATCTATGTGATCAAAATATAGTGACCGATGCTGCTGAGTGCCATCCAGCAAAAAGGAAGGCTCCTAAAACATTACAGCACATCCTCACCCACCTTGTTCACCAGATCTGGCACTGTGTGATTCTGGCTCTTCCCCAAAGTCAAAATGACCATGAAAAGTAATTCTTTAATTGACTCAGGACATCAAGAAAGCCACAACACCCACAAGAGAACATCTGCCACAAACAAAAACAAAAACTCTAAAAGTAATGCAAGAGAATATCTTAACACCAATGAACAGGGAAAGATGCGATTAACTGTACTACGTAGAACATCCATTTATCAAAATAAAATTTTTGGTCTTTTTAAGACAGGGTCTCACTATACAATTCTAGCTGGTCTTGAACGCCCTACATAGCCCATGCTGGCCTCAAACTCACTGCAATCTTTCTGCTTCGGCCTCCCAAGTGCTAGGATTATAAGCATGTGCCACCATGCCCAGCAAGAAGAGCTTTTTTAAAATGTAAAGGCAATTCACAATTGGAGAAGATATTTATAATAGTAACTCACAGCTCATATTTAGAATATGTAAAGAACTCCAATACATCAGTAAGAAAAGCCATCTCAATAAAAAGAGGCAACAGATGAGAACTCTATAAAAAGAGGAGGTCTAATAACTTACATGAAACATACCCAATCTCAGAAGTAATCAGGAATGTGCAAATTAAAGCTGCAATAAAATACTGTGTTACTAAAAATCCATAAATTACATAAATTAATAAAAAAAAAACCTTGGACAAGAGTTTGACATTATCTATAAAAATTAGAGAACACATAAACTCTATAACTCAGAACTCCATCTACAGAAACAGGTGTCCAACAGTAATGAGGGAAAATGTTTATTCACACCATCCCTTGTGAGATCCAAGCTGTAATGTCCAAATGTCCACCAATAATAGAATGAATAAATCATGGTGTATTTACACAATGGAATAATGCATGGCAGTGAATAATATAATGCACATGTAAATAAGTCACACACAACATAGATAAACCTCACAGAAACAACATTTAGCAAAAGAAACCAGACACAAAAGACATGTAATTTATATTAAAATTTAATAATAGCCAAAAAATTAATAACAGTCAGAACTCAATTACAGTGCATAGGGAAGCATGTTTAAGTAATAAATGTATAAAGAAAATGAGAAGGCTGGGCTATAGCTCAGTGACAGAGTGCTTGTCTAGCATGCACAAGGCCCTGGGTTCGATCCCCAAGAATGACAAAAAAAAGTCAAGAAGGTAAATACATGAAGGTGGCCTTCAGAGGAAAGGGAATATACAATAATTACAAGGGGACAAGAGGGTAAAAAAGGAGTTTCTGTAGTTTTGCAGATCTTCTCTTTCATTTTTGAGTGGGGGCATTTCTGAGACATGGTTTTAGTATGAAGTTTAGGCTGGTCTTAAACTCACTATGTGTTATAGCCCACGCTGCCCTCAAACTCTTGGCAATCTTCCTACCTCCAACTCTCAAATGCTGGGATTATAAGCATATACCACCATGCCTGGCAACTTTGTATTTCTTACACAGTTGTTCTCTTTATTTACTTAAATTTTTTTGTTTTGGGTTTATTTGTTTGTTTTAAAATGAAAAAATAAAAATAATCATACAGAATTTAAAAACAAAATAATAGATTAACAATGGTTAATACATTACATACTGTTATCTTCAAAGTAGTTGTTCAGAATACAAGATATAGGCATGAAAAAAATGATCAAACAATGAAAGCACAAACTGTTCTTTTTAATGAACAGAAATTAATAGTTTAGTTATATATCTTATATACACACACACACAAAGAAATCTTTTCTTTTTTTTCTCCTTTCCCCTATTCCAGTTGTTCTTTCCTTTTGAGCAATTTCTTCCTCTTTTCCTTTCACAATATCTATTGTACATTTTGGATTTTATTTATGTTTTTAGTTTTTTACACTAGGGAGACAATACAATAGTTACATATGTGAGTCTGATTTATTTCACTTACAAATATGGTCTCAAGTTGCATCCATTTACCTATAAAAGCCTTAAATTTATCCTTCTTGTTTGTCTGTGACAGGGTCTTTGTAATTCAGGCTGGTCTTAAACTCATTTTGTTGTCCAGGCTAGCCTTGAACTCACCATAATCTTCTTGCCTCAGCCTCCCAAGTGCTGGGATTACAGGAATATACCACTATACCTAACAGTTGCTCTCTTTAGATAAATCATTTAGCTGTTTATTTTTGTTTTGAGCACTTTTCTTCATTTGTTATATTTCATATCACAATAAAAACGTCTAAAAAAGACTTGAGGAGCAGGTTTTAACCTAATTAGATAAAGCTAAAGAAAGATAAAAGGCCAGAGGTGGTGGTGTACACCTATAATCAAAGCTACTTGGGAGGCTGAGGCAAGAGGAATGCAAGTTTGAGCTCAGTTTGGGCAACTTTGCAACACCCTGCCTTAAAATAAAAAATAAAAAGGGCTGAGTATGTAGCTCAATGCTATGTTCAATCCCCACTAATGGGGGAATGAACTATAAAAGTGGCCTGAAGAAACTGTGAAGAATGAATCCAGAAAGACTAAGATATGTTAACTTAAAAAAAAATTACCAAACACTAAGGATAGCCTAAAAAGTCTAGAACACACACAATTAAATAGCATTCTAGAAAATAAACAGGAAAAAGGCAAACTTCAAAGAAAATTTGAAAGCTGATAAAAGGCATCATTCCTTATATCCAGATATCTCTCTTAAGCTAAGATGGAAATGAAAAAACAACATCTAGACGTCATGTGAATCTTCAGAAATACAAACTCAAAAGAAGAGTTTAAAAAGAGGTATAAAAATTATATTACCTACAAAGAATCAATGTATCAACAATTGTCTTCAACAGCAAAAATGCAAGCCGGGAGGCAATGGAATACTACCTTGAGTATATTAAATTGATAAACTGGGTCTTTTTTTTTTGGTACTGGGGATCGAACTCATGACCTTGCGCTTGCCAGGCAGGTCTTTTTTCTTTATTCCCAGTACTGGAGATCAAACCCTGGGATGCTCTACCACTGAGGTACATCCCCAACCCTTTTCATTTTTCAGTCCTGAAACAGTGTCTCACTAAATTATCCAGGCTGCCCTCAAACTTGCAATCTTCTTACCTCAGCCTCCCAAATAGCAAGGATTACAGAAGTACAACACTATACAGGGTAACAAGCTAAAATGTTATACCCAGAAGACTACTAAAAGCAAAATGAAGACATGTTTAGAACAACAAAAATAGTTGTTATCACTGGCCATCAAGAGATGAACTTCTGGCCAGGTAGAGTGGTGCACGCCTATAATCCCAGAACTCAGGAAGCTGAGGCAGGAGGATCATTGCAAGTTTGAGACCAGCCTGGGCTACAAAGTGAGCTCAAGGCCAGCCTGAACTGCACAGCGAGACCCTGTCTCACAAAGACAAAAAATAAAATAAAATAAAATAAAGAAATGAACTTCTGAAAGAGGGACCATGGGGACCCAGACAGGGATGTTGTAGGAGGAGAAAGGCAGGTGAGAAAGCATAGAAGGGAAGGTAGAAGTGATCAGCGCAGGACATATACATGCAAACATCACAGTAAAACCCATTCATCTGTACAGGTAATATGGGTTAATCAAGAAAAAAATAAATGTCTAAATATGACCTGCAGAAAAATTATCCCAAAAAAGAAGTCTGAGACAAGGAAACATAGGCAAGGAAAATAAACTTTTTGGTAGATCTATAAAAATACTGAGCAAAACAAGAACAAAAGGAGTCATGACCAAATACACACACAAATGCAAAGGTGAACAAAAAAAAAAAAAAAAACAGGGAACAAGGAACAGCAGAATACAGCAAGTGTGGATGACTTCTTCATGATGTTTTTCTGTGACAGCCACCAAGGGAAAGCAATCCTATCTGAAGGGAGATTGTGGCATCCAGCACTCAACATGTATCAAAAATCAAGATGAAGTAAGCTCTGAACCATTTGCCTTCTTAACTTACCTGTGCTGCTGCTATCACAGTTAGAACTCATTAAGTCAATTAACATTACTGTCCACTTCAGACTGCCCTGTTATACTCCAGGTACTTGGAATAATTTGTGTTTGAAAATGTGAATTTTCCTAATCTATTAAAGTTATCATTTAAATCCTCATGTTGTCCTCTATTATTGCTGATGTAAATATTATAGAATAGACTAAAAGCATTCAATCCTTCTTTGATGGTCTGAGGCATTGATATACACAAACACTACTATTGCTGATATAAAGAAATACCCTGAGACTGAGCATGGTGGTGTGCACCTATAATCTGAGAGGCTGAGGCAGGAGGATCGAAAGTTTGTGCCCTGCCTGGGCAGCTCAGCTAGATTCTATACCAAAATTTAAAGTTTTTTAAAAACCAGGGATGTAACTCAGTGCAAAGGCCTTAGGTTCAATCTCCAGTACGAGAAAAGGAAACAAACAAATAAACAAAAGTCTCAGGAGCTGTAAAGGCTTTTTCTCTGGCCATCTCTGGCCTCTCCTGCCAGCCTGTGATTCAGCGGCAGCCCTCGGACCTCCTTCCATTACATTTCCTGGATTGTGGCTATATTCTACATAGCCAGAAGGCGTATCAGAGAGTCCTGGCAAAGTGTTACACTAAGTTAATAAAAAATGACAACTAAGAACTATTTCTATTTTTAATCTCTATGAATCTCAATGACAGATTTACTTTTTTTTCTCCAGTTTTTTGAAGCAGGGTCTTGCTATGCAGTTCAGGCTGGCCTTGAATTCACTGTGTAGCCCAGGTTGGCCTCAAGCTCACAGCAATCTTCCTGTCTCAGCCTCCAGAGCACTGGAATCACAGGCAAATGCCATCCCATCTGGCGGATTTACCGCATTATCCTCACTATCCTGACTATATAACAACTCCCCAAAAGTGACAGCTATTACAAAATTAACCAAATGGTTTAGAAACCCTGAACTCAAATGCTATTTATTAGCTGGAGCACATGACTACACCTTTTTAAACCTCCGTTTCCTACCTGGGAGGTGAAACAACTATATTATCTTCTACCTAGGAGTACTGGGAAAATGAAATGAGCTGAAGATCAGCACAGTGCACGGCTTAACTTATAAGTTCACTTAAACATTCACTTATCTTTTTAAATCCTAAGTCAAATAATAATTCCAACTTAAATAGGATTTCTTAACTAACTTCCCTGTGGCTTCCTTATGAGAAGTCTACTGAAATATTAGCAGTAGTTAATAACGAATAAGCACTTACTAAGTGTTAAAACTGTACTGAAACCCTTACAGGGACTTATCCCCTTGACTGACTCCTCAGAGAAGCCATGGAGGCTGGGAACATTACCTCCCTACTACACACAAGCACTCTGCCTCTCAGTGAGGCTAAAGAGTGAACTGCACCAATTCACAGAGGACACGGTGCAGCTGGACTCGCACAGGTCCCTTTCACTCTGTGATGGAAACACTCCCTTATCCTGAGAAGGGCAGTAGCTTCTCTGGTTGAAATTTATTTACGAACAAGTTGAGAACAAGCTAATTCACCTTTCATCTAGTTTCTACTGATCATCTAATGCTAAAAACAGGAGAGTTTTTTGTTGCTGTTGTTTTGTTTTGTTTTAATTTTTGCGTTTTAACTTACCCACTCACAGTCGATTCCCAGCACTGGAAAATCTTCTAACTCACTCCAAAGCAAGGGCTGGATTTGATCCCATTCTGCCTCCTGAGACACTGTCACCACCTGCGCCTGGAGGATCCGTTCCTCCCACAAGGGTCTGGGAACACCAGCAGGCAAACGGTCCTCTTCTGGAGGGGACTGCACCGTCCCGCCTGGCAATTGCTGTGGCGGTGGCTGCTCCTGGGTCACAGGGTGCTTCCTCCGGCGCTGGATGCCTCTCCACAGGACAAGCCCCCCCACAGCCACACCCAGCAGGGTGGTCACTGTCAAAGCCATCAGGTTCTGTCTAGACATGTTCAACCTTTTACTGCTTAGGAAAACATTTCACTAATCCCACAATCTGCAAAACAAATGGCAAAAATATATTTATATACAGAATATAAAGGTATGTATAAACAAGTTTTCCCCTAAAAAGTTCCATTTATAACCCCTGTACTTAAAATATATCTGCTACACATTTCCACATCAAACAGAAAATTTTAATTATTTTCATTTTTTTTAGTTTTTTATTCTATATCTACCTTCAGCCTTGCCCAAGACTCTCTTAACGATATAAAGTCATATC
Source organism: Hydrochoerus hydrochaeris (assembly GCA_004027455.1). Classification (NCBI taxonomy): domain Eukaryota; kingdom Metazoa; phylum Chordata; class Mammalia; order Rodentia; family Hydrochaeridae; genus Hydrochoerus; species Hydrochoerus hydrochaeris. Next base: position 52,823 of record PVLA01004135.1, on the reverse strand, counting down.
AATCAAAACAGAATAAGCTAGATTCTTAAGTGGGATTATTAGCAAATGAATTTTTTAGTGAATGGTTCTCCTTCAAAGTGTTTGCACTTTAAAAACTTTAATCTCCTACCAATTGAAAGAAACCTTTACTTCTCAGTTAACTCTTTACTTCTCAAGTTAATCATCAGTAAGCTGGTGGGAAGGTGGTTCTGCAGTTCCGGAAGGTGTGGGCAATGGGAAGGGAAGGAGATGGGCCTTCGTCTCGCTCTGAAGCCGCAGTAGTTCTCCATAGAAACCGACTCAGTTACTGCAGAGTAAGGCAGCACAACACAGAAGGGAAGGAGGGATTGGAGAAGGAAAAGAAAAGAACAGCACTTAGAGATTCAAGATGCCCAGAAGGAGGTTTCAGCTGAAATGTCTACAGGGCCAGGTGGGTTAACAATAAAAGCACCACAAAATAGTTCCTTTTATATTGTTACTGGTGGCTTTCAATGTGTACCTTTTGTTTTACCTATTTTTGAGAGACACATGAGTATCCAGTACTATTTCAGTGCTATTTTAAAAACTCCACAATCACGTGATAATAAGTGGTAAGTGGCCCTCACCTCAGGGCAAGGAGGACTCGGGCAGCAACCGCTTGGCACAAGCCATGTAGGAAGCGGGTCCGGTGCAGTTAGATACTGAGCTTATTCAGGAGAACTGGAGCATCCGAATTTCATAGAAAATGCCGCCACTCTGAAATGCTAGCCACAAATGCGTGGTTTGTTAAAGTACTGTGTCAGTGCAACAAAAGCAGGGCTACCTGTTTCCTAGAAGCTGGACTGCCCCATCTGTGGGCACTGGTCTGAAATCTAAACTGCCCGAAGACGGAGCAGTCTGTGGCACCTGCCTGAGGCCACATCTCTGTGACTCAAGGTTCCCACTGAATGTGCACTGTTTTAATCTTGTTCTTAATGTTTCACAACCCTGAATTATAGCATGTCTACAGAGATACTTGGCTATTAGAACTGAAAAATGGAATCACAATAATTACTACATTAAGAATAAAATATGCTAATAGCTATACTGTTTTTTAAAATCCACTCTATCCACTGCACTAAGTTATTTCATGTACTTTCTCCTATATTTTTATTGAAGATAAAATAGACTTAAGGAAATTAAGTAATTTTTGTAAGAGGAGGAAAAGGGATAGGGAAGGAAGAGGTTGAGGAGGAAGAAGGCAAGAAGGGAGAAGAAAAGGAATCATCAGGCACCAGAAATAGAAGAGGGAACCCACAGAAAGTGAGCAATGAAACTGGGCAGACAGCAGAATTCACAGCAGCCCTGGCACTGGGCTCTATCATCAACCTAGGGACAGAAGTCTAGGCCATATGCTCAGGACACCCTGGGACCCAGCAAAGTGCAGCCCTGTCCATGAGCAGGGATTAGAAAGTGTTCACCTACTATGGTCCAAGTATGGGGCCTTCTCAGGATGGGAGTTTAACTGAGACCTTCAAGGTAGTACAGACCCTCAAGTCTGCAGACTGCAGGTACAGGGCCAGGTCCACATTATCCTTATAAAAAGAAACTAGATTAAAACTGGTTCAGGATTGGTGGACTCTGCTGGAACTGGGCAGAGCCAACAGTACCCGTGCCATACACGGTACCCAAATTTCTAGCACATAAGAAACACACAGGACTTCCATGGAAAGCAAGTCCCTAGATAAGGGCTCAAAAATAAAGTAAAAACCCAACAAAACTCCAAGCCCAGTAACAGTTCGTAGAGCCAAACAAAACTTTCCATACCTGACTCTAAGAGATAGGAGGAATATCCCTTAAGGAAGATATTCAAAGATATTAAGGAAAACAATCACTATAATACCAAGCAGGAAGCAAAAAATAAAAATAAATTATGGGCATTAAAAATGTTTTTCAAAATTCTTTAAAAACTCAATTCTCAGGGCCAGGGATTTAGCTCAGTGACTTAAGCACTTGCTTGCCTGGCAAGCGCGAGGTCATGAGTTTGATCCCCGGCACCAAAAACAAAACAAAACAAAACAAAACAAAAACTCAATACTCAATAGACAGGTTGAACAGTTGATCAGATACACACAATGAGTTACTGAAGATAAATCTGCGACTGTTGTCACCTCCGTGTCTCTGAAACATCACCATGCCTACTGCCACTCCTGTCTTGTACGTTTTCAGTTAACACCTGATTTAATGGTGAAATCCAGCCTGTAAGTAGTTGTGACTTGGGTGAAGAATTCAGGGGATAAAATCGATGACAGCTGCATTGCCCATGTACCACAAGGAGGCTACATGGACAAGGAATGCTCCTCGAGGAGAGCCATATTGCTAGACATGAGGCCATGGGGCCAATGGTTGGTAGGAAATGGGAGTTGCAAGAAAATGAGGCCAGAATTTGGAGTTTGGAGAGCTAAGACATTTCCAGAAGAAGAGAGCATGACTGTATTTGAATAAATGTGGATTTTTGTGCATGGAATAAGTAAATAAATGTAGATTGTTATACACACAAAAAAATAAGACATTCCCTGAAAGTAAGCCCTACTGCAACCTTTGAGGCAAAAATTAATGTAAGACCCAGTCTTATTTAGGGGAAAATGCAGTATTAGGCAACTACAAATCAAAGCCACAATGAGACACCACTTCACAACCCCTAGGATGGGTCTCACAAAAATTAAAAAAAAAAGACACACATGATAATTAAGTGCTGGCAAAAATAAGAATATCTGTGCACTCAGTCAGTAGGGCAGCTGCTCTGGAAGACAGTCTAGCAGTTCCTTGAAAGGTTAAATATACATTTGTCATACAATTCTTCAAGCCCATTCTCAGCTATGTATCTAAGAGAAATGAAAATATGCCCACCAGGCATGTGGGTGCATGTCTATAATCCCAGCACTCAGGAGGCTCAGCCAGGAGGATCCCTGTAAGTTTGAGGTCAACCTGTGCTACAAAGTGAGTTCACAGTGAGACCTTGTGTCAAAAAGGAAAATGAAAATATGCCCACACAAGTTCATATCAAGCTGAACACACACCTCTAAAGACTCAGCTACTTCAGAAGGCTGAGCTACCAGGACCACAAGATTAAGGCCAGCTTGGGTAATTTTTTGAGATCCTGCCTCAAAATTAAAAAAAAAAAAAAATTTTTAAAAACAAGAGTTGATATAACTCAGTGGCAAAGCACGCCTCAGTTCAGTCCCTAGTACCAAAATAAATAAGTAAATAAGAGGCATTACTAATACAATGCTTTTCCTAAAGTGGAAATAAGCCAAAGGTCCATGAGCTGATGAAAGGATACATAAAATGTAGCATATCTCTATGTTATGAATTGAACTGTGTTCCTCAAAAAGATAAGTTGAAGTTCTAACCCCAGTGCCTGTTATCTATGAATATGACCTCACTCATATTTAGAAACAGGGCCTTTACAGGTGCAATAAAGATGAGCTCATACTAAAGTGAGATGGGCCCCTAATCCAGTATGACTGGCATCCTCTAGGGAGAGGGGAGGAGACACAGTACATGACACACAGGCAAGAGACCATGGGAAGACAGAGGCACAGAATGGGTTTATGCAACTTCAAACCAAGGCATGTCAAGGACTGCCAACAACCCCCAGAACTAGGGAGAGCCAAGAAGGACTCTCCCCCAGAGCCTAAAGTTAGCACAGTCCTGCAAACACCTCTACTGCAAGCTCCAGCCCCCAAACTGTGAGAAAATAGATTTCTATTGTTTTCAGCCATCTGGTTTGTTATTTTGTTACTGAACCTCTAGAACACAAAAACACCCATAGGATGGAATTTTATTCAGCAATAAAATGGAATGATACAGTAGATGCTGCAGCATGCACAAACTTGAAAACATCGTTAAATCAAAAAAAGCCAATCAGAAAATATCACAGATTGTGTGATTCCATTTATATAAACATCCAGATCTATGAAGATAGGAGGATGAGTGGCTGCCCAGGGCTGGGCTGTAAGGGGAGATGAGAATGAAGAGTAACCACTGATGGGTATAGTTTTTTTAGAGGTAATAAAAATGCTCTAAAATTAGATTGTGGCCATGGTGGCACAACTCTAAGAATATACTAAAAATCACTGAATTGCACATTATGAATAATGAATTGTAAGATATATGAATTACATCTGAATAAAGCCACAAAAAATATTCTGACAAATTGATTTAAAATAATCTGAGCTGGGTTTGATAACGTATACCTGTAATCTCAGTACTCAGGAGGCTGAGGCAAGAGGATCACTGCAAATTCAAGGCAACCTAGGCCATATAGTCAGTTCAAGGCTAGCCTGAAATACATAGAAAGGCCATGTCTCAAAACATCCAAAAAAATTTTTAGAAAAATATTCTGGAAAGCCAAGAATAGCCAAAAATATTGTTTTTATAAGGAGTATGTAAGCTGAAAAAAGCATACGACTTTCAACAAAATAATTACATAGGAATATTTGTCCTACTAAATTGAAAGTATAAAATAACAGTCTATCTAGGATGTTTGGTCCTAGAGTTCAGCAAAATAAATAATTAGGCCACAGAACAGAAGAAAGCCCAGAAACACATCCATGTGTGTGAGAAACTAGTACATAATAATGTAGCATTTCAAATTAATGGCTCTAGAGCAGAGTGTGACAGTACACACCTACGATCCCAGCACTTGGGGCTGAGGCAGGAGGTCAGGAGTTCAACCCTGGCCTAGGCTACACAGTGAGTTCAAAGCCAACCTGAACTGCACGGCAGGCAAGACTCTGTCTCAAAAATAAAAAAAAAAATATGTAAAAAAACAAAGAATTTATTGGGAAAGATATGCTTGAGAAAACTGTTCTGCCTTAGAGTAGCGTGAACTATGTCAACCTCAGCACAATTGGTATTTCAGGTTGGAAAATTTCTATGCTGCACGGCACTGTGCTGTGTACTGCAGGATGGCAAACAGCATCCCTGGCTTCCGTTCAGCAGATGCCAACAGCAGCACACCTCAGCTGGACAACCAAGAGTGTCTTCAAGACACTGCCAAATGCCCCCGCAGGATGAAACCTCTCCCACAGGAGAACTACTGGGTAGTGAATGATAGCCATAAAATACAAACAGAAAAGCCTGATAAATGGAAACATAAAATGTAAAACGTTTCAACAAGGATGCCATAATGGTTAAAGACAAGCAATAACTTTAAAGAATACTAAGTGGGAGAATGGTGGTGCAAGCCTATAATCCCAGCTACTAAGGAAGGTAATTTAGGACTTAAAGAGACCCTGTCTCAAAGTGAAAAAGGGAGGCATTGTGGTAAATGCCTGTAGGGAGGATCACTGTGAGTTGTAGCCTGGGCTACAAAGTGAGTTCAAGGCTAGACTCAACTGCATCGTGAGACCCTCTCATAAAGACAAAAAAAGAAAGAAAGAAAAATAGGTTAGAGATGTAGCTCAGTGTGAAGGCCCTGGATCCAATCCCCAGTACTGCAGAAGACTGGGGAGTACACTAGGGGTGCACAGATAGAACTCAGTGGGAAAGCACCCGTCTAGCACGTGCAAGGCCCTAGGTTCAATCCCCAATACCACAAAAAAATAAAAATTAAAGAAAAAGATCTACAAATGAACAATCATTCAATCTCACTAGTAATGAGGGAAATACACACTAAAATAACGACAGGTCATTTTCCATCCATAAGATTAGCAAAAATAAAAAAGACCGATACCGACCAAATGTCTAAAAGAGCCTAGGATAAAATAAGCATCATTATACACTATTGGAAGGCAGTTCAGCAACATTAAATGTCCACATCCTTCACACAACAATTCTGCCTATAGAAATAATTCCACCTGCAGGAATAATTCCACCTACAGGGACAATTCTACCCACAGTCCTTGAGGAATACTCATATGGAAGGAAGTTCTCCACACATTATGAGCGGCAGAAAACTGCTCACAATTGGAAACAAGTATAGATTTCCCCATTCTATGAAACATTAACATACTATAGATCTTACAGAGCAAGTAAAATAGGTTGGTCTCTATATATTGATGAAGAAAATAGTTCAAGACCCATTTCTAAGCATAAAATACAAAGTTACAAGATACGTACAATATGCCTTATTTGTGCCCTATACGCTGTAAAACATTAATATGAAATCTTACATACAACTCACATGTACACATTTGTCAATAAATGTAAAGAAATAGAAAACACAACTTGGACTAGTATTAGTTCTTATAAGCCAGAGATGGAAAAAATATGTACCAAAAAGGATCTTTCTTTTTTAAAGACAGATGTTTTTACAAGACAATAAGCAAGGGACTACAACTAAAACAGGTATTTTTAAATATATTTTTAAAACACAATTTGGCCAAATGTAACCATTTCTCTCTCCATTAAATCTTTTTATCTAATATTGTCTAATTTAGATAATTAACAAAACCTTTTAGGGCTGGCGAGATGCCTCTGCGTTGGAGCCTCTGGGGGTGCCGAACCTATGACTCGCGTGCCACAGAAAGCTGTTTGTATCACTGAAAGCGCTAAAAGGTTCGCCATCACTAAACCGTATTCATAGACCCTGGGTTTAACCCCTGTACCCCAAAAACAAAATATAAAACACCCACAAATTTTCGGTTGTGATTCCTTATATAAAATATACAAGTAGTTTTGTGTTTTCAATGAGTGGGCACATAAAGAAGGTTAAGTATAAAGGCTTGGGTTTCTTTGTATTTTAATGAGCAGGTGTCATTTTGTAACAAATAAAAATTAAGAGTCTTGTCTCGATGTATCCCACGAATGTGAAAAACCAGAATTGGTATCGACAAAGCCCTGGCCGCGAAAGCGGCCGGGCGGGTAACTGGGTCGGATGCTCCCACGCTGGAGCGCAGGGGACCGAACCGCCGCTGTGCACGCCAGGGGCCCCGTGCGGCGGCCGGGCCCTACGTGCCTGCTGATTGGATCCAAGGCGGCCCCAGGGTTTGGCAGATGCTCCCAGAGGCAGGGCAAGGAGGCCAAACAGGGCGGCCCGGGAGGGCGCGGGGGCCACAGACCGGGCCGAAAACCCTCGGTGCACCCGATCACCGAGCCCGCCCTGCTCTGGGCGCCTGGGACAAGGAGGCCGCGCCCGAGGGCGGGGACAGGGGCAGGACCAATTCGCTTGTGAACTGCCGGATCCCAGCAATCTCTTGCCCACGCACACCTTGGTACCCCCAGCATCGGGACTCTTCTCTGGAAACCCCATCTGCCCCGCGCATGATCTCTGTGAATTAGCCGCTTACTCTGAGCTTCGCTTACCTGCAGCTTCAGACCCGGCCTGAACACCTGCGGCGCTTCACTCCGAAAAACTGGAACCTCCGCGACCGCCAGCGCGTACCCACCCGGATCCACTAGAGTCGTAACCACTTCCGGTCCGGCTGCAGCCGAGGAGGACGTAACCCCATTTGTAGGGTGCATACGGGAGGCGCCATCTTGTACGGAAGCTGCTGAGACAACTGGTACCTCCCCAGCTACTCCGCTGTTGGACAAACGACCTTTTAAAATTGGAAGGCTTGACGTCTCGTCAGGAAAATGATGTTTTTGTTTCTGCGATGGCATTTTTGCTTTTTTCCCTTTGATTTTGAAGGGAGATGCTTATAAAACCCTCCAAAATACAGTGTAAGACATCTAGTTTTCATCCTTTATTACCTTGAGTAGTGTTTCTCTACTACATTCATTTTCTTAATAATTAAATGATGACGTAAATAAAATGAGAAAAACTGTGCTTAGATAATACAGTCTTCATTTTCAGCACATATTATCCTATAACCTTTAATAATTTATACCATCTTTTGTAACAATATATTAGCTTCTGTTTATGCCTTAAATCATTATTAGCAACTGTTATTTGTGAGGCAGCCGCTGTATGCTTCATGCTGTTCCTTTGTCATGGCATGTGTACAACAAAAGGAGAAATGAGATGTACCTAAACAATGCAATGGCCAGGCACAGTGGCACTTCATAATCCCGGCACTTGGGTGGCTGAGGCGGAGAATTACCCTGAGTTTAAGGCCAGCCTGACTATCTAAAAAACAAAACAAACAAACAATATAAATACATGTGCTTGCTTAATATATTAGAAATATTTATTTTATTTTTATTATTTTGAGATGGAGCCTCACTATATTATCTACACTGATCTCCAATTTGTGATCATGCTGCCTCAGCCTCTCAAGTTAACTGAGATTACAGACATATATACCTATGCCCGGCTTTCAGTGTGCTAGGAACTTTGTAAAACATTTTAATTATTCAATGGCAATTAATCCCCAAACAGCTCCATAAGACTGTACTATTTTTAGTACTACCATATGTGAAAAATGTCCGTGCTGTTAGAAGCCAAGGTGTTCAGTATGGAGGAGTAATAATTGGAGGGAAGCATGAGAGAGCTCATGAACTGCTGACTGTATCCAGTTTCTTGCTTGTTTTTGGTGTTTTGTTTTGTTTTTCGTTTTTGCGGCTGGGTCTCAATGTGTAGTCTAGTCTGGCTTCAGATCCTGAGTGTTGGCATTACGGGCAAGCAACACTGTGCCTGCCTGCCATGTATCCTGTTTCTTAATCCATGCTGAAACGTGTTTCAGGTTGCAAACTGTGAGCTCTCTTCTGGATACATCTTTGCCTCAATCAGAAATTTGTTTTTTATTTATTTATTTTTGTGGTACTGGTTGAATCCAGGGCCTTTATAATGAGCTAAACCTCCAGCCATTTTCTTTTTGTTTTTGTTTTGTTTTGAGACAAGGTCTCTGTTATGGTTGACACCTTGTATCAACTTAAGAAGTTCAGAAGTTTAACTGAGACTCAGCAAAAATCAATATCCTTACTTTGTAAATATCCTCATTCTGTGCAAGAGGAAGGCACAGAGATTTTGTGTTACATCTGCCCTGGGGGATGAGGGAGTGGCCTGCATAAAATATAAGGGAGGAAAAGAGGCTTGTGCTACCCGCTTTTTATTCTGGCTGCTTTTACCCTGGGTTTAATCCTTAGTACAGGAAAAAAAAAAAATTAAATTGAAAAATGAAAAATTTACTAACTCAAGGAAGGGGCAATGAAAAGTCATAATAGCAAATCAAACTGTCAATAAAATAATAGAAGATAGAAATTAGATTAGAACCACCCCCTGAATCAAAGATCTAAATGTTAAAACAGACACAACCTACTAGAAGATAAAATAGGTACAATTTTTGCAGACATAGGCATAGTCAAGGACTTGCTAAACAGAATCCCAGTGGCACAAGGAAAAGTAGAATAATCAACAAGTAGGATCACAAGGACTGGGGATTTAGCTCAGTGGCTTAAGTGCCTGCCTAGCAAGCGCAAGGTTATGAGTTCAATCCCCAGTACCAAAAAAAAAAAAAGAAAAGAAAAGAAAAACAAATAGGATCGCACAAAATTTAACAGCTTATGCACAGCAAAGGAAACAACCAACACAATGACAAAACAGTCTGCAGAATGGGGTAAAAGGATAAGGAATCCCAAGTCTCAAGGGATCAGAGAGTCAACAAGGCTCATCCTTCTGGGTGAAAGGAGACAGCTACAGAACTGAGACTCTGGGGGAGGAAGAAGGGTTGAGGGTGTTTGGGGAGCTGAGTTTAAGTCCTTTGTTGTGGAGTGTGTGCTATGTTACCAGGTCTCCTGTCTGCCATAGGTAAGTTTCAAAAAAGTTTTTTTTAATTATAGAAAGAAAAAAATACAACAGAATTTCAAAAAAGTATCTTGGGAAATATATGGAAGTTATGTAAAGAATATTCAAAACATATAGTCAGTATTGACTATATGTTCAAAATATAGAGAAACTGACTCTGACCAAGTCTTGACCTGCTGGCCGATTGCTACAGAAGTTTTGGGTGAGAGTTTACTGCCGTCCTTCTAACACTTTTGTTCCAGTAGATTCTTTGGAGTAGTCTGAACAGATACCAGATTCTGCATCCAGGTTTGCAAGAGGATAAGACAAGGGTTATTTGTGGGAGTGCTGGAGCTGGAGGATAAACGGTGCCAGCTGACACCTAGGTCATAGAAGAAAGGGCAAAGGAGACTTCTAGTTGCAGCTGGTGGATTGAACCATGTACAACTGCACTTCCTCCTGAAATCCCCCTAAAACAATGGTAAACACACATTAAAATACAGAGCTTTGAGGTCAAAAGATATAGAAAAACAATATGAGAACAAAGGCTGTTTATTCAAGTGTGATATAGTAAGGGGTCAACTACCATACTTCTACTAGGTAGACTTGGAGGCAGGCAGAATGGGAACACTGTACAGTGAAAACAGGGAAGGGTCCAAAGGTCCAAATACTCTGATTGGAGACCATTATCCGGAGAAAGCTGGAGCTGGACTGACAAGAAGCTAGGCTTCTCATACAATTATTAGCTACTATAATTGCTAGCATTATAGTTAGTTTCCTGTGATTGATTGTGAATTAGAAGTGGAGGCAAAATATAGGGAAGCTGACTCATTGACCAAGTCCTGACCTGCTGGCTGGTTGCTGAAGAGCTTGTGGGTCAGGGTTCTATCGTCATATATGGTCTGGATATTTTCTGCTTATTACTTAGTCCCTCAGAGAACAAGAGATCAAATCACTAACATTTTGAAAGCTGGGAAGCAGAAAGATACTGGAAACAGACTTTGGAAACTTTGTTATCTATCAAAGGCACAGCCAAGAGCAAGCCTGATCTGCCCCGGAGACCATCAAAGGCTCAAAAACTGGCAGCATAGGATACCTCAGAAGCAGAGTGACCAAACGTGGGACTAAAATCAGGATAATTGATTTTGCCAGAACAAAGTTACAACAAATTTCGGTATAGATTTTTTGACTTTCATTTGTAATTCATGAATTGGAGCAGCCTCTGTTCTACAGAATAGAGTAAGAATTCCCACTGGGCCATGGCAGAACAGTAGATTTTGTAAAGTGGGAATGAAAACCAGAAAAATAGAAAAAACCTGATTGATTAATGTCAGATTGCTTTGTTATGAGGACCACAGCAGAGGGGATCTTCTTATTATACTGTCTTAGACCGAGATCTGTTTTTAGGAGAAACTGAACTATTTTGGGAATCTATCTACACCCTCAAAGTTTCAGTGTGGTTATATGGGATACTGAGTGACTCTATTTTAATTTGGTCTTGTCTTCGGAAGCCTTATCTAATCATGACTTCCATGAAAATGAATTTGCATGGAAGTCATGATTTTTCCTCTTTTTAAAAATTATCTTTCCAAAAAAGTTTTTCTTTAATAAGTTTACTTCAATTAGTCATGTTTGGTAGGGATATTTTATAATAAAAGATACAGTTAAAAAGTCAGGTTGGATAGAAAAAAAGAATATTCTGTAAAATCACTACACTTTTTTTTTTTTTTTGTCTTCTTGAGACAGGGTCTCTATGCAGTTTGGGCTGGCCTTGAGCTCACTTTGCAGCCCAGGCTGGTCTTGCAACAATCCTTCTGCCTCAGCCTCCCGAGTGCTGGGGTTACAGGCCCGACCTACCACACCCGGCTAATGACTACACTTTTAACTGAAAGGTGAATAGATGATTGGTTTCTTAGAAACCTTAATCCTATTAGCTTATTAGAAATTTAGGTAGACAGGTGTGGTGGCCCATGCCTGTAATCCCAGCACTGAGGAAGTTTAGGTAGGAAGGTCATCACAAGTTCAAAACTAGACTGGGCTACATAGTGAGACCCTGTCTCAACAAAAACAAACGCCAGACACACAAAAAAAGAAATCTGTATATGTATTTTACCAGAAATTCTAATTTCTTCCTAGAAAGAAGCTTCTAATTACAGCATTCAAAAAGACTACTTCTTAATTTGGGTTTGGAATTTTTTTGCTTCTTTTACAAGATGATGACTTCCTAATCTCCAGTCCAAAATTATATCTCTAAATACCTGCTGTGCCAGTGCTGCTAAAATAGGAAGAGAAAGTCATCCTACAAAAATGTTGAGGGAACTAAACATGGTGCTTAGTGACATAAGTGCTTTACATACTGGCACAAAGTTTTATCTAATTGAGGACTAATAAAAACAAATTGCACACACTGATATATATATATATATATATATATATATATATATATATATATATATATATATATATGTATCAGTTAGGGCTGGTGCTGGGGATATAGCTCAGTGGCACAGTGCCTGCCTGGAATCTTCAGTTTGATTCTAGTACCAAAAATAAATAAATTAATTAAATATCATTCAGCCTTAAAAAGGAATAAAATTCTGATGTGCCACATGCTATAATATGGATGAGCTTTGAAGATATTATGCAAAGTGAAATAAACCAGACACAAAAGGACAAATACTGTATGGTTCTACTTATATGAGTTATCCTGAATAGTAAAGTTCGTAGACACTGAAAGTAGAATAGTGATTACTGGGGATAGCATTGGGGTTAGAATGGGGAATTAGTGCTGTAGGTACAGAGTTTTAAGTTAGGATAATGAAAAAATTCCAGAAATGGTGGTGATTGTTCAACACTATGAATGTACTCAATGCCACTGACCTATACACTTTAAGTTATTAAAATTAAAAAATCTATGTCTGTCTTCCCACAATTAAAAGATAGTTAATGGGCTGGGGATTTAGCTCAGCAGCATAAGCGCCTGCCTTGCAAGTGTATGGTCATGAGTTCGATCCCCGGTACCGATTAAAAAAAAAATTTTTTTTTAAATAGTTAAAATGGAACTGTAATGTGTCTCGTTTTGCTATTGTTTGTGCAGTTTGGTTCTGGAATGTCCTCCAAAGACCCACATGTTAAAAGACCTGGCCAACAACTTCGTACTATTGGAAGGAAAGTGCTGAAACCCTTACGGAGCGGAAACTCTGGAAAGGAAGTTAGATCATGGAGGGTTGAGCTTGAAGGAGGTACTGGAGCCCCTCTGCCTCCCCTCTCCTCCCCCCCC
>PVLA01004135.1:0-39833 GCA_004027455.1 Hydrochoerus hydrochaeris | reverse complement strand
TTATCTCAGGTATTTTGTCATAGTGTTGAAAAGAGGACACACCCACACCCACATTTATCTTTTTTCTTTTTTTTTTTTTTTTTTGCACATAGATATTTTCTACAAGTTACGTTTTGTTTTTTTCAGTTACAATCTGGTCAGTCAGGAGACTACACGTTGAATTGTGCTGTGTTAGATTCCAGGCTTCTTAAACTAAATTTATCAACCCCAGCAGGGCTCTCTCCTCATGTTACAAAGAAGCTCCTCCCCATTCTACATAAATTAAACCTCTCTCCACTGTTCATTTGGTAACTAAAGTCAGAATCCGGTGAAATGTTCTAGATCATCTCTCTCATTTATTTGTTTGTAATTTGAACAATGATTGTCAAACTATGCTGATTATATATAAAAAAAAAAAATCATTCCTAAGCTTCAAACCCACCCTTACAGTCTGCTCTGTGGGCTGAAACTGGATCTCTGCAATTCACATTTTTTTTCTCTGCTGGCTGGCTCTCGGTTAGCTTCCGCCAACACTGGGAGATCAGAAGGCAGAGGGAAGGGAGAAAAGACTTGCTCCTTCCTGTTTGCTTCCTGTTTCTTTCACTATCACCCAGGCAACAGCTCCTCTTGCCAGCAGCAGCAGTTGGTTCCAGCTCGGGACTTCTCTGCATTCTCTCAGAGCAAGCCTCATCACATTCCTCAGAAGTATGGGCATCATCCATCAGCAACTCTCCTCCAAGGTCTGAGTCACAACACTAAGGGACCCCTTCTGAGACGCCAAGGTGCCAGTGTAAACCAGCTATCATGTTCTCCTTGGGGCGAGGCTCCAAGGCTGCTCCTCAAATGTTTGGACCCAGTAATCTCACCCTCAGTGCTTTATTACCCCATCTACTTCTTGTAGTTACTATCTGTTTGTTCTACTTTTTCCCTTTTTAGTTTTCTAGCACCTGTGACATCTCCAACAACTCTCTATATCAATTTCCTCAGTTAAGATATGTACAATGGTCTCAGTAATAAAATGTTTGCTGGCAGGCACAAAGTGCTGGGTTCACTACCCAATACTAAAAACAAGCAAAGCAGTTCCTTACACCACTAAAAATAGAACTGCCACACTATCTAGCAATTTCCCCCTCAGTATAGACCCAAAAGAATTGAAAGTATATGTTACGTGAATTATGAAAATTTTAAAAGATAACTGAAAACAGTGTCCCAAAGAGATATTTGTATGGCCCGATTTGTAGTAGCCCTCCTGACAATAGCAAAATCCCAGAAGTAGCCTGAGTATGTATAGCAAAACTTAGGTTTCTGATATATGCTTGTAACATAGATAAAACTTGAGGATATTATGCAAAGCGAAATAAGCCCTTGACAAAAAGACAAATACAGCATGATTCTGTAGTATACTTATATGAGGCAGTAAAAGTAGTCAAAATCATAGAGACGGAGAGTAACATGGTGGTTGCCAGGAATTTGGGAATGACAATAAGAAGTCATTCTTAGAATGTTTCACAAGATGAAAGTTATGAAGATGATAGCGACGATGATGGCACATCAGGAAAGTAATTCAGTGCTACAGCACTGTACACTTTCAAATGGTTAACATGGTCAATTTTGTGTTATCTATATTTTACCACAATAAAATTTTCTTTATTTAAAAAGATAACTGCTGTGGCTTCTGTTTCTTTATTGAACCATAATACAGAAAGTGGTCCTAGGAGTAAGTTCCAGGAAATAGACTTTCAGAATTCAAGTGGATTTAGTCAAATTCTTAAACACAGGGCTGGGTGTGTAGTTCAGTACTTCATGCTTGTCTAGCATATGTGTGGCCCTGACTTCAATTTTCAGTACCATAAAAAGAAAAAAAAAAAAAAAAGGAAATGCAAATGCAATGTAGAACAATGCATCTCAGAAGTAATCAATTTATAACTTTTGGTGAATAATATTAAAATACCTACTAAAGTAAATACGTTGGAGCCACACTCGACTATTTGAGAGTAATAGCGTCTACAGTTGTAGGTTAGAGGTGTCTTCCTTTGCATGCACTAAAGAAAGAAACGAAAAGCTTGGGTCATCAAATATTCAGTTCAACACACGGTCAGAGGGCAAAAACTGCCATGGCAACCCTAAAAAATAAATATCTTGTCCCTACAGACTAATCTTTTTGAGAATTAAACATAAAGCTTAATTGTGCAGGTCCCAGAATCAACATAAGTTGATTTTATAACTTTGCTAATTCTCTCTAGTGAAAGATAGAGCACTGATGGAGAAGGGTAAGATACTGAAACTTGGAATGTGGTTACTGAGCTGACTCAAAGAAAATTAAGATTCTATAATGTCCAAATCTTTCTAAACTCTCAGTGCCAGAGGAAGTAGCTCACCTTCCCTTGCCTAAAGGTATTATAATGGCATCATATGTCAATTTTCCATAAAGTTTTTCCCCAACCAGCCATTGTCACCTGTTGATCAGGGTTTCTCAGCATGTTACTCTGTTGGGAGAGATATCCTGTCCATTGTAGAATATTTAGCAATATTCCTGACCTGTACCCACTAGATCTACCAGCACCTTCCCATCCAAGTTGGAACAACCAAAAATGTCTCCAGACATTCTAAAAGTATCCACAGGGACAAAATCATCCCATCTGAGGCCCCATTGCTTTAGGCCCATAACCAGGGTTAGATCTCAATATTTTGAGCAATTAGAGAAGAAATCATATATTTTTGACAATACAAACTATCCTGTTTGATGAACTAACAAAAACTTAGTCGTATGGTTATCTATCTTGTACACTGAAACAAACATACAGTTTTATGTTTGAACAACTATTTCTAAGATAACAATATGTAATTTATCAACTAGTGATTTCTTACTGTTATTTTTTGAAACTCTGTATTATTTCTACCCTTTTTTCTGTTTTGCTTTTTTCCTCTAAATTAAAATAATTATTTTTCTAAAAAACAGAAAAACTAAAACCCAGAAGTGTATCCAGTGAACACATTCTTTAAGAATGAAGGCAAAATAAAAACATTTTCAAATAAAAGAAAAAGAAAAGAGAAATCATGCATTTTTTAGTTTTTTGAAGCAGTGTCTCACCATGTAGCCTAGGCTGGGTTTGAACTCATGGCAGTCCTCCTGTCAGCCTCCTGAGTGTTGGGATTTCAAACGTGCGCTACCACACCCAGCTATTCTTGTAATATTTTTGCTAATTGATATTTGCAGAAATGTGGAGAATATGTAAAATAATGAATTCTTTTCAAGGATACAAAAGGCTGACTGTAACATCAGACTTGGTTGAATGATTAGCATAGGTGCTCTTACTACAAATTATAGATTTAATGTGTTGCCTGTACTCCTGGAAGTGTCTCTAATAGTTACTTGGTTGGCTGGCAAAACTTTATTTCAGGGCAAGGGGTATAGCTCAGCAGCACAAACACCTGCCTGGCAAGCACAAAGTCCTAAGTTTGATTCCAGTACTGAAAAAACAAAACAAAACAAAACAAAAAACTTTGTTTCAATAGTGGGCTACTTTCAATGTATTTGAGATACAGGAACTTTATAATACAATTTTGAAGAGAACCAAAAGTTTAAGGAGATAGAAACATGGGAGCATATCTTTCATTTACAAAGTGACACTGCCTCACTGAACCACCTAAGAGACCCCAGAGGAAACTTTCTTCTCTAAGGGACTGAGAAAGACTGTAGTGGATGAGGACCAATGTGCTTACAAACCCTGTGGCAACCATCTTCTGAAAGTGGGTATGATGAAATTAAATGCTGCAAGTGAGATAAGTTCCCTGATTGCAGTGGAGAAGATGGATTTCTAGAGTAGCAGGAAATATTCAAAGACGTACTCAAAGACAGTATAGTTCAAGAACATATGTAGAAGGACTGGGGATATAACTCAGTGGCACAATTCCTGCCTGGCAAGCTAAGGTCCTGAGTTCGATTCCTGATACCACAAACACACACACACACAAAAGGTAAAGAACATATTACCTGCAGAGGTGGAGAAAACTTTGGTGGGAGGCTGCTGAAATGGACCTGAAGCCAGGCAGGGTGGCCCATGCTTGTAATTGTAGCACTCGGGAGGTTGAGGCAGGAGGATCATTATGAGCTTGAGTTCAGCCTGGGCTACAAAATGAGCTCAAGCCAGCCTGAACTGCATAGTGAGTCTGAGGCCATGTCTCAAAAAGAAGTGGACCTGAGCAGAATATGTTAACCCGTCAGTAAGAACAAACAATTTATCAGTTGTTGATTGAATAGTAACAGTAAATTTAGTAATACTGAATATTGGGAATGGGGATATTTAGCACCCTTTATTTCTAGATTTAATAACAAGAAAAATTTTCCAAGCATGGTGGTGCACACTTGTAATACCAGCACTCAAGAGGTTAAGGCACGAGAATCACTATGAGTTCGAGGCCAGCCTGGGGTACATAGTAAATTCAAGACCAGCCTGAACTACATTGTGAGAACTTGTCTCAGATAAAGAAAAGAAAAGCAAAGAAAAAACCAGTCAAAATTGGACTGTCAAGTGGAGAAATACTGAGAATAATCATTAACCCCTTTATCAGGCTTTATATGACAAGTTTTTTTCCAGCTTTAATGACCTACAATTGACAAAAGTTATCTATAGGTATATATTTGGGGTGGGGTTTTTTTGATACCAGGGACTAAACTCACAACCTCACACTTGCCAAGCAGGCGCTTACGCCACTGAGCTAAATCCCCAGCCCTTATATTTATGAAGTAAAACATAATGTTTGTGAAAATTAGGATAATTAAATTATCTATCAACTCACATAGTTACTGTTTTGTTTTGTTGTTGAGAACGTGTAAGATCTACTCTCTAAAACCTGCAAGTACACATACACTGTTAATAACTTCTCACCACACACACACACACACAAAATTGGAACATATGTGAACTCCTTTCCAGGATATAGTATGGAAACAATGGGGAAAGAGTAACTTTCTAGAATAGAAATATGACTACTACCTCAGCCAGTGATCAAGGCTGTAATCAAGGTAACTCATGATGACAATATGTAACCTTCATAGAATTTGATGAGAATGGCATTCTACCTTTGGCTTTCCTTCCAAAAGCACATGATCCCAGTCTAACCATAAGATAAATAATCAAATTGCAATTGAATGATGGCCTACAAAATGCAAGATCAATATTCCTCAAAACTGTCAAAATCCCTCAAAACAATGAGAATCTAAGCAACTTTCATAGCCAAGTGGAACCTAAGGAGATATAGTGCCTACATGAGATGTGATATCTCAAAGAGATTGTGGAAAACCAGGCATAGTGGCACATACCTGTAATCCCAGCACTTTGGAGGCTGAGGCAGGAGGATTATTGCAAATTCAAAACCAGCCTGGGCTACAAAATGAGCTCAAGACAAGCTTGAATGCAAAGTAAGACCCTGACTCAAAAAGCAAAAGAAAAAAATAAAAAGAACAGTAAAAACACAACATGGGCACAGTGAGTCACAGGAATGAAGTCAGAAAGTTTTAATAGGTAAGAATCTCTGGCTAGTTGTGGTGGCACATGCCTGTAAATCCTAGCACTTGGGAGGCTGAAGCAGGAAGGTCACCCTGTTTGAAGGCTACATAGTGAGTTCAAGGACAGCCTGACTACATAGTGAGAGTTTGTCTCAAAAAAAAAAAAAAAAAGAAGAAGAAGAAAGAAAATTCTCTGTTAGTGTTGATTGATCCTGGTGTCCTTAGTTGGATGGATAGCTTAATAAAATGTTACAAAATGTCATATATACTATGACCCAGGAAGCTTCTACTGGAACAGATAAAAACTCTGGACAAAATATACCAAAAACAACTCTCTGAAGAGACCTGAGAAGTGAATACAAACATGTAGATCCTGACCGGGAGTCAGTACCAATGTGAAAACAATAGTGTGGGATAAATTATCCATCTTTACGTTCTTTGGCTTGAGGGCAGCCTGCAGCCCATGTCACCCAGGGAGCAAAAACACTGGTAGGAGGCTCACAGTCTTTTCAGCTTAGAAAACTAGAGAGAGATGTGGAATTCAACAGCTGCTGGACAATGAAAGGGAATCCAAGAAAGAAGAAAATCAGAGGAGAGAAGCATTATTTGTAGTTCAAATACTGTCCAGCTTTGTGGAAAACCCTGAACCACACATACTTAGGGGAGACTGCAAACAGCCCAGCCAGAGATGAAGGATCTGCACTGTCACTCACTGCAGCCAGAAACAGGATTTGCAGCTTGAGTCCGTGCAAATTAACAGCAATCAACAAAGGCATCAGTACACTTGAGGAACATAACAGAAGTCAAGCACAATGGCACACACTTGTAATCCCAGCAGCTCAGGAGGCTGAGACAGGAGAACTGCAAGTTCAAAACAAGCCTAGGAGGCTGGGGATTTAGTTCAGCGGCATAAGCCCCTGCCTTGCAAGCACACCGTCGTGAGTTTGATCCCTGGTACCGATAAAAAAATAAATAAAAATAAAAAAACAAGCCTAGGCAATTTAGCAAGACCCTGTTTCAAAGCTTAAAAGATAAAAAATGCTGGGTAAGTTGCTCAGTTCAAAGGCCCTGAATTTAATCCCTAGTAACACACACACACACACACACACACACACAAACGTAATAGAACTTGTCTCCACAATTTAATATTCACATTGTCTGGGAAGCAGTTGTAAAATTACTTGATGTACAAAGAAATAAGACTATGTGTCATATCTTTTTTTAAAGAAAAGACAATCAACAGAGACTGACATTAATATGTCATAGATTTGCAATTAGCAAAAATTTAAAGCAGAAATTATAACTATTCTATGATGTAAAGGGAAAATTGTTTGTAACAAGTAAAAAAGAACTCTCAGCAGACACACTAAAATGATAGAAAAGAAGCAAATGGAAATTTCAGAAATTGCTGGGGATTTAGCTCAACTGCATAGGCGCCTGCCTTGCAAGCACACGGTTGTGAGTTCAATTCCTGGTACCGATTAAAAAAAAAAAGTAAATTTTAGAAACTAAATATACATGTATGTATATATTTTTAAATATGCTAGATGATATGCATATATATTTGGGGAGGTACCGGGGATCAAACTTAAGACCTCACGCTTGCCAGGCAAGTGCTTAAGTCACTGAGCTAAATCCCCGGCCCGATATACATGTATTTTTTAAAGTTTAGGTTTGTTTTGTTTTGTTTGAGACAGGGTCTCACTATGTATCCTGGGCTAGCCTCAAACTCCTCCTGCCTCAGCCTCCCAAGTGCTGAGATGACAGGCATGTGTCACCACCCCTGGCTGCTATATGATATTAACAGCAGAAGGGAGATGATAAAAAGTTAAACTTAAAGATAGACTAATAAAAGTAATCCAACCAGAAAAATAGAAATCATTGAAAAGAAAGCTTCAGCCAGTGGAGACAATCAAAACAAAGCTGTAATGTATATCAAACGGGAGTCCCTGAAGGATAAGGGAGAAAGCAAGGGCTAGAAGAATATTTGAAAACACGATAATAAAAACATTTCCCAAGTATAGTCTGGTGTGGTAGTTCATGTCTATAATCCCAGATACTCAGGAGGCTAAGGCAGAAAGATCAAAAGTTTAAGCCCAGCCTGAGCAATTTAGCCAGACCCTGTTTCAAAAAGGGGGAGAAAGGGTGACTGAGATGTAGCTGAGTCCGAAGGCCCTTGGCTCAGTGCCTAATACTCTAATAGAAGAAGCCTGACATTTTAAATAGACATAGATTTACATATGAAGAGATTTCAAAAATCCTAAACTGAATTACAAAACAAAAGAAAGAAAAAAAAATGAAACAAACAAAACAACATGGCTAACAGAGTCAAACTGCTGGTACCAGACAAAGCGTATCTTAAAAACAAGAGAAAAATTACTCCTCACACAAGACAACAATAAACCAAGCAACTAATAAATTTTCATCTGAAACAAAGGAAGATAGAAGACAGTGGGCCAATATCTTTAAAGTGTTATGAGAAGACACTTACGATCCAAAATTCTATTTGCAGTGAAAACACCCTCAAAAATTAAGGCGGAAGAGTGTAGACTGGTGCAGCCACTGTGGAAATCAGTATGGAGATTCCTCAAAACACTAGGATTGGAAGTTCCATTCAATCCACCTATTTGCCTCCTGGGTATTTTCCCAGAGAAATTGAAAAGGTCATGTCACAGAGATATATGTGCACCAATGTTTATAGCAGCACAATGTGTATAGCAGCACAATGTGTAATAGCTAAATCTTGGAAACAACCAAAATGCCCATCAACTGCAGAATGGATGAAAAAGATGTGGTATTTTTATATAATGGAATATTACTCAGCTATAAAAAAGGATGATCCTGAGGTTTTTATAGGTAAATGGAGGCAACTTGAGATTCTTCTCATAAGTGAAATAAATCAGACTCACATTTGTAAATTTTGTATTCTCTCTCTAATGTAAAAAAATAATAAAAAACTGAAAGAGTAATAAGACCCAAAATGTATAATAGATATTGTAATATTGAAAGGGAAAGAAAATGCTCAAAGGGAAAGAACAATTTTAGATATACACATATAACTGAATGTATGTTTAAGTGTGCAAGATATATAACCATACTACTAAGTTTTTGTTATTTCATCAAACAGAATAGTTTGTGCTGTCATTGGTTGATTGTTCATTTTTTATGCTTTGATTTTGTAACTTGAACTACTTTTAAGATAACAATATGTAATTTATCAACTAGTGATGATTTCTCAATGTTATTTTTTGAAATTCCATATCATTTCTACCCTTTTTTCTGATTTGCTTTTTTTTCTTTTAATAATAAAAAAAAAGAAGAAGAATTAAGGCGGGCCCTGGGTGTGTAGCTCAGTGTTAGAACACTTGCCTAACATGTGGGAGGTCGTGAATCCTGAGCCCAAGTACCTCCGGGGGGGAAAAAAGAATTAAATTAAATAAATTCCCTTGAGCCCAGGAATTCAAGGCCAGCCTGGGTTCTTTCTCTTATAAACAGATAAACCAACAAACAAAATTGAAAAAAATAACCAACCTAATTCTTGTGCATCACGTCTGATTTACAGATGATTCTGCAGCAACCAGAAAAGTCTCAAATAGCATTATGGGCCCAGTCCAGAGTATTGTGCGTTTTCTTTAAAGACAAAGTCTCATGTACATAATCCAGCCTGGCCTTGGACTCACTCTATAGCCTGGCCTGGTCTCAACCTTGTGGTGATCCTCCTGCCTCAATCTCTCAAGTGCTGAGATTATAGATGTTCACCACCATATTTGACAATTTGGAATATCCTTGACAGACTGTAAAACAAACCCCTTCCATTTGGCAGATCTCCAAGAAATACATGTGGCTGCCCATGTTCTCTAGACTGAGGTATGGCAAGAACAGATCTATATTGATTGATAAACAGGTGTTAGCAGTTTTATTGTAGGTATTCTCAGGGAGTCAGAAAGAAAAGCAGCATTAGAAGATCCGTTGAAAGGAAGTCTGGGGAACAGGTCTCAGGATGCACTTCTTGAGTTGGCAGAATGTAACGATGTGTGAGTCCAACAAAAAGTTTCCGAGGGCAGCTTCTGGAGGAGCAGTTCTCTATCAACAGGTAGACGAGATGTCATGCAGTATGGATGCCACTCCAGCTCTTTCTCCAGAAGCAACAGTGGTTGTTCAAAAAGCCCAAGCTCCATGTGGCCACAGTGCAAGGGTAGACACTGCCCAGAGTCTGAACACTGTGGACTTCTCCTCAGTAAGTCTGATCGGGCTGAGTATAGGTGTCCCTCCCTACTCAAGGAGGATTGCTTCCACAACCCACCTGCACATACAAATCTCCAGGTGTCCAGTCCCTTGTAGAAAATGA
This sequence comes from Hydrochoerus hydrochaeris, assembly GCA_004027455.1. Taxonomy (NCBI): domain Eukaryota; kingdom Metazoa; phylum Chordata; class Mammalia; order Rodentia; family Hydrochaeridae; genus Hydrochoerus; species Hydrochoerus hydrochaeris. The sequence goes on along the minus strand of PVLA01004135.1, from coordinate 29,997 downwards.
TGTAATATTTGCATACAGTCTGTGTGCATTGCACTTTTAAGTCATGTGTTGATTAATTATAATACTTAATGCAATGTAAAGTTTACATAAATAGTTGTTACACAATATTGTTTAGGAACAATGAAGGGAAAATTCTGCATACGTTAGTACTGTATAGCATCTTTCATAGTAATTTTGATTGTATTTGGTTGAGGTGTGGAACCAGACCCATGGAACCTGTGGGTACTAAGGGCCGCTCATTCCACCAAGTGCCTAACTGCCATGTGACTCCAATAAAGCTCAGGCTGAAACCTCATTAGATCAATCCCTGAAAGAAACAGCTGAGCAACTGGGAGCAAGTGGATTACACTGGACCTTTTATATCATGAATTTAACAACAGTTTTTCCTTCCTGGGATACACATATATTGTGTATATTGGTTTGTCATTCCTGCTCCTGTAGAATTTGTCAGTATTACCATCTGTGGACTTAAACAGAATGCTTATTTATTGTAAAGTTTTTCCTATGGTGTTGTTTCTAACACAAAAGTGTCGCAATGGACTCACAGCTGTGGAATGCATTGATCTTCCCGTATACTTCACTGCCCAGAAGCTGCTGGTCTGATAAAACGATGTAAAGGCCTGATAGTGAGACCAGCACCAGTGGGGAGATAGCATCTGGAAAGCCTGGGATTCTTTCTTACGAAATACAATCTGTTTTCCCAAATATGAGGTTGTTGCTCCCACAGCCAGAATGCATGGTCCAGGAATCTGGAGTTGGAAATGAAAATGGCTTCTCTCAGTCTTACCCTCTAACAGCCCACTTTTTGAGATCTTTGCTTTCCACCTCTGAATATTGAGTTCTGCTGGTTTTGGTCTTTGTTCCCAGTGGAGAAGTATTTCTACTATGAAACACAACAGTAGTTCCATTGACTAGAAAGCTGAGATTCCACCTGGCCATTTTAGGTGGCTTCTATCACTGAACCAAGAGCAAAGAAACTGTTTAATTACCTGAGGTGACCATCCTGACTACCATGGAGATATTGGGTTTTGTTAAACAGCAGGGACTGGCACCCAAGAATTTTACTGGAATTGGGGATTCTCTGGGATGTCTCTGAGCACATCCATGTTTGACAGCAGAGTTTAACAGAATCAAAGCAGCCAGAAACGCTTAGAATCCTAGAGGAGATTGGGATCCTTCAGGAGTGAAGGTTTAGTCCATTCCACTAGCTAAACAACCTAAACCAGAAAAGGAGGTTTGAATGGAGAGCAAAGGAAATAATAACTTAGTAGTGGGAAGTAATAGTTATAAGTATGACTTCATAACCTCCTATAAGGATGAGCACAGTAATAGCTATGCATGTTTTCTTCCAACATTTTCAGTGCATACTGAAAAAATGATCTCCTGATTCCCCTTATTTCATGGAAGATTGTGATGATAGTTGACTTTATAATTCAAGTTTTAAAATATTCAGATAGACTTTGATGGAATTTGAGAAGTGAGCATTGCCCATATATGAGCACTGCATTACAGTTCAGTAGCAAGCATTCTCCTGCCTCAGGATGCTTGCACTTGCTTAGATGGCTCTTCCCCTAGATATCTGCAAGGGCTCCTCCTTTATCTCCTTTAAATCTTTATTCAAATGACACCCTTCTCAGTGATAGGTTCCCTGACCAGTCTCTCTAAATTCCTTAGTACTTATCACTATCTAATATATATTTTACTATATTTTACTTTTTTACCTTTTTCTCTGTGCCCCCAACTTTACATAAGTTGCTATTTAATAGGAAGGAACATTATCCATCTTGTTCACTGTTATATCCTTAGGGCATGGAATGGTGTAGACACCCAAATATTTGTTGATTGTGTTATGGTTTGGATCGAAAATGCTCCCCCATGAGTCTCATGGGTTCAGAGGTGAGGCTTTTGAAAGGTGATTGGATCATGAGGGCACTGTGTTAATCCCCTGATAAGTTCATAGCTGAACATATTGTTGGGTGATGGGGCCTGGACTGAGGAAGTGGGGTACAGAAAGCCTGACCATATATATAGTCTTTTTGAGACAGAGTCTCACTATGCAGTTCAGGATGCCCTTGAGCTCACTTTGTAGACCAGGCTGGTCTTGAACTTGCAACAATCCTTCTGCCTCAGCCTCCAGAGTGCTGGGATCACAGGCGTGTGCCTCTACACAAGGCTAAGGGTGTATTCTTGTCCTAGGCTCCTCTCTCTCTCTCTCTCTCTCTCTCTTTCTCTCACTCTCTCTCTGGGTTCCTCTCCCAACTCCCAGGCTGCTATGAAGAGGGGACCTTTCCTCCATATCCTACTGCCATGCCATTTCTGCTTGGAACAAACAACCAACCATGGACTGAATCCTCTAAAATATGAACCAAAATAAAACCCTCCTCCTTTTAGTTTCAGGTGTTGGGTATTCTGTCCCAGTGATGTGACACTGACTAATACACCATGGTACACTATAGTATGAAGAAATTTAAAATAAGCAGTAGTTCTATAAATATTAACCGAACCATTTGTCAATTATGGTTTTTCTTCAAGGGTAAGGGGGACTAGGTGAAGGGGTAAATATGGTCTTGTTAACAAAAGTTAAATTCTTTTCAATGTTGGGAGAAATCTGAACACAACATTACTGTCTCCACCCCACACAGTACTCCACTTTAGGATGTAAACATACAAGTGCAGTGGTTATCTAATTTACTAAACACAGCACAGCTGCTGAGTGTTGGGGCCAGTTTTGGAAGTTCTGCTCCTACCTTCTCTCTTTAGACCTCATGCTCCTCCATCAGGAAGTGGAATGGTACCCACCCACCCTGTCCTCTAACACCCAGTCCCACAGTAGAGGGAGAACAGCATATCCAGAGTGTGTGTGTGATGATCCACTGGAAGCTAATGTTAGATTTCAACTCAAAAAAGAAAGAAAGAAATTCATCTTGGCTAATATTTCCTATAAAAATAGATGCTGGCATCTTTATTTTTGTCTGCATGCCAGCAGGTTATGAGTCATCTCGATGTTTGAAGAGACAAAAATTCCATGGCCCAGATGGAATTATGGCTGTGTATATATACAAATATATATATATATATATATATATATATATATATATATATATACACACACACATAATATATATATATATATATATATACACACACACACATAATATATATATATATATAGTGTGTGTGTGTAGTTAAGGGAGGATATCAAGATGTTAATTTTCATAGAAATAAGACTTTTCCATAGCAGAATATAACAGTCATCTATGATGATTGATGATGAATGGATATTTGGCTTTGCTCAGAGGTTTGCTAGGTATTTCTTCACAGGATATTAAAATAGTTGTCAGTATCTATAAATAACTTGCACATTTCTTTTACAAAAAGACAAGCATCTGAACTTTGCTGACTTTTTCAAGATAATAAAGTGGCTGTCAGCAGTATGTTACTGTACAGATACTAAGAAAGAACGTTTTAAAATTACATTCCTTCAAGATAGGGCTGATATTTTGACAAGCGAGAAAAAAACTACTTTTTGTAAGCTATTTCAAAAGAATATTTTGAAAATGATATTTAGAAGTGTTTTCATTACAGTGGTTTTTTTTTTTTTTTTTTTTGTCTTTTTGTCTTTTTGAGACAGGGTTTTACTATGCAGTTCAGGCTAGACTTGAACTCACTTTGTAGCCTACCACAACCTGAAACTCACAGCAATCCTTACAGGTCTGTGCCCCTATGCCTGGCCAGTGTGATTTTCTTGACAAAAAGTATATGTCAATTTGCAGAAATTTTCATACTTGGGCCTGGGGTTGTAGCTCAGTGATAGAGTACTACCTTAGCATGCTGGAGGCCCTGGGTTCAGTTCCTAGTGAGTGCACACACACACACACTCTTCCTTGCACATATAAAATCCTGGAGACAGTTTTTAACTGTGTTTAAGAATCTCCTACCATATCAAAAACAAGAGTTGTATTACTTAAATTTTTTTATCGTATTGGAAATTGGCTCTAGGCACTCCACAGTGAATTACAATTCCATCCATTTAAAAATTTTTTATCTTTCTTTAGACAAGGTCTCGGCATATTGCCCATATGGATTTTTTTTTTTTTTTTGTACTAGAAATTGAACTCAAGACCTCACACTTATCAGGCAGGTGGTTGTGCTGCTGAGCTAACTCCCCGGCCCATCCATGTGAAATCTGAACTTGTCATCCCCTTGCCCCAGCCTCACAGAGTACTGTGTTTATAGGAGCACACCAATATACCTGGCTTGCAGTTTGGATCTTAAATTTCTTCCAAAAGCTATGTATGAAAGGGTTTGTCTACAGGTAGGTTATGAAAACTTTAAGGCCTAATATATCTTCTGGTCATTGGAAAGGTACTCTTGTAGGACATACTGGGACCCCAGTCTCTTTCTTTCCCTTTTTCTCTTCCCATCCATGAAGGCCATCACATACTTCTTCTGAAACTGAGTCAAAATAAGTATTTTCCCTTGTGTCTTAGTTACTTTTCTTGTTGCTGAGGCAAAATACCTGACACCCAAAGTTAAAGGAGGAAATGTTTGGTTCATGATTTGTAGGGGTTTCAGTTCATAGTTGGATGATTCCAAGGTAGGGTGGCATAGCAGAGGGACATGACAAAGGAGAAACAGTTCATGGTGGGCAGAAGGCAGGAAGGCAGCAAAACAGCAAAGTAGCAGCAGCGACCATCTTTCTATCCCTTAAATTTCATCCGGGACACACACCCTTAGGGCAGGTGGCACTCACACCCCAGGTGGGGCTCCCTTAATTCTAACCAGAACTGTGCCAAACCAATCAGTAGACTAATATAGTAATCACACAACCTTGATTGCAGTATCACACACTCCAGATCCCGCCTCCTCTGAAAAGACCCACCTATAACTACATGAGGCTTTAGGGGGACATCTAGACACACATTGTAACACTTGGTAAATTAATTATCTCAGGTATCTGTTACAGCAATGGAAGCGCTCTCTTGTTCTCCCCCCCCCAGCTGATGGATTTTAAATATATTGCAAATAAATATAAAAATTTGTTCTGATTAATTGCAAGTGCAACTGATTGATATCATGAAACATAAAAAGCTAAGTAGCTAAATCTCAATAAAAACCTTCAAAAATTGGTGACTGAGACAAAAACTTTTCATTTTTTTAGTCCAGTCAACTGTTTGTTTGTTTGGTTTGGTTTGGTTTGGTCTTTTTTGAGGCAGGGTTTCACCGTGCAGTTCAAGCTGGCCTTGAAGTCAGTCACTTTGTAGCCCAGGCTGGCCTCAAACTCACAGTGATCCTCCTGCCTCAGTCTCCCAAGTGCTGGGATTATAGGCATGTGCCACTGCGCCCAGCAACAGTTGCTATAATTAGGACACTTATAGTTTTTTCAGGCTTATCTCCATTAAAACCAAGTAATGCAACGAACAGATCATAGGAACAAACCTTTGAAATCACAATATCATACTATGTTAAACTACTATTTAAAAAAATAAAGCATAATAAGATCTCTTGTAAGAAAAATGTTGGGACTTCTTGGAGGATGGCAGAGTGCTGAACAACAGAGAAACAACCTCTGTGAGATTTGGTGTCCAGATGCTGGAGTATATCAATGTGAGGAAGAAAAAGGAGGAGAGAAGTGAGTCCTGGACTCAGCAATGACCTGAAGAAAGAATTGAAGCACATGGGGAAAGTGAAGAGAGAGACCTCAGCACAGAAGCCCTGACTCACCGTGTGGGAACGGCAGCTCAAACATGCAGACACACAGTGACTACACAGAGGCCACCATAGAGAAATTCCCGAGTGCAACACAGGAGTGGACACAGAGGGCTGCAGTGGTTGGTGAGTTATTCAGGTTCATATGTCCCCCAGGAGAAGGCTGGCAACCATCTTGGAGTGAGGCTAATTGAAGTCACAATTAAGAGCCACTTTGGAATGCCTCCATCTAGCAGCTCAGGTGTGAGGATGAAGCAGGACTGCGTTCAAGCCAGCAGGGAGCCTAGTTGAAGTCAGCAGGAGGCACAAGGAGTGTTGAGGGCTGAATAAGTCAGATTCCATTCTTGCAGGCAGAAACCAGCCTGAACTTCCTTGGAACTAAAGCTAGGCTTGCTGGAATTACCCACCCCTGTGATGGGTTAATGATTGGTCAACTCTTAACACCCAGCTGAATTGAATCAGTGTGGTTCTGGGTGTGGAAGGCCCACCTGAGGATATCATAAAAGGAGAACTGGAGGGGAGGATGCTGTGTTGTTGATTCTCCTGGAGAAGATTGTCTGGTTTTCCTAACAGGAATTCAGATGTTCTCATTGTTGGAGGAGCTCAGGTCCTTGCTGTCCCTGAGGATGCTGCAGTTTTCTTCTGGTCCTTACTTGACCATTGTTTCCAGGCTCCAGTGCATATCTCTTAGCCTGGTGGCACAAATATTTCACCCTACTGGCACAAACTTTCTAGCTTCCACCACTGGCCTTTGGGTCTTCTCAGTGCAGATCCTTGATACAGACTTGCATGAGACATTGTTATGGGCTTTAGGCCTCCAGATGGACTTGTGCAGGACATTGCTGTAGGATCCAGGCCCCCAGCTGGATTCTTTGGGTCTCTAGTTTGTGTATAGATCTCTGGCACTCTTGCATTTGACTTTTTGGGTAAATATTATAAAATAATCTTATAAATTATGTATCCTGTACTAAATCTATTCCCTTATAAATACTGATTATAATAGCCACCCACTATAAGCCAATAGCTGGCTTGCTGGGATTAAGCAACATGGATCTGGGCTCACATTCTTTACCAGTGACAACAGAAAAATGCCCTAAAATGGACATTTCCTTTTTTTTTTTCTTGTTTTCTTGCTTTTCTTTCATTTCTTCATTGTTCTTGTTTTTATGAGTATGAACATTGTTTCTAGTTTTCTTGTTGTTCTCTTTATTTCTTCCCTCCCCCTTTTCCTCCTATCTTCTTTACCAGTTTCCCAAAATTTGTGTAATCTTCCTTTCACCAGCCTTGCTTCTATTTTCTTCCTTTCTTCTATTTCTCTACTTTTTCCCACTGACTCCTTTTAAATTTTCTCCTGATGTTAAAATTTCCATTAATTGAGGGTGTGTTTACTGTATATGATTTTCTGTTATGTTTTAGGTTTTGTTATATAACTACAAATCTTGTTCATACAGATAAAGATGGCAAATTAATAATTATTAAATTTTCATTTTCTAGACTGTTTGATGCTATCATTATTACTGATTCTACTATTTTAACCAAGGTAACATAATTGTTGTAATCAGTTGTTCTTCCTTTTGTGTCAAGGCTGAAGGTCATAAATGATACTACAGGCCATTGCCAAATAATCAGGGGCTAGGCCAAATAGCCAGCAATTTCTCATCCTCAATAAATTGAAAAGGTAGGATTCAAACTCCAAAAGCTAGCTATACCTAAAAGATAACTCTGAGAAGTAATCATTTCCTAAGAGTTCTTGATACTAACAATAAAGATACCTACCATAAACAATTTACAAGCATCAACTCAGGTATTAAACAGAAGAAGGAAGAAGAAGAAGAAGAAGAAGAAGAAGAAGAAGAAGAAGAAGAAGAAGAAGAAGAAGAAGAAGAAGAACAAGAAGAACAAGAAGAAGAACAAGAAGAAGAACAAGAAGAAGAACAAGAAGAAGAACAAGAAGAAGAAACAAAATGAGAAGACACAGAAGCAAAATGCAACCCCAGGTTCCAAATTGCCAGAGATGAACCCAAGGAACACACAGGTGAAACAACTCAAAAGCCACCCCCTGGACTCTTTGAAAAGTATAAGTAATAAAGCAAACAAATGAATCTCTAAAAAAAAAAATCAAATTGCAAATAATTTCTCAAATAACTTCAAAGATGATGACCATACTGAAGGGCAGGATCAGCAAATCTAGAGAAGATACAGATACAAGCCTGGCAAGTGCAAAGTCCTGAGTTCAATACCCAGTACCAAAAAATATGTGTAGATAGATAGATAGATAAATACATAGTTACATAGATATATATCAATATATAGAATATAGATAGTAAAAATAGAAGAATTTAGGAAAATAATGGAAACTCAACATAGGAAAAAAATGGAATCCTTAAACAGATTTAATCAGATACCTAGGGGATTAAAAAGTCTATTAAAAGTATACATAGCAGTATGAACCAATATGAGGACAGAATATCAGATCTAGAAGACAGGTGTTATGGCTTGTGCCTAGATGTCCCCCTAAAGCCTCAATTTTATTTATTTTTATTTTTTGGTACTGAGGATCAAACTTACAACCTTGTGCCTTCCAGGCAAGCACTTACACCACTGAGCTAAATCCCCAGCCACAAGCCTCACTTTTAGATCGTACTTTTCAGAGGTAGCTGAATCTAGAGTTTGTGATTGATTCATGGTTCAAGGCTAGATAAAGGATGCTTGGATTAAGGGTGACTCCTGGATCAGTCCTCTGATTGGATTGGCACTGCCCCAATCCAATCCTGGTAGACTGATTACAATGTAAGGGAAAGAAAGAGTCTCTCTCTCTTTCTCTCCATTGTTGCCTCTACTATCTTCCACCACCTTGCCTTGGAGCCAGAAGACAAAGGACTGAAACCTCTACAAACTGTGAGCTAAATAAACCATTCCTTTTTTAACTTTAGGTGTTGAGCATTTTGTCTCAGCAATGAGTAAAGTAATTAAGACAACAGCATTGAGGTTAGTGATCACAAAAAGAAAGATTTCTTAAAAATAACAAAGGAGCATCAAAAATCAATCCAGCAGCTCTTAGATGATGCAAAAAACAATGATGAAGGATAGATTATAGTCAATGAAAAAGCAGGAAATAGCCCAAATGACATTAAAAAAAATTGTTCAGAAAAATGACAGAAAACTTCCCAAACATGGAAAAAGAAATCAACATACACATAAGCAAGGCATATAGAATTCCAATTATCCATACTAACAAATAATCTACCCCAAGGCAAATCATAGTCAGGATTCCAGAAATTCAACACAAGGACATAATTCTAAAAACTGTTAGAGAAAAGGAGGAAATCATGTACAACAGGAAGTCTAGCAAACTTCTCAACACAAACCATCAAGGCAAGGAGAGACTGGAGTAAAGTATTTCATGCCCTAAAAGTAAACAACCTCCAACCCAGATTGATGCATCCCACAAAACAATCTTTCACAATTGATGGAGAAACAAGATACTTCCATGACAGAGAACACCTGAAGAAATTCAAGAACACCAAACCAGGGAAATCAGTATAAACAGATGGAGAAAAGCAGGCACAAACAACACAAAAATAACATGACAAGGACTGGGAAAACAGGCAGCCAGCATGCAGCTCTGGTAAGTGGCTGTGGCTTCCCAAGCTGTGGCCACCCCAGGGCGAGAACCATATCAGCATTTCCTGAGATCCATGCCATGTTGAAACTTGGGGCTCTGGGAAAACAGGCAGCCAGCTCACTTCTCTGGTGGGTGGCTGTGAGCCTAGTGGCATGCAGGTAAGGAATCAAACATCCATCTCATTCCCCCCTCACCCTTGCTAGCAAGTGAGAGCCAGAGATCTGAGCATCTCTTGTGAGTTTGACTATATGTAATATAGCAAATAAGGGGGATTTTTTTTTCTGCCATCTCTTTGAAAGCAAATATTTTATCTCTGTTTTGATCAATGGTATTGCTCTATTCAATATTCTGTTTTTATAGTTTTGGTATTTCCTTTGATATTGCTCTACCTGATTGAAGGAACAACTATTATGAAGAAAACCAGATATACTATTGTACCTATTGCTGTTATCCCAGTAACCTGCTGTGAGGTTCTGTACCAATTTCACTGCACTGTCTCAATTGGCTTTGTCCTGTCTTGTTCTGCTGTATTTTACTACCTTCAAAATAAAATAAATAAATAAATAATAAGAAGAAAGAATTTTAAAAAGTAAATAACAACAACAAAACAGATCAGTAAGGTACTGAGCAATCTGAAACATGATATAACTATTTCTTATAGTCTTTTTTTTTTTTTTTTTTGCTGCCTCTGGGATGGAACTCACAACCTCACGTTTACAGAGTGGGGCCTTAGCCAAGTAAGCTAAACCCAGAGACACACAAAACATGATATAACTAAACAGATAATGGACTAAAAAAGCAAAAGGAGGAAAAGAAAGTGCTCTAATGGATATAACTGCATGTATATTTAAGTGTGTAGAATTGATAACCATGTTGCTAAGTTTTTGTTGGATGGGTGAACAGAACTCTTTGCAGCCTCACTGTTTGACTGTCCACTTTATATGCTTTAAGTTTGTATCTTGAACAACTATATCCAAGAAGACAATATGTAATGTATCAACTAGTGATTTCTTACTGTTTATTTTTTTGAAATTCTGTATTGTTTCTACCCTTTTTTCTGTTTTGCTTTTTTCCCCCTCTCTTTAAATAATAAAAAAAAGAATAACAAAAAAATAACATGACAAGGATAAGACAATATGTATCAGTTATACCATCAGTGGTGTGAGGGTCGAGACGCCCGCCGCGTGTAGGAAGAAGCCAACAGACGCCTTCTCAGGCAATTGGCAAGGGGTTTTTATTGTCCAAGCATGTGTGGGGCTCACTGAACACACAGGAACAGAGAGCCACGAGGTGTGCCGGAGCATGGCTTTTAAACTACCGAACAAAGGGAGGAGGGGTCTTTACAAGCGTGGTCACAGAAGCAGATGGCATTGGTTAGTTTAAATGGCTTTTTAAATTTATTGGAGGAGACGACCATAGGGAGGTCTAGAGTTGGGTGGTGGAGGGTGCTTCCTAATATGAGTAGCAGATGCTCAGGGAAGGTACATTCCATAAATTCCTTAAGCATGGGAGGGGGTTATTTCTACCTCGCAACCCAGGTTTTCTAGTCAGCTTTATCCTAGTCTGAATTTGACCTAGGCAGCTTTAAACTATAACGGCTCAATTGCCGGAATATTGGGAGGAGATGAGCAGCATAGAGCAGCGTAGACCATGCACTGTTAACAAGAGAAAATTTCTCTTACAGTGGTACTGGTCTCAATTCACCAATCAAAAGAAACAAACTGTCAGAAAGGCTCCAGAAGCAAGATCCAAGAATATGTTGCATACAAGAAACACACTGAATTAAAAAGAAATTTGTACACTGAAGTCAAAGGGTGAAAAACAATATTCAATTTGACAGGACCCAGAAATGAACAGGGATAGCTACTCTATTTGCAGACAAAGTAGATTTCCAGCCAAAACTGAGCAAAAGAGACAAAGAAGGTCATTACATCCTTGTTAAGGGAACAATCCAAGAGAAAGAGATAACAATCATAAATATATATGCACCAGGCTGGGGATTTAGCTTAGTGGCATAAGCGCCTGCCTTGCCAGCACATAGTCGTGAGTTCGATCCCTGGTACCAATAAAAAAAAAAAAAAATATATATATATATATATATATATATATATATATATATATATATATGCACCAAATACAAGCACACCAAACTATAAAAAAATTAACAAATATGAACTACCAAATAAGGACTAGTAAAATTTTAATGAGAGACCTTGATTCCCCACTGTCACAAATAGATCAACTAGATGAAAAAAAAAAATCAACAAAAAATCAGAACAGAACCAAACGTTTGAATAAATGTATGTAGTAGATGTTTACAGAGTGTTCTATCTCACATTAGAATATACATTCTCCTGAGCTTCACATGGCTTATTCTCCAAAGTAGACCATATACTAGCTCATAGAACATGCTTAAGTAAATACAAAGGAATCAAAATTATTTTATGCATATTATCAGACCATAGCTCAATGAAACTGGAAATAATGGCAAAGAAACCACAAGAACTTCATAAACACATGGAAATTAAATAACACCCTCCTGAACAACCAGTGGTTCACAGATGAAATTAAAGAAGAAATTAGACAGTTTTTAAAATTAAATAATAATGACAATAAAATGTACTGGACATTATGACACACAGTGAAAGTAGTCCTATGAAGAGATTTATAGCAATAAATACTCATAATCAGAAAAATAGAATGAGCTCAAATAACCTAATGCTGTACCTCAATCTTCTAGAAAAAAAAAAAGAGCAAATCAAGCCCAAAGCTCATATGAGGGAGGACATTATAAGATCAGAGCAGAAGTGAATGCAGAGCAGTCTAAGAAAACAATACAAAGAATCAATGAATCAAAGAGTTGGTTCTTTGAAAGATTAAATAAAACTGACAAACCTATAGCTAATCTTATTTTAAAAAATCAGAACAGTCTGTAGAAATCTAGAAGACAATTAATACCTACTTTGAGAATTTATATCCTAATAAGATAGAACACAGAAGAAATGGACAGATTCCTAAAGACATGAATCAACAAAGCTGAATCAGGACCATATAAAGATTCTAAACAAAACTATATCAGTCAATGAAGATGAAGATGTAATTAAAAATCTGCCAACAGGCCTGGTATGGTGATGCATACCTGTAATTCCAGCACTTGGAAGCCTGAGGCACTGTGAATTCAAGGCCAGCCTGGGCTACACAAGTGAGATCCAGTCAGCCTGCACTGCACTGTGACAACCTGTCTCTTAAAATACCAAAACCAACTATACAAACAAACAAAAAAAAAACTACCAACAAAGAAAATCCCACGTCCTGATGGAGTCACTGCTGAATTCTACAAGAAATTGAGAGAAGATCTAATCCTGCTATTTCTCAAACTCTTAAATGAAATTGAAAGGGAAGCAATATTCCCAAAGTAATTCCTGGAAGCAAACATTATCTTGATACCCAAACCAGAGAAGCATCTAACAACAACAACAAAAAATACTCAGTAAGATTCGGGCAAACAATGCAGCAAATCATCAAGAAGATTATATATACACCAAGTAGGATTCATCCCAAGGATTCAAGGATGGTTCAACATACACAAATCAATAAATATAATATACCATATTAAGAGTGCCAAGGACAAAAACCAGGTGATCATCTCAATAGATGCAGAAAAAGCATTTGACAAAGTCCAATACCCATTCATGATAAAAACTCTATAGAAAATTGGAATAGATGGTCTTTATCTCAATCTGTTAAAAGCCATCTATGACAAATCCAAGCCAACATCATATTCATTGTACAAAAATTAAAAGCTTTTACTCTAAAATCAGGAAGAAGACAAAGGTGTCCTGTCACCATTCTTATTCAATATGGTTCTGAAAACATTAGCCAGAACAATTAGACAAGAGAAAGAAATGAAAGGAATAAGGATAGGAAAGGAAGAAGCTACATTATCATTATTTGTGGATGATATGATGCTCTACATAGGAGATCCCCAAAAGTCTGCTAGATTTAATAACAAAATTCAATAGTGTAGCTGTATATATAGTCAACACTCAAAAATCAAAAGCATTCCTGTACACAAATAAAACACTCACTGAGAGTGCAATTAGGGAAATGACACCTTTCACAATAGCATCCAAAAAAATGAAATACCTAGGAATCCATCTAATTAAGGAAGTAAAAGATCTTTACATTGAAAACTACTCTGAAAAAAAAAGAGATCAAAGAGGATATCACAAAATGCTGTAGCTGGACCAGGGATTTAACTCAGAGGCAAAAGTGCCTTCCTGGTAAGTGTGAGGTTGGAGTTGGATCCCCAGTACCAAAAAGAAAATGCTGTAGCAGAAAATGCTACCCCCTCCCCAGCAGTCTGTTTCCCAGGTAATATTTTCTGTTATAAACTCCTATTACTTCTGTCTCCTAGAAACAACTGGTCCCTGTGATGCATATTATAAGAACCAGTCAAAGACAAGCCAAGTACTCTGCCTCAGTACTTCTCATTTCAACTCCATTAACACCTCCCTTCAAAAACAAAACAAAAGCAAACTAAAAAACTTCCTTTCTGGTCCTTTGGGACCTGATATTTTGTGAAAGATCCCAATCAGTGCCCATCAACCTAAGATAAATCTGCTTCCAAATCCTTTCAGTGTTTCTGCTTGCCATTGCAATGAAAATAGATTGCTTGGTCTTGCATAGGAAGAAACAAGATAGTGAAAATACCCATACTCCCAAAAATTGTCCCAAAGAGACCTAGAATAGCAAAAATTATCCCAGATTTAATGCAATCAAAATACCAATAGCATATCTCACAGAATTAGAGAAACTAATCCTAAAATTCACTTGGTGTTGGGTCACAATTATAAAGTAGAAACACATTTATAAGATAGCAAACTTACAGATATTTCATGATTAATTAGAGGTCTCTGGCCAAGCTTCAGTTCTGCCATTTCTGCTGAATTCAATTGACTTTCAGTATCTACCGCCCAGCTGCATACCTCTGATAAGCACTGAGTCAGAGTAATTGTCTAGACCTTAAGGCACACTGGGCTAATTCAAGGGCCCCCTCCCCAGGATGTTCCTGTATTATGGTAATACCTTTAACTGTGCTCATTGTGTAAGGGCCCCCTCCCCAGAATGTTTCTATATTATGGTAATGCTCTTAACTATACTTACTCTGTAAAAGCCTCCCTCCCCTTGTTCCTGGAGTGTTTCTATATTATAACAAATAGTTCCTTTGTTTCAAGACTAGCCTGCCTGTTACTATAGGATTCAATGTATGTAACCAATTATGTAACACTTTGTCACTTGCTTTGCATCTCCTGCTTCTAAATTCTAAATAAACTAAACTCTTCATGAATTCAGCACTGTTGCCCTTGAGGAATTATCCCAGGACAGTCCACTGGCATGAAGATCCAAACAGTCTGCTAGTGTAAAGATTAAGTGCTGCCTTCTTATCTCTTCAGTGCAAAGAGTCTTCCTTTCAGTTTGGTTTGCTTTGGTTTGGCTTGGGAATTTTCCCCCAACATTGAAACCAGAAGAGACCTAGAATAGCAAAAGCAATTTTGGGCAACAAAGGAAAGTCAGGGCACATCACAATCCCTAATTTGGAATTATGTTAGAAAACGACTGTGATAAAAACAGCATGGTATTGACAAAACAAAACAAAACAAAAAAACAGATCAAGGATCAATGGAATAGGATTAGAAGATGCAGAAACAACCCCAAACATACTCAGATACCTTATCTTTGACAAAGGAACCGAATGTCTTCACTGGAAGAAGTTAGCTCTTTAATAAATGGCACAGGGAAAACTGACTTTCCATATGCCCAAGATTAAAACTAGACTAATGTCTTTCACCATGCACTAAATTAAAATTGAAATGGATCAGAGATCTAAATATTAAAATAGAAACATTGTATCTGCTGGAAGATAGAATAAGTAGAGCTCTTGAAGACACTGGTATAGAAAAAGATTTTATGAACAAAACCCAGATAGCACAAGAAATATCATAAACAATCAACAACTGGGACCTCACGTTATCAAAAAGCTTTTGCACAACAAAAGAAGCCACCAACAGAGCGAAGAGATAACCCACAGAGTAGAAAATCATTTTGCCAGCTGTTTCTCAGACAAAGTACTAATATCCAGAATAAATAAAGAACTCAAGGGGCTGGGGATTTAGTTAAGCAGCATAAGCGCCTGCCTTCCAAGTGCGCAGTCGTGAGTTCGATCCCAGTACCGATAAAAAAATTTTTAAAAAAAGAACCCAAAAAAATCAGACCCCCCAAATTTAAGGACCTAGGCCAACAATGGCCATCTAAAATGAATAGACACTTCCCAGATAAATAGAAGTGGCAAATAAATATATGAAAAATGTTCAGCCTGCCTGGTCATTGAGAGATGTAAACTGAAAGAATGCTGAGATCCTGTCACTTCAGAAAGAATGGCTGTCATCAAGAAATCAACCATAGCAAATGCTGGTGAGGCCGTGGGGCTAAAAGGAATCCTTCCCCACTGTTGTTGAGAGCATAGACTGGTGTAACCACTGTGAAAATCAGTGTGGAGAGTCCTCAAAAAAAAAAAAAAAAAAACTAAAATTAGAGGTTCCATTTGATCCAGGTATTCCCCTTCTTGGTATCTTTCCAAAAAAAATTTAAAAGCATCAGGGGCTGGGGTCCTGGCAAGTGCAAGGTTTGAGTTCAGTCCCTGGTACAAAAAATAAAAAATTAAAAAATTAAAATTGAAAGCATCATACCACAGCAATACATGCCCACCCATGTTTATAGGAGCAAAGTTTATAATAATTAAATCTTGGAAACAGCCCAAATGCCCATCCACCAATAAATGTATAAAGAAGACATGGGGTTTTTATACAATGGAGTACAGCTCTACCATAAAGAAGTTTAAGCCTGAGACATTTCTAGGTAAATGGATGAATCTTAAGACTATTCTCTTAAGTGTAATAAATCAGACATACATTGTAAATACTACATGGTTTCTTGGCTGTGAAAAACTGAAAGTGTAAATATGGACCAAAATGTCTAACAGATACTTGGGAAATGGAAAGAAAATGTTCAAATGAGAAGGAGAACAAGGAAGAGGGAAAGAGGAGAGGGAGGAAGAGACAAGAAAGAAGAAAGAGAAGAAAAAATATTAAAAAAACAAAGCTTTTGTAAATAAGGAGAGGAAAAGAGATTGAAGGGAGGGAAGAAGAACGGGAAAAGCAGCAGCAAGACATATGATACACGAGTACAAATCCTTATGATGAATGTTATCATTATGTGTATCTAAAATGCATGACTAAAAAAATTGGTATTTTCTCCCTTAAAAAAATGTCGCAGTCAGGGGGCCTCGCATGGCGGTGCACGTCTACAATCCCAGCACTCATGGGCTGAGGCAAGAGGATCGCTGTGAGTTCAAGGCCAGTTTAGGCTACACAGTGAATTCAAAGCCAGCCTACAATACACAGTAAGACTCTGCCTCAAGAAGCAAAACAAACAAACAAACAAAATCTTAGTGGGAACAAAACATGTTTTTTTGTACAGGTAGTAAAAAAATTTTAAACTTTAACATACTGTGTTTATTTCAGCATCATCTCATCCTTTAATTTTAATTGTTAAACATTTCGTGATTTTTAAAAATTGTATATATTAGGACAATATTGCATATATAACTAAGTAACATATAAGTAATACGGGCTGTATATTCAAATATTTAAAGGACCGTTTGTGATATGTGAAGGTCATGGTTCAAATGGAGTATTTCTCAGCCTGGCACTATTTTCCCTGTACCCACCCAAGTGGTAGCTGGTTGTGCCATTAGCTTCTGCATACCTCAGGAATGAGAAGTAAAGGAAATCTGGAATAACCAAAAAATATGACTGGTATTTCCAGTGGAAAATCATAAATTACTTAGAGCAGATCTTTCCAAGGTATTTGATTCTAGCCTTTTATTGCCTTTGAGATATTTTACAACCCTACAAATGGTAAATAATTTATAGCAATGCAAAATGATTCTTGTCTACAGACAGGAAAATAAATTCTGCGCTGTGATGCAGTTGCCTTGCCTCCCACAATGAGAAGTACCCCATTTTTACCAACATTTTCAAATTCATTTCAAATTGCTGATCTATAAAGTGGATTCACCTTTGGATTTCTTACTGGTTCTTCCACTAATAAGTTAATAAAAATCTTCATCATATTTCATTTTATATCTGAACAACAGATGTGATTTTACCTTTAATTTTTCCTCCCTTTTGGAGCTGGGGGTGTGGCTCAGTGGTAGAGCACTTGCCTAACATGCCTATGGCCCTGGGTTCCATGCTCTGGATCCTCAAAAAAATTCTTTAAGAGAGAGGTTGTTATTCTTTGGTTTCCCTCTGCCATTTCAAGATCATTATTCTTTCATGTGTACTTAAAAGGAAAAGCAGTAGTCAGGTTTTGTGAGGTTCATGCTACCCACCTAATCTTTCTCTCATCTCATGGTCTTATCTGCAGCCCTCCCTGTGGGGTCCTGCTCAGACAGGCGAAGATGTTGGTCCATTGTTTCTCTCTACTACAAGCCCTGCCATTATCCTGGGTGACTTCAATGATCAAAAGGGTGAGCTCTCCTCTGCTGTCCAGGCTGCGCCTGGCTCTGATTCCCTCGACATCCTTCTCTCTCCTCCCCCTGGGCAGAGCACTCCTGCCATCACCATTGGCTGCTGTCATTCTCTGTAGCAGTTCAGCTTCCAGAATCTAACTCAAGCATCTTTTAACATACACTTCTCTCCTTCCAATGGGCCTGTGACAGGTTCAGGGCACTCTATCACAAACTGTAGCCCCTCAGCACACTGGACATTTTAAGCAGAAGGAATCTGAAAAAATGGCAAAAGCAGAAAAGGTCACTCTCACCTTCCCTGGTCCTTCTCCCCTGAGATAGATGATCACACTTGCAAAGGAACATTTTGATTTCTGAAGATAAAGAGATACAGCAGAATCTCAATAAATAGGCCTTACTAAATTCCCCCTAGTTTACAATGTTTGGATAATACCCCTATTTTTCCAATCTTAATTCTCCACCACAGTCCACTCTTCATCAGTCTTGGTATAAAAACACAAGTTTGAGCTGGGAGTGGTAGCACATTCCTGTAATACCAGCACTTGGGAGGCTGAAGCAGGATGATCACTGTGAGCTCAAGTTCAGCCTGGGCAACATAATGAATTTAAGACCAGTTTAAACTGCATAGCAAGTAACTGTCTCAAAAAACAAAACAAGGGCCAGGGATTTAGCTCAGTAGCATAAGCGCCTGCCTGGCAAGTGCGAGGTTATGAGTTTGATCTCCAGAACCAAAACAAACCAACCAACAAACCAAATTTAACTGTTTCTTCAGTTAATTTGTCTTCAGCTTTAGGGGCTTATAGGATCTTTTTCCTCCTGTTAACCATCCCTACAACTACTTTTATCGATCTCAATTGCATTGAACTTTCATTCAATGACCCTCATCACCTTTCTCTCAATTCCTTTCCTATTTCTCCTCTTGATCTAGCTTAGATTTCATGATTTATGGCTGCACTCTTTTGCCCAGACCCTAAGTTCTACTGTTTTTCCATTTTTATTTCCCTTTATACACCCAGAAAACCCCCTACCTCTAACAAACCTTCTATAGAACCTCAGTTAGAGGTAGTCTGTGCACTGCGCTAGAAAGTTATACAATGGGGCAGCTTGGTCCAGAGAAGTCAAAGGGGCCCTGAACACCCCAGCGAGGTCACTGCGCTCTCCTTGCTGTCACTGTATAAATGGCCCTGCCCCTCTCATGAGCTTTGGTTCCCCTGCTTGCCCCACACTCTCAGTGGATGACTGCTTCCAACTGAAGAAAAACTAGAAATCATCCCTGGCAAGCCCCATGCTTTTACTGCCGAACCCGAAACCGGTGTCACCTGCACCAAACCTCTCCTTTTCCAATTCAGCGGAGGAAGTGTCCTCCAATATTCTCATTTTTAAATTCCCCCTTAAACCAGATGCTCCAGCCACTTCTAACTACTCCACTTAAGCGCCTCCTTTTCCTTTCCCTCTACTCACCGGTAGAACAACTGCTCTCTGGGGACCTGCCCTATCACAGTTCTGAAGGAATTCTGACTGGGGTCCTTGCCTTTGAACTCCTGGGCTCAGACAATGCTCAGCCTCCAGAGTAACTGGGACTAAAAGTGTGCTACTGTAGCCAGGTTGTTTTCTTCTTTTTTTTTTTTCAAAGTTTTGTTTCTCCCTCTGTCGCTCTCTTTTTTGTTTTTGTTATCAGGTAGTTAACTGTTTAATATTTTTCAAATCCATTTTTTTCAAAACACATCAATCAGGGGCCAAAAATGGTACATAAATTGTGTATTATCATTCCCAAATCATTTACCCAGAGCACAAAACAGCTGCATGCAATTGTCCAAACAATAGCAGCACAAATATTTCTCTTCAAACAACTCACAGAAATCAGTTGTATAATTATCTTAACTATTATATATATATATATATATACACACACACACACATATATACACATGTACATATGTTCTTTCAGCTTCTGACAGTAGTGAGACAATATGATGTTTACACATGTGTGTCTCATTTATCTCACTTATGAGTATGGTTTCAAGTTGCACCCATTTACCCATAAAAGTTTCCAGTTTATCATTCTTTATGGCTAAGTAGTACTCCATTGTATAAAAATACCACATTTTGAGCCAGGTGTGATGGCTCATGCCTGTAATCCCAGCACTCAGGAGGCTGAGGCAGAAGAATTGTTGCAAGTTCAAAACCAGCCTGGGCTACAAAGTTAGCTCAAAACCAGCCCAAACTGCATAGTGAGACCCTGTCTCATGAAACCACCAAAAAACCATCTTTTTTATTCATTCCTCAGTCAGTGGGCATTTAGGCTGTTTCCAAGATCTAGCTATTATAAATTGTGCTGCTATAAACATGGGTGCACATATATTACTGTGATATGATGTATTTAATTCTTTTGGGAAGATGCCCAGAAGGGGAATAGCTGAATCAAATGGGACCCCTATCCTAGTATTTTGAGGACTCTCCACTCTGATTGCACCAGTCTGCATTTTCACCAACAGTGGAGAAGGAATGTTCCTCTTCCCCCGGAGCCCCACCAGCATTTATTATTGCTTGATTTCTTGATAACAGTCATTCATTCTGGAGTGAGGGGCAATCTCAGTGTTGTTTTAATTTGCACCTCTCAAATGACCAGTGATGTTGAACATTTCTTCACATACTTATTTGATATTTGTATTCATCTGAGAAGTATGTATTCATCTCAGATGCCCATTTTTGGATTGGGTCTTTAAATCTGGGAGGACTGATTTTTTTTTTAAATTCTTCATATGTTCTCAATAGTAATCCTTTGAGGAACAGCTGGAAAACACTTTCTCCCATGTTGTGGGTTGTCTCTTCACTTTGTTGATGGTTTCTCTGGCTGTGCAAAAGCTTTCCAACAGGGTGAGATCCCAGTTGTTGATTCTTTGTGATAGTTCCTGTGCAATTGGGATTCTGTTCATAAAGTCTTTGGCTATATTAATGTCTTCTAGAGTTTTACCTACTCTATCTTCCAGCAGATTTAATTTTTCTGTTTTAATATTAAGGGTTTTGATCCATTCCAATTTTATCTTAGTGCACAGTGTAGATATGGGTCCAGTTTTAATCTTCAGCATGTGTAGAGCCAGTTTTTCCAGCACCATTTATTAAAGTGGTTATCTTTCTTCCAGTGAATGTGTTTGGAACCTTTGTCAAAGATAAGGTGCTTAGTGTGTCTGGAGTTGTTTCTACATCTTTTAATCTGTTCCATTGATCTTTGTTTTGTTTTGTTCTTTGCCAGTACCATGCTGTTTTATCAAAGTAGCTTTATAGTATAATTTCAAGTCAGGGGTTGTGATGCACCCTGTTTTGTCTTTGTTGCCCAGGATTGCCATTGCTATTCTAGGTCTTTTCTGGATCCAGATGAATTTTAGGATTCTTTTCTCTAATTCTGGGAGATATACTATTGGAATTTTGATTGAGATTGCACTGAATCTGTATAACAGTTTTAGAATTATGGCCATTTTTACTATATTGGTTTTTCCTACCCAAAAGCATCGAATATCTCTCCATTTTCTAATACTCTCTTCAATATCCTTTTTCAGAGTACTGTAGTTTTCAACATAGGGTCTTTTATACCCGCTGTTAGATTGATTCCTAGGTATTTCATTTTTTGGGGCTATTGTACAAAGTGTTGTTTCCCTAATTTCTCTCTCAGTGAGTCTGTTATTAGTGTACAGGAAAGTGACTGATTTTTGAGTGTTGATTTTGTATCCAGCTACATTACTGAATTTGTTTATTAAATCTAGTAGTCTTTTGGTCTAGTTTTTGGGGTCTTCTATGTAGAATATCACGTCATCTACAAATAATGATAGTTTGACTTCTTTCTTTCCAATTTTTATTCCTTTTATTTCTTTTTCTTTTCTAATTGCTCTGGCTAAAGTTTCCAAGACTATGTTGAATAAGACTGGAGACAGTGGGCCAGGGGTTTCGCTCAGCAGCACATGCACCTGCTTGGCAAGCACAAGATCATGAGTTCTATCTCTGGTACAAAAAAAAAAGAGTGGAAACAGTGGGCATCTTTGTCTTGTTCCTGATTTTAGAGAGATAGTTTTCAATTTTTTTCCACTTAGTGTTATGTTGACTTTTGGTTTGTCGTAGATGGCTTTTATCAGATTGAGATAAAGACCATCTATTCCAATTTTCTTTAAGTTTTTTTTTTTTATCATGAATGGGTGCTGCTTTTAAATCCAGCTTTTTTTTTTTTTTTTTTTTTGGTACTGGGGATCATCTCACCACCTAGTGCTTGCCAGGCAGGTGCTTATGCTGCTGAGCTAAATCCTTGGCCCTTAAATCCAGCCTTTTAAAGTCATCTTATTAACTTTCAGCCACAATTGACATGACCACTCTCATCTCAAAATACTCATTAGTCTCAGCCCTCATGATATAATGCTTTTTTTTTTCCCCATACAGTATATCTGGGTATTCTTTTTTCCTTTTTTTTCTTTTTTTAATTAGACTTTATTGGTACACTTTAGATGTAAATAACAATCACATTCATCATAGAGAATTTATAACTGCACATGATATAATTTGGTTTTTCTCCCCCATTGCTGTACCCTCTCTTTAACCCCTACTCCCCTTGGGCATTCTTTTCGACTGGTCTCTTTCCAAACAGCAGCCTTAAGCATCCCTCAAAGCTCAGTCCTAGTTAGATACTTGTTAGATACTTCCGCTGACTAGTCTCATGTGTACCTGAGACTTCACCAACCACCACCACCACCCAAATTGTTAACCCAAAACTCCTGTGACCGAGGGAGCACTGAAATAGAAGGATTTATTGCACTGTCACAGATACTAACAAAAAAAAGGACTAGCTCCTAGGACAAGTTCTGTGACTACCAGCAGCAAAGAATAGATAGAAGGAGGAAATCTTTCCACCAGATTTAAACGAAGAATTCTCATCATCTTTGCAGTACTAGTGATATAAGAGGTAGGACGTGACGAAGCTGGGTGTGGTGATAAGTGGGAGTTGTCAATTGCAAGATCCCAGGACAGTGCCAGAGAATTCTCAGGACCCAGTGTGTGGAACTTCTCTGCAGTTCCCAGGAGATGTGGGTGACATAAAAAAGCGAGAAGCCAGGAGGAGCCCATTATCGTGGCTCCTCACCGTAGCACCTAGAAGGCAACTCAACAACACTAAGGACTGAAGTCAGGGCACTCTCTACCATTGAGCTACATCCCCAGATATAGATAGATAGATAGATAGATAGATAGATAGATAGATAGATAGATAGATAGATAGATATAGATGGAACAATCTTTTGTCGGTTTAGCCAACAATGTTAAATTATTAATTTCCAGTATCTCTTCTCCCCTCCATCCTCTTACCCGTTTAACTAAATTTTAGATGATCTCAGAATTTTTCTTTTATCAGTATCAATGGCTTCAGCTTCAACCATGAATCTGAATTCTGTTGAACCTGTCGGATCTTTTGGAACTACAGGGGCACATCAAACTAACTCATTGTGCATATATGTAATTGTGTGACTTTCCTGCTCAAAACTGGGTACTTCCCAGGTGTCCTACATTAGTGAGTGGTTGTACAAGTCTGAAATAGGCATTTCCTTGATGTCTTGTCCCCCACTCCTATTTCTCTTTTTATTTTTATTTTTTGGTGGTACTCGGGATCAAACACACAACCTCATACCTGACAGGCAGGCACTGTGTTGCTGAGCTCTATCACTGGCCCAATTCCCACTTTCTTAAATCCACCACCAAATTCTATTTTTAAAAAATCTTAGAACCAAGAACCAGGTGTGGTAGTGACACTTGTAATTCCAGCACTCAGGAGGCTGAGGCAGGAGAACTGTTGTGCCTGGGCTACAAAGTGAACTGCATGGGGAGATCCTGTTTCAAAAAGACAAAAAAAAAAAAAAATCTTAGAACCATCTACTGTTCAACCGCACTGCCACTAACCATATCTAAACTACTATCTTCTCTTCCCTGTAATCCTGCAAAAGCTTCCTAATCATACTCAAATCCACTCTTAGCATGCTCTAAATCTTCTCAAAGTAGATTCCAAAATGATTTTAGAAAATGCATATCTGGTCATGTAAATGCCCTTAAAACCCCTCAGTGACTTTAGATAAAGACTAAAATGCTTAAAGTGGTGAGAACATGCAGGATTTACCAACTATTTAACTGCATCCTTGCCAGGTATCATATCTCATCCCATATGCTTCAGCCACAGTGGCCATCTCTTTCCACCACAGGACCATTGCACATGCTGTTCATGTTGCTTGAGGGACCCCCTACCTGATCATTCACTTTGCCTTACCACACTTACACCTCCTTCAGATCACAGCCCTTCTTAATGTTGCTCCCAGGATTCCCCTACTTTAATCCCTCAGCCTCGTTATTATCATCACTCTGTGAGTCAGGCATAATCCAAGGGCTCTGCCAGTAAAAATCCATCTATTTATATAAACAACTCCATTTAGCATATGTGCTAACATATATCACACATTTTTAGGTACAACTGTTATTTTCCTCACCTGCAAAATGGGATTATACTACTGTTTTTCATGGGTTTTTTTTTTTATAGTTAATGCACAGATAACAGCTGTAGAGGACTTGGAATAGGGCCAGTCACATAAAAATTAAATATTATTGATTATACTACTGTAATCTGGTACTTACTTGTTTGAGTCTTTGATCAAAAGTTGTCTCTGTCTCTGATAAATACCATGAATGTTGGTTAGGGACTCATTTTATCCTTTTATATCTTTTGTATTTATTTGTGGCTAGGGATGTAGCTCAGTGGTGGAATGTGTGCTTAGTGCGGGTGAGACTGTGGGTCCCATTCCCAATGTATTTATATAATTATATAGTCAGATAGATCTCCTATATGTAAGTAGTGCAGTCACACAAGGTAGGTGTCAATAGACATTTGTTGAATGAATAAATGATACTTCATATCTGTGATATAGTAGGAAATACATCTGGTCTTTGTTTCTAGTACCTATCACAGAGCTAAAATTCTTGAAAATTCCTGAGTGTTACCGGTGTCTTGTTTTTCATAATTTTTTTCTTTACAGTTCTGGGATTGAACCCTGGGTCTTTTGTGTGCTAAGCAAATGCTCTATTGCTGAGCTACATCCCCAGATCAATGAGTCACTTTCAGTCCCACCCAAGTTTATGCTTTTGAGGTGAGGACAGTCTTAGGACAGGGCGGGGCCAGGCACCAGTCACTAGAAAGATCATGTGAGAGGATGACTGGCTGGGACTATGAGGGCAAACCTTTCAGAGTTTTCAATGATACAAACAGCCCACTGTGGCCCACGTGGGTAAGGCTAGAAACTCTCAGCCTTAGTCACTTCTTCCAGGAAAGAAGGCTGGAAAATTGTGGAGCTTAAACACTGTGAACACTTGGGAATACCAGATTTGCTGCGCTCCTAGATTGAGACATCCCAGCAAATTAGCAAACCCAAGGCAGGGAGAGGGGTCACGGTAAAGTCAGTGTACAGCCAGTTGATCAAAAGCACAGCCTGATCCCCTAACCTATGGGATCTGACACTACGTCCAGGAAATAGCATCAGAATTGAGGTGAATCACAGCACACCTAGTTGGTGTCTTCTGGACAACTACTTGGTGTGTGTGGAAAAACACCTAAACATTTAATCATCAGGTTCTGTGTTGAGCATGAGTGCAGCTAGAAAACTTTGTTTTGTCCATATAATGTCCAACCTGTCAAGCTTGTTTATATAGTTTATTTCTTTAAAAAGGTATGTGAAGTTCTTTTTAAAACTAGGGAGCTATAAAAATGATGTACTACAGAAATGATAGAATGATGTCAATACTATATGATTAACTATTATGTTAACTGTTAACATGACAGAAATCTTGGGAGAGGAGAACTAATGCAGCCTGGATTTGTTGGAGAAGAAATTCATGGAAGTGACAGAACTCAAGGGAAGTATAGGATTTGGATGGATAAGAAGAAAGTACATTTGGGCTGAGGATTTAGCTCAGTGGCATAAGCACCTGCCTGGCAAGTGCAAGGTTGTGAGTTCAATCCCCAGTACCAGAAAAAAAAAAAAAAGAATAAAGTACATTTGAAATGGTACAGTCAAGCAAACAGAGGTAAAACGGGAAGAATGGACCACCATCCTTCCTAGTGTATGAGTGCGATGAGTGACAGGAAATCGAACTATGGACAGGGTGGAGATGAAGCCTATAGGGACTCAATAGGCAGGTAAAGGAGCCTAGACCTGACCCAACAGAGAAAAGAGTCTTGGGCAGGGGTGTTGGGGACCACAACACAATGGCTAGTTTTATATACTTTCCTAAGGATGAGTGGCATCCTGAGACTATTGGTTCTACCCTTTTTAGATTTCCTATTATCTCATTAGAGGTGGGCCATCCTCTCCCACCTACTAAAACTAAGCCTAAGCCTAAGTCTAAGACTAAAAACATGCGCTGTGCCAAGATCCCTCTTAGCATAAGACCACCTCTGCCCTCCGAGTCATCGAATAGTTCCCTCCTCAGTCAGTGAATGCCAAAGTTCTGGCTGCCTCGTGGCATTTTGTTCCTCACGAACAACTGGTCATCCTGGATCCCTGCTGCACTGCCATTTTGTCTCCTGATCTTTCTTTCTTTCTCTCACCATGTGCTATAACACCCCAACAGGAGACTGGAGGCTCACTGCAGGAGTCCCCGATACAGGGGTATTTGGGCAAGATTCATTCATCCAACAACTAGAGCCCCATGGTATGTGCCAGGAACTCTGCCTGATGCAAGAGATTCCAGTGGTGATCAAAACAGACCATGAGCAGTGAAGGAATTTGGTCAGGGGATTTCTGAGATCTTCATGAGCTTTATCTTTTTTTTTTTATTTGAATAGTAATTATTCTCCAGCAAGCTCAAAGATAGCCAGGTGTAACACTAGCTCCAATTTAAAAGGTATATGTAGTCAAATATGCTGATTCTATTTACTTTGTGAGTTCATGTAGTTTATTCAGAAGGAAGCTTATAAATATAGTGTTGTCATTCATACTCTAGGAACCTATTATTGATGATTGTGGCACCCATAAAGATAATATAATTTACTTTACCACAGTCCCTTTCTGCTTCTCCTTGGTCATATTTTGCCTTGGGGAGTGGCACTGCCCAATTCTATTTTTCAGAGATGTTTAATAAATATTACATATCTAAGTACCATCTCTGGAAAAGACATCCTAGATAAATAACAGACCCAGTACAATAAACACTAACTTGTTTTAACAGTTTCTGGTATCACTAATCATGGGTTACTCATGTGGAACTCTAAAATTAAAAATAAATAAAAACAGCTGGTTCACAATGATTTTGCTAAGAAAGCTTCAAATATATAAAACCCAGTTGGCTGGCAGAGAATAATGTAGGTAAATATCACTGAATAAATATCAAGAGAATAATCCTGGCTATTGAGAATTTTTGCCTACTTTCACTCCATAAATATTATTTTAAAGTAAATTTCTTCATTCATCATAAAGAAATATGCATGACAGACTTGAACCAAATGTCTGAACGGTTAAAAAATGACTAGAAAATTCTAGTAGCAAATGAACTTCTGACTTTAATATATGAATCCATCTACTATACTTCACAGCCTGAGAACTCATCTCATTTCCAGACTTGTGAAAAATTCTCTCTCTCTCTCTCTTTTCCTTTTGTCTTTTTTGAGACAGGGATTTGAAAGGCTTTTGCCCTAATATAAATTACTGGACATTATGGTGGTGTTCTTGTGAGGGTCGAGACGCCCGCCGCGTGTAGGAAGACCCCAACAGATGCCTTCTCATGCAATTGGCAAGGGGTCTTTATTGTCCAAGCATGCATGGGGCTCACTGAACATGCAGGAACAGAGAGCCACGAGTTGAGCCAGAGCAGGGCTTTTAAGCTATAGAACAAAGAGAGGAAGGGCTTTGGCAAGCGCGGTTACAGAAGCAGAAGACATTGGTTAGTTTAAATGGCTTTTTACATTCTTCGGAGGAGATGACCATAGGGAGGTCTAGAGTTGGGCGGCGCATAGGGAGGTCTAGAGTTGGGCGGCGGAGGGTGCTTTCTAATATGGGCTCTATATCTCAAGAAAGGTACATTCCGTAAATTTCTTAGTCATGAGAGGGGGCTGTTTTAAATTCCTCTTACATCCCCCCCTTTTTGTGTTGTGAATCTCTAATCTTAGAGATTGGGGTGTTTATTGTTGGGATCATCTAGAATCGTATATTGTTGTCTGAGGAACATTAGTTTTACATTGCCAATCTGACTTTATAGTAGGTTTGTTATTCTATTTAATATAAAGGGTCCTATAGTTATTATTAAGAGTAGCACAATCAAGGGTCCCGTTAGGGCTGACAGTAAGGTGGTGAGCCATGGAGACTGGCTGAACCAAGACTCAAATAAGCCTTGTTGGGCTTCTCGTTCTTTTTGTCTTTGGTCTAATCTTTTTCTGAGTTTGGCCATGGACTCTTTAACAACTTTAGAATGATCTGTATAGAAGCAGCATTGTTCTTTTAAGGCTGCACATAATCCCCCCTCCTTAAGGAAAAGTCCTAGGGGAAGGAGGAGGAGGAATAGTAACCCTATGAACCCGTAACTTGAGGGGATTTTTATTTTTTTTTAATTTCTATTGAGGCTCCGGCGGTGGCGGTGCTGGCTTGAGGTGAGATGTGTGGATCCAGGACGTGATGTCATCAACTTTAACTGCCATAGGGGTAGTCAGGAGTTTCCAGCGTGGTTTTAGGGTCTGTATCTGATGGCGATGCACATAGACGAAGTCTCCCACATTGTATTGGTGATGAACGGGTCCGTCACTTGGCTGGTAGGCTGTAGAGGGTTGGCGCCACAGGACCTTTTGAATTTGGTCTAGAGCTTGGAGTCTATCATTTAAAAAGGTATGGGGTAAATGGGTGTCCTTAAGTATGGGGCTGAGGTCTGGAATGGGGGGAGGGGTTCCATATAGGATCTCGAAGGGAGTTAGATTAGGCGGCTGGGAAGAAGGAGTGTTTCTAGCTCTGAACAAAGCATAAGGTAGGAGCATGGTCCAGTCTTTAGAGCCAGTCTCTTTGGCTAATTTTGTCAAGGTCTCTTTGATTGTTCTATTCATTCTCTCTACCTGTCCTGAACTTTGGGGTCTATAAGCACAATGGAGTTTCCAATCAATCCCCAATATTTTGGCCAATCCCTGACTTACCTGAGCCACAAATGCTGGTCCGTTATCAGACCCAATTACCTTTGGCAGGCTGAAATGAGGAAAGATCTCTTCCATCAACTTTTTAACTACCGTCGGTGCAGTCTCCCTTTTGGTAGGGAACATCTCTGTCCATCCTGAGAAAGTGTCTATAAAGACTACAAATATTTAAGCCCATATCTAGTTGGCTTTCTCTCAGTAAAATCCACTTCCCAGAATTGTCCCGGCCGGGTTCCTCGTAATCTCTTTCCTTTTGGGGATTTGGAGGGGAAAGCGTTGACAACCTGGCAAGCTTGGCAACTTTTGGTAACTTGTTCTGCTAGTTCCTTAATTTGGGTGGCTGACAGTTGACTATCTGTTGATTGATTTCTGGCCAATAAGCACAACTTTTTTTGTCCCCAGAGGGGTTAACTTATGGGCCTGTTGGAAATAGGCTAGAAGTTCTGTTTTTCCCATCTTGGGAGTTTGGAGAGGCTCATTTGAACAGGTCTCTGATAGAGTATTGACCTCCAGGAGCAAAGTGGTAGGGGCACTTAAGGCCGCCTGCTTTGCAGTTTTATCTGCATGGCTGTTGCCCTATATTATAGGGCCTGTATCTTTTTGGTGGCTATTGCAGTGCACTATGGCCAATTTTTGTGGTAGCATAATAGCCGCCAAGAGTCTAAGAGTTTCTTGTTTGTTTTTGATCTCCTTTCCAGCTGAAGTTAGGAGTCCTCTCTGTTGGTAAATAGCCCCATGTACGTGCGCCGTGGCAAAAGCGTAGCGGCTATCAGTATAAATGGTTGCCCTTTTTCCTTTTGCCAACTCTAAAGCCTTTGAAAGGGCAATTAATTCTGCCCTCTGCGTGGATGTGCCTTCTCTCAGTCTTGACGACCAGATAACTCGAGT
>PVLA01004134.1:0-186620 GCA_004027455.1 Hydrochoerus hydrochaeris | reverse complement strand
ACAGAAGGCAAAACCCCACAACCAGTCCTCACAAAGGGGTTATCTAGAGGGCCTCCAGCAACCCCCCTGGAGTCTCCACCCTCGACTCCATATTGAGCATTACATAAAAACATACACATGTGAACTACACAAATTACAATTATCAGTACAAAACATTCCAAGATCCCCGTGCCCAATTCCCACATGCGGCGTCCTTTTCATGGAGAAGCGATTGTCACAAGGCGTGGATGGACTAGGATGTGGCATGGACAGAAAAGGGCGCCGCAGAAAACAAAGAAACAAAAAATATTAATGTTGAAAATTTTGATGCTTTTTATAAACACTCAATACATATTAAAACTTCAATAGTTTTTTTGATATTTCTTCCTGTTTAGTATTCATTGTTTAATAAAGTTCATAAAATTAAAATTAATGACTTATCAATAGAAATATTCTGAAAAATAAACATGGGTATTATGCAGCCACAACAATGCAATTTCAACACCAAATTGGCGTTAAAATTAGTCTCTTCTCTCTTACTTTCTCAAAGCTTGGTAAGAGTAATAGATTCCTTACAATACATTTTGTGAAGGCTCTTGGTGCAGTAGCTCATGCCCAGAGAATAGAGGAGAAATAAATTTGAATTTTAGATCCACTTATAGGGCACATTACACAAAAGTCTGACTCCATAGGGCATCCTTGGCTCTAACCATTGAACTGGGATGTTTAACTTGTACACACTTTCCAGAAATGGTGATTGAAAGATAAAACAAAGTTGTATTTAATGTTGGGGACTTACAAACCCAGCCCCATCTTGGCTACTAACCAGTGCTAGAAAATGATTCTCACAGCAAATTTAGCTTCATCTACTGCGCAGAAACTCTTCTGGGAAATACGGTTGAAAGCAGACAGCTGTGAGACATGGTGAATGACGCTGAGTTGGTGATTCCAGCACACTGACACACGATTCCCAAATGGAAATAAAAGAAAGAACTATGTACCTCTTACTGCTGCAAAAACTCCTCAGCTTCCAGGCAGCTGTTTCATTAATCAGGAGCAGTTAGTGGAGTTTCACTGAAAAATGGTATGAGCTGGCTTCAAGGCCATTCACTATTTTGAAAGTAAAGGATAGAGGAGAGAAGAAAAGGGACTGGTATGCTTGTAAGAGTCTGTGACCTTGTACATGTCCATGTCCGTCAGTAGCTTCCTATGTAAAGTCCATTCATGTCACACTCTGGTAAGTGAAGAAAAGGACCCCAAACATATCCAGGAGGGGACAGCTCAGCACAGAGCTGGGTTTGCAGTGGAATCCTCCTTGCCTGCACCCTTCTATGGGAGTCTGCAGATCCAACTAAGTCACACATTGAAGGGTCCCTGAGACAGCACAACCTGCCACACACACCAATGACCATGAGCACGACTCAGCTTCTGCAAAGATTAGAGTCAACCATTTGTGCACACACCCTTTCCACCAAGCATCGCCTTCCTCTCTGCAGACTGTCTCATGCAGCTTTTCTGCCATCATCCAGGTGCCCTTGTCCCGCACCAGCATCAGTGTTTTCCTGGGATGAATTGCTCTTCACCCCCTCTCGGCCAGTGGGATTGCATGGACCAAACATGAGCTCTGGGTCCAGAGAGTGGCAATGCAGTCTGGTGCCATGGCCCCACAGGCTCCCTGCATGCACCAGCTCGGGAGATGCCAGTCCAGCTTCGGCCTGTGACACCAAGGGGTATCCATGGCATTCACTGTGCCATCTGATGAGTCCTCCCTCCAGATTGCTAAGCTGGTGGGCCTGGGTGGTTCTATCTTTCAACATGTGAGGAAACTGAGTTAAAAGAAGCCAATGCAAAGAAGAATAAGGCTCTAGGATACCAGAAGACAGAGCTGGAGTCCTAAAGCCATTCCCCAGCCACTGGATCTTCTTGTTCCTGAAACTGGTACAGTCCCTAGGCTGACCGATATCATGGCTGCCTTTCTTGTTCCATCTTTCTGGGTTTCTTTCTTAATTAGAACCAAGTGGTTGGTTTTCTGTCATAATCACCTGTGACGCATGTTGTCACAATAAAACAGTATCACCTGGCAAAACTCAGGGCACACACTAGCGATTTAAATCCATATTTGGATTGTTATTCTGACCATGATAGAGTAAATAGGTCCAACTTTACTTGTTCTTCTGCTAAAAGCAATGAGAAATGCAAAGAAGATATAGTATAATATTATCAGATAGAAAAAAAGGTAGGTAGGTAGATAGATAAATAGTTGACAGATTGATGATACATGGATAGTTGATAGAAATTAGATAGATGGATGATAGATGGAGAGATAGTTGATAGATTAATAGATAGATTGATGATATATACATATAGAGATGCTTTATAGAAGGTAGATATATTGATAGATAATAGATAATATATTGATAGGTGATAGATGGATAGATAGACAGTTGATAGATGATAGATGCTGGATGATTGATGACAGGTAGATGATGGATAGACACTTGATAGACGACAGACAGACAGACAGGTGATTCAGCACACACTCTCTGGTCTGCACGTTGCTAGGCTCCTCAGTCCCCTTGTGGAGCTGTTCTTTAGGGTGAAGGGGACGAGCACACAGAGTCCTACAAAGAACTCCAGGAGGAAGCACCAAGGGCAACCACAGCTGCCTGGCCGGTTCTCAGTGGGACCCAAATCACAACTTGAAAATAGAGTCTGGGATGTCAGGACCAGACCAGTCCCTTCAGCACCCTCAAGGCGCCTGGTCGTTGACCTCACACTGACTCACACAGGACCTGGATGCAAACTGGGGAGCTACAACTAACATCAGCTTCTAGTCCTGCTTGCTGGAGTGTGCAGATCAAATTACCTCGCATGGTAGCAAGGACCACACCCAGTGACAGGAAGACCCCGGACCATGACTTTGGGGCCCCCCCAAACACAGCAAGGTGAAGGAAACACAAAAATCAGAAACCAGGCCATTAAACATCCATGGTTTTGCATTTTAACCTAACACCATGATTAAATTAAAAGCTTACTCAAATTCAATTATTTTGAAGCATAAGTCCCCTGTGGTTTACTATTCTCTGATGCTGGAGTGGTAGAAAAACTTAATAGCTTTGTAGTTATATCAATTTTCCATCTTGAAACCCTACTTCTTATTTATTAGTCTGTCCAGGGACTGTGAAGCTAGTTGTTTTTGCTTTTAGTTCACACAGAGGAAACAAACTAGGGCAAATGTGTGAGATCTTATTCCCCTAAATTACCACTAAGGTGGAGCAGCTGAACTCACTCACATTTATGGAAGTTACTAATAAACCCATTGATCAGAATTTGAAGGCCTGAAGCTTATACAGTCAGTAATTCCCATGAAATAACCTAAGGTAGATTGCTTGGCTGCTCCCTCATAGCCACAGCTTAGAGTTCCTTCATGAGCAAAGTGCAGGACAGGAAAAATTAACAGTGACCAAAGGAGTTCCAAATTGGAACCCATGTCCACTTGCCTTTGAATTCAGCACATTAAGGTTTTAAAATAATAAGAATGCTGACCAGTTCCCCATCCACCAGTAAATGTTTAATGCTCTTCATTCCTGTTTCAGATCACCTGCCGCTTGCCTGGCTCTCCTGTACCCAGTGTCCATGGATTGTCCACTGGAGAGTAAGAGGTAAGAGGCTGGAGGGAAGGTTCACTATGATGTGGATGAGAGAAGAAACATGACCCTAAAACCCAGGTCAAAGTTCACTGTAGCTGTTAGTTCTGAGTCTAAAGTTGGTCTCATCTGGGTGGACCAGTGGGGTATCCGTGCAAGTATGTGCACATGCACATGTATGCGCTTGATATGTGTTCTGTGTGCTTGCATATATGTAAGTGTAGGTGGATACATTAGATATGGATGACACACAGTGTCATTAGAGAGACAATAGATACATTTATAGGAGGAGTTCATATATCAGAAGAATCTATGTCTAAACAACAACAGCAAAAAAACCCTGACTGGATTGCAAGGTGGCTGACTGAGTGGCGGCACGATAGAGCCTCTCTGAAAAAAAAAAACAAAAAACTCAGACGCTGGATCTGACAACATGGAAAAAGCCAGACAAAAGGAGAGGAATTCTCATGACCCAGGAAGAAACTGAGGAAAAAGAAAAAGAAAAAAAAAAGAAAGAAGAATAAGCGTGGACGGAGGGCTGCTGGTTGAAACTCAATAGCCGGGGACCAGGCTTTTCTGAGCCAGTGGCATCCCCAGGGAACACACAAACTTGCTGAAGCATATACTGGTTGACTGACATAGGGGGAGGAGCTGGCTCTCAGTGTGCACCTCACAGATCTGCAGCGGACTGGGGGGCAGCACTTCCCTAGCAAGTGTGCTGCAGAAAAAAATGTAAGCAATATGAAAGGCCTGGAGACCCCCACCCACCCTTCTGAAGAGGGCAGGAAATAAGACAGAGAAACAGCAAAAGGTCTCCAACTGTGGAACCAGGGAAAGTGAGTCCAGCAGAGGTAAATGCAGAGGAGGTTGAGAGCAACAAACCTGTAATGTCAGAGACAGCCTCATCAGAAATAAAGAAATACCTCCGTGACCTCATCAATGAATTTAAATCTGAAATTCTAACCAAGGTGAAGCAAGATATAAGAAGATTAATAAAAGAAGTCCTGGGTGATCCTCAAGTAGACACAAATGAAAGAATAGAGGAACCCAGAGAAAGGAGAGAAGCCTTTGATGAAGAATATAAACAAAACCTAGAATATATGAAACAGATCCAAAGAGAATATCAGAAAATTAAAAACTCCATTGAAAGCTGGCAAAACCTTTTAACAAAACTAAAGACAAACTTTCAAAACTTGAAGATAGTTTTGCAACATATGATCATGAAAGGAAGGAGCTCTTAAAAATAACAAGGAACCAGGAAGCAACGATACAAAGGCTAGAAGACGACAAGAGGATTTATAACCTAAGAATAAAATATGTGAATGAAGATGCAGCAACAAATACAAATGAAATAAAAAGTCTATTCACAGAAATAATTAAGGAAAACTTCCCAAACATAGGTAACAGAAGTGAAGTTCAGATAAATGAGGCATACAGAACTCCAGCCAGCTACAACCCAAACAGATCTACACCCAGACATACAATAATCAGGATCCCAGAAATCCATCACAAGAACAGACTATTAAAAGCAGTCAGAGGAAAAGAAACAGATTACCTATAAAGGAAAACTCATCAAAATCACAGCAGACTTCTCGATGCAAACCATCAAATCAAGAAGAGCTTGGAGCGAAATATTCCAAGCCCTGAAGGAAAGTAACCTCCAACCCAGAATGATGTACCCTGCAAAACTGTTTCTCAAAATTAATGGAGAGACAAGATTTTTCCACAACAAAGAGGAACTGGGGGAGTTTGTGACCACCAATCCAACCCTGCAAAGAATACTGAAGGACA
Organism: Hydrochoerus hydrochaeris; assembly: GCA_004027455.1. Taxonomy (NCBI): domain Eukaryota; kingdom Metazoa; phylum Chordata; class Mammalia; order Rodentia; family Hydrochaeridae; genus Hydrochoerus; species Hydrochoerus hydrochaeris. The sequence goes on along the minus strand of PVLA01004134.1, from coordinate 181,203 downwards.
TTCTAGAGAGAGAGAAGAAAATCACTAGGGTTCCAGGAACAATGGCAGAAAGGCCTCAAAGAAAGGGGCAGACAGTGGAATGAAGGAGAAAAGTAAACAAATAACAACAGAAAAATAGCATAGCAGAGATAAGTCAGAGAAGATTGATTATATCACTGTTTTATCTTGACTGATTTTATTTGAATCTGGTATGCTTGAGAGTGTTGAGTCTGAGAGTAGGGGCAACTACTCTGAAGATGACAGGACTCAATAGGATACCCATTCTGGTTTGATTATTAACTGCCTTTGAAGTCCTATAATGTCTCCAATGTTTGGATTTTATTAATAGTGTAATGCAATGCTAAGTTTACACTATGTTTGACAATATAAACAATTTTATTGAAAATAACAAGAGACATCATAGTAACTACCATAGATCATCTAGTATTGTGGTTTCTTTTCATGTTTCTCTAGGAATTTGTATTGTTGACTTGTTTTGATTTGTTTCTCCCTCTAATACAGAAAGGCTAGGTATGCATGTAGAGACTTATACATGTGTAGAACTTCTAAGTAGTTTACGAGAATGGATTATAGTTATTGTAAAGAAAAAAAGAGAGGAAAAGAAAGTATTGTAAAGGATATAACTGTATGTATGTTTGAGTGTGTGGGATTAATAACCATGTTGCTAAAGTTTTAGTTGGATGGATAAACAAAACTGATTGCAGTCTCACTGTTTTAGGCTTTACTTTTGTAACTTGAACAACTACTTCTAAGAGGAAAATATGTAATTATCAACTAGTGATTTCTTACTGGTTACTATTTTTGTTTTTTTGTTTTGTTTTGTTTTTGAGATTTTGTATTATTTCTACCCTCTTTCTGTTTCAAAATTTTTTTCTTTAAATTAAAAAAAAGGAAAAAAACCTGACTGCAGCCATCATCTGAGAGATGACACTGTAAATCATGGCTGTGGATTATTTTTACATCTCATGTCCACCCCAGTAATGTTACAGAGAAACAAGACAGAACAGGGTGACCCGACTCATGTGCTCAACAAGCGCTGAGCGCTGACCTACTGAGCGCTGACCTACTGAGCGCTGACCTACTGAGTCCTGACCTACTGAGCGCTGACCTACTGAGCACTGACTTACTGAGCACTGACTCTGTTCCACCACTGTTTTAGACTTGGAGGTAGCAATGAAGAAAACAGCAGCTGGAGTCCTGGAGACAGCTGCAACCTGCACGTACACAGGTGGGCATTCACCAGTGCTGAGCTGCTGCGTGCTGGGAAGGGTCTGTGGGAGGAGCTGGAGGCTCCTGGACGGATGGGGTGCTATTTGCAGGAGAGTGGCAGGAATGCAGGGGAAAGGAACAGAACAGAACACCGTCAGCCCACTTCTTTGTGTCCATCACCTCCTTTGTACTCTGCACCCACCACCCTGGTGAGTGAGCAGCTCCCTGCCTTTCCACAGCACTGCAAGGAAGGCAGGATGGTTGTCCCATAGCCAGGCTTCTAGCCGGAAGCTGTCCCCGGGGAAGGTACCCCTGGTCCTTGGTCAGGAGCGTGCCACCCTATCTGTGTGGCATGCTACAATTCCTTCTGAAGTGGATGGAATGGGAGGTGGTTCATTCCGCTCCACAGAGAGTGAAGGGCTCAGTCCCTCCCTGAGACGCTGCCTATGGCCTCCTGGACTCAACTGGCCATTCCTACTGCAGTTCTGCTGACCACCGTGGGCTTGGCTGGGTGCCTCCCCCCACCAAACCCTTCCCTGCTGGGCATGGGCAAAAGTCACTGGCAGTGCAAGCCAGGGTTTTGCAAGGACTGAAATGTATCTAATGTTTTTGAAAGGGATGTTGCATCAGAAAAATAATATACAGTTAGAAATGCAAATGATTCATGAAAAGAATACTAGTACTTAGAAAATAAATCACAAAAAATTGAATAGCTGAGTAAATACCACAAAATGTCTGAAATGTCATAAATAGTTTTATTATTTCCACAATAGTTTTGCTTTTCTATGTTAACTCAATCTTTGGGTCTCTTCAAATAAAAACAAATTTGCAATATAATTTTTATAAAGAGAAAAGAAAGGCAATTTGGTTTACACTCATGGAAACTTGTGTCTCATGGAAATTTCTATTGTGCTTGTTTAGTCAGTGCCAAAAGTTTAGAACGTTTCAGTTTCATATCCCATTTTCAATAACACAAATTCTAGACTTTGTATTAAATTTATGTAAAGAGTTAAGCCTCCTCACTATTTGGAAACTCTTTCTCTAGATTTGGAAGATGTGGAAAAATTTTCCATAAATGAGCTTTTGGTTCCATTCATTTTGAATCTTGAATATCATCCTCAAATAATTGATAGTTCCTCAAAGTTTCACTCCAGGCTCTCTGTGAGGCAGTGACACTGTTACATACTCTCTGGCTCTGCACATTTGCGGCCCAGACTGGACAAACAGTGTGAGTACTCTGGCATCCATCCCTTCCTCAGAGCCACTAAATGCTCAAATACATAAAGAACAGCGTAGTAACTACACATTTGAACCCCACTACCTCTAACTTTACAGCTATCTCGCTTAACTCCTCCTCGGCCAGTTCTCCAGGATGGTCATGCCAAATCAGCTTCACTTAAACTTGAGACCAGATGTGGCAAAGGGGAAAACGGAAATGAGAAAGAGGTCTCAAATAACTCATGACAGATCACTGTGCTTTAGCTAATTGCACAAAGGTGTGACCGTTCACACATTTCTGGGCCTTTCTTGGCTCATTTCTGCACAGAAAATAATTGAGGTGGAAACATAAGTAATAAGAATAATAAGAATAAGTAATAAGAATGCACAAAATTCTGTGTGCAATTCTGCTGGTGTAGCATGGCGTGTCACAGAGGTAATACCTCCACTTCAATACTCAAAGTCCTCATACAGTCAGAAACACAAAGGACTCATGAAAACCATGCTCATTAGAAAATAAACCACAACAAACTGCAAAAATTAAGTAGCTCAATTCATATCATAATATACCACAAAAATTCAAAATATCATAAATGCTTTTGTTATTTGCCTCAAACATCTCCACAATATGTTTTTTCTTCGATGTTAGCTCAATCCTTTGGCAGTATACTCTGATGGCCTCTTCAAATGAAAACAAATTTGGAATATAATTTTTATAAAAAGAAAAGAAAGACAATGCAGTATATATGCTCCTGGAAAGCCCGCTGTTGTAGGCAGGGGTTGGTTATAAGGAGAACAATTACATACAGGACATAGAATTTATATTATTATTTTGTGATGACCACACAAAGTTAAATACAAGAAGGTGCAGGAAATCTGTCCACAACACTAAAGACATAGAAAATCCAGCCAAGGGCCTGGATCCCACAGCAATGCCCTGCATGAGTCCAGCTCAAGTCCTAGAGCACATGACACTGCCTCCCCCAAGACCAGCTAGAGGTCTAGAGCCCATTTCAATGTCCTGTGCAAGTCTGTTTTACAGATCTGTGCTGGGAAGCCCTGATCTGTAAAGCCCTGATCTATGGTGGAAGACAGAAAGTCTATGCCAGTGGAAGAAGGGTCTGTGCTAGTAGGCTGAGAGTTCCACACTGGGACCGAGAAGTGATGCTCCATATAAGGACCAGGGCCGCCCTGAAAAGTACCGCACCCATCCTCAGTGACAATGAGGCCCCTAGCTCCTCTGACAATGAGAACTGCTGAGTATGTGTCAGGAAGCCAGATGACAAGCTTCTCCTGGAGATTAAACAGCACACATCTTCCTCTCTGGAGCCAGGAAGTGATGCTCAGTGTAAGGAGCAGAGCCTCCCCAAAGTGAACCACAGTCACCTTCAGTGACAAGGTCCCGAGCTCCTCTGATGAGAACAGTTGATTTTATATCAGGGGAGCCAGCATGACAAGCTTCTCCAGCAGAACCAACAGCTCCAAACAACAACCCACAGCCCCATGCTCTTCCTCCCAGCTCTCCTTTTTATGCTGGTGACGTCCCTCAGGTGGCCCTCCACACGCAGCACTGTGCTGATTCAGTTCAGCTGGTGTTAAGCTGACTGCCGGTTTTTAATCCATGACACCTGTCATGAATCGAGCAAGTTTGTTCCACTGGCCCCTCCGCCATGATGTTCCTGCCTTGGAGCCAGGGACCAGGGACTGAACCCTTTGAGACCAAGAGCCAAATAAACCTCTATCTCCTATTTTAAGTTATGTATTTCAGTTATTTGGTCCCTGCACTGAGGATACAGACACTTGGACTGAAGCTATGAGCATAAACATGTAATAATAAATGGATGGCTCAACAACCAACTAACACACTGTCCATGGCTAAAGGGGGGCAGATACACCACCAGGAAGAAAAGCCCTAGCTCTTCCTGACTCGAACCCTCGGTATCAACACTTTTCCAAGCTCTTCCACAGCCCAGACGGGCACTGACCCAGGGGAGCCAATGCAGTGAGCCACTGTGCCCGCCCTGGTGGGGCCAGCACACAACATCACGGAGCTTGGACAAGCAGGTGGAAACAGCCCTGGCTGGCAGCAGAGTCTGAAGTGAGGGACCCCAGATGCTAAATCCTGGCACTTTTCACATTCAGACCAGATGGAAAGAATAGGTAAATGATGTCTCTAAATTCTATCCATTTTCTTATCAGTTACTAGTAACAGGAGAAAACACAACAAAAAGCGAAGCTTTATAGGTTTGATTGGGTAGTGGTTGGCTTTTCTGTTGCTGGGACCAGATATCTGAAATGTGTAACTTAAAAGAGGAGAGGTTTGTTTGGCTCTTGGTTCCAAAGGATTCAGTCCCTGGTCCCTAGCTCCAAGGCAGGAACATCATGGCGGAGGGACCAGTGAAACAAAGTTGCTCAATTCATGGCAGCAGAGAAGCCAAGCAGGGTAACAACACTGGAAAAGAAAGGGCCAAGGACCATGTATGGTACCCAAGGTCATGCCCTCATGGCCCCCCCAATACACACAGAAACCCAATTGATAACTAAGCACAGATTGGCAGAAGTTTCATGTTTTTCTATTATCAATGGTAAGTAATTGAGAGGGATGGATTATTGCCAGATGAAGAATTTGAGAAATGGGATTAAAAGCGTGTGTGTGTCTGTGTGTGTGTGTGTGTCACATGAACGCTTAATCAAGGAGAAGCATCTATCAGTCAGTGCACTAGAGAAACAGATTTAACATAAGATACATAAATACATAAGGATTTACAAGGTAGATTTACAATGGCCACCTTCTGAATCAGCAATGCAAGAGACCAAAAGGCCATCTGTGTGCCCCTGGAGAGCCCAAGGGTCCAGTCAAAGATCAAAGGTCTGGAATCCACTATAGTGTCAGACCTAAGGGTCTTTGATAAAGGGCAGAAAAGCCAGGAGATGACGGCCGAGGCGAGGTGAGGGCTGGAACTCCCCCGAGGACACAGCACTGAGAATTCCTCCTTTCCCTTGTCTCCTACATTCAGGCTTCAAGGCTACTGCTGGGCCACACACAACCCGTGAGGGTATTCTGTCTTCAGTAACTCCACTGTGCCACATCAGAATCATGCTCCTCCGGTCTTGGGGTGTTTCTTACTCACGGCGACAGAACAGTTAACTGTCACAAGGCATTTAGGGGCGCTCAGCCTAAAAGGAAGGCCAAGAAAATAAAACCTGGAGGGAAGGATTACCAGGGACATCACAGCCTATGACGCAAGTGACGTGAGACACTAATCTGAAGTGACTCCTGTAGAGACCTGTGACTTTTACAGCTGGGCTGCTCTTCAGGAGATCAATGAGCTCTGCGTTGGGACTCTATCTCAGTCATTCTCACTTCCTAGAACATCCTTCCCCAGGTTCTAACGCTGGCCTCTTCTTCTCAGTCACATTGCCGCTAATGTCCCGCTGCCCCTAAGGAGCATTCCCTGCCGTCCTTCTGGTGCTAGTTAGTGACTCCCGAGTATTTCTCAATAAACCCCCCAGTTTCACTAGGCTCATAAAAGTATGGCCTGAAGTATCTCAGCTGCATGTCCAGTTACAAGCTCCTTGCCTGCCTTTTCTACTGAAACACAAAGTGCTGGAAACAAGAGCTCTGTCTGCTCCCTTTTGCTGCTGTGTTCCTGGAACAATCAAGCAAGCATCTGCTGAATCATGAGCATTTGTTATCCCTGTGCAGCCCGGAGCCCGGAGACCTTGACATTCTCGCAGAGCCAGGATACAAAGGTATGTTTTTTCCCCATTCGTGTAACAGGTTCGCCGAATCTTCTAACATTTGAATTCTTACTGCTTGGCTACCACTTAAATGCAGATAATGTGGAAACAGAGAAATGTCGAAAATGTCTTTTTCACACCACCGAGCCCTGCCTCCCAGGGAGAAATGAAGGCTGAGGATTTTCTGAAGCGCTAATGTTTTCCTTCCACAGAGCGTGGGGGAACTTTCCTCTCCCACAAATGACATTAGCAATTTAGAAAATGATTTAAAATAAAAGGGCATTTCACAATATTGCCAATAACAGTTAGCAAATCTCATTAATGAGATACTCTTATTGGAAATCACTGCAATTTTACTTCACAGCGAAATACTGTAATTAAGCCATTGTGTGTCTGTGTTATTTAGCAAATGCGTAATTGCACCCTGCCCTGGAGACTCACTGCTCCTTTGTAGCATTGGACTAAAACCCTCACTGACTCGCCTGGAACTCACTTTAATGAGCAGTGTATTCGGAGCTATGTTCAAGGCAATTGACTGCTTTATAGGAGATATTAGAGCAACAGAAAAACAACCTGGTGCGCCTCCGGGCACAGAGCACTGATCAACCCTTGGCCACACTGACCTCTGAAGAGCAGGTGTTCACCCTGCTTGAGCATCTTGCACCTACCAGGCGCCGTACCGGACTCTGGGAACACAGGGATGACATAGCTCCTGACACCGAAGGGTCCTACGTCTTTATGAGGAAGCTTTACACAGAGGTCACAAACTCCACCTGGAACAAGGGCAGCGCCGCCATGGGCACCACACTCGACTTCAGCTCTGCAGTCTGCTCTGAGAGGTTCCTCCCAGGAGATGGGTGACACCATGGACCCCGTCAAAGAACAGCTCATGGTCCCATCATGTTCGCAGCTGCCCACGGTTCTTCCTCTTCTTCACGCCCATCTGGAGGACCTGGGGTCAGAGAAGCCCAGCTTGCTTCAAGTTGATGTTCTTTACCATTAGCACGGGGACATCCTTTTAAATGGACAGGCAAGAACAACGTGGAGGTTGAATGCTGTGGAGTGTTTATTCTCCCCCTCCATCCCCTAGAGATCTGAGCCCAGAGCACAAGTGATGTTTGGCCACGTGTAGAAGGAGGTCACCAACACCTGTCACCCAAGTGTGAAGTGCCATCCTCTCGTTTCATCCCACAGTTGTTGTAAAGCAAGAAGTTACGCACAGAGCTCCGCGGGGCCTGGCCAGGCCTGAGTAGTACCAAGAATGGCAGGGTGGAGGGGGGTAAACGGGCACGGGTTGAACCCGGAGGAGGAGGGACTTGTACTGCTCATAACCAGCGATCGTGCCAAACCTCACGCTCCGCGACTCAGGACCTACTGTGTCTCCACAGTCAGTTCAGAGACTTGGGGAACGATCAAGCGTTAGGTACAATATGAGGTGACGGGGCCCTCAAAAGCTGTATTTGGACAGAACTGGTACAGCTTTGTATGACCCCAGGTCCCCCAGATGGTCCCTTGCTGCAGAAGAACTGTTGGGGGCTTTGGTGCAGGGACCACTGCTCAGAAGGGGGAGAAGATCAGAGGAAACTCATCCGTCCAGGTGACTTCAGCCAGCAGCTCGGTGGGCAAACTCAGACTTTCAGAGAGTCAGACAGTCGGTTGGGGCACTTTAAGGCTAGGGTTGGTCATCACTATGATGAAGACTTGTTGAGCATAATTTTTCAGGGGATCAAAAACAAGAAGGCTCTAAACAGTTCGATTCGGTTGGAGCTGCACTTGTGACAATCCGAAATGTGACATGTTGAGTTTGGCGTCAGTGATGGTCTCAACCTACCATGAGGTGAACAACAGGGCTCCTACACTGCGGCCACCCTCTACTCATCTGTATAACAACCTCCTAAGCAAACGTGTTTTTCTAAGATTAATTTTATTGGTGCATTTTAGATACGCAGAGTGATCACATTCATCAATGGGGCTCTGTGCTGTACATGACAGATCTTGATTCTTCTTTTCTCCTCAATCCTCTCCCCTCCCTCCAGCCCCTCTTCCCTTATTTATTTACAAAAGCTTTGTTTCCATTTTTCTCCTGTTTTTTTCTTTTCCCTTCTTTCCTTCCCCCCTCCTCTCCTAGTTCTCCTTCCCATTTAAACACTTTCTTCCTATTCCCCAACATTTATTATACCTCTTGTCCTCATTTACCCTTTTGGTTTCTCACACCACAGAAACACGCAATATTTGAACACGTGTGTCTGATTTATTTCAGTGAAGAGTACAGTCTCCAGATAAACCTAATGCCTGGTCTCCCTTGTCTTGTGTCTCCTGTCTTGTGGTGAAGAAACACAAGAAATGAAATTAAAAGCCCCAGAAGGAAGAAGAGATTCTGGGGTTTCCTCTCCTGGGTGGTGGCTGTTGCGAAATGTCTTGGGTAACCAACAACAGCAACAATTAGCCTTGCTAATGCTCCTGCCTACTCCCTGCCACGAAAAGGAAGGAAGGAAGGAAGGAAGGAAGGAAGGAAGGAAGGAAGGAAGGAAGGAAGGAAGGAAGGAAGGAAGGAAGGAAGGCAAACACAGGAGAGCCTGAGCCTGCCGGGTGATCTCCAAGCGGTGTCCAGAACCGCGCATCACCCAGCAGCTCAAGGCTCAGTTCATGCCACGAAGGACACTGTTGAGGACATCAGCGATGTCTTCTTGCTTTCTAAATTCAATTTCCGTAGCCAAACTGTTAACCTATGACACAGCCAGGCATCACACAATCAGTGATTGTGCAGAGACCTCTGTTTATTAATTGTGCTTGAAATCGTCCCTAAATTCAACCAGAAAAACTCTCCACTTGGAGGAGAGGATTTGACCCTAGGCGGTGTAAGGCACATCCATCCTTAAGCCCACAGCAGGGGAGAAACACCACCGTCTCCCCTTGGCCTGCTTGTTTCTCAGCAGCAGATACTACTGCTTGGCCTTGTTTTTGCGTCACTCCATCTGGGGCGTGAGCCTTGGCTTGTCTTCCATCGCTGCAAACTGTCTGATTCCTCCTGTGGGAAGCTGTGTGCAGGCATTAGCCTCTGTTACATGGCTTCACGTCCTACATCTTAAAAGCAGGCAAAATGCTCAGAAGGTCTCATCACGGTTTATGGAACACAGCTGAACCTCACACAAAAGAGTTTACTCCTCAAGTACGCATAAGGTAAAAAATGTCTGTTATTAAAAATTACCTTGGGATAAACCTTAAACCACATGTAAATCGTCTAATACGCGGCTTTTGTTATGAAAAGGTGATATTTTGCAAGCAGCTGGTTTGTTACAGACCTGAAAACCCGAAACCCCACCGCCTGCAGACAGAGGCTGGGCCCTGAGGCTCCTGGACACACTGGGCCCAGGAGGGGTGAAGGGCTCGATCCGCAGCTCAGGCATCGCATCCTGGACTCGTCCCACAGGCGCTGAAATGAAGTTGGCGTGCCTTACGTGCACAGATGCGGTGCACACACTCAGGGGCCAGGTGTATCTGTGCTCAGACCGTCCAGAGAATCCCAGGGGGAGCATGGCAGGGGGAGCACAGCCCTTCCTTCATGAAACGGTTCTGAACATCACAGAGACCTGGGCTGAGGAGGGGCTGGAACCGGGCCCCGGGCACCAATGTCTCTGTCCGATAAGAGCAGAAGGACAAACCACGAGGGGAGAACAGAGGAGGCGGTAACGCCTGTGTTCACTGTCTTCTTGCTCCAAGGACTCTCTCGGCTGGACCAGCTTCCTCCATCTTCAGAAGAACCCCAAGTGGCGCATCCTTGGTTTTCTAAATTCCTGTCCTTCCTTAGGACAGACGCAGAGAGTGCTGAGCGCCCCCGCATAGCCCCTGCACCCCCACACGCAGCCTTACCAGCCGTCACTGTCCTGACTTTCCCGGAACATTTCCTGCAGTCAGTGATCATGCACCCCATCACAGTCCCCAGTTGTGTGTGGCAGTGTGTGTGCAAGTGCACTTGTGTGTGGCACGGGGGTGGGGAGAGCCGCATAATCACGTAGTGAAACAAAACACCACCCCAAAGACACAGGGTGCTTCCTCAGGAAAGGATGCTACTTGGTTAAAGCCAGCCAAATGAAACGCTTTCCTTTCAAATCATGGAAATTCGCTCTATGAAACGACGAAGGGAGAAAGGGAGAAGATCACCACTCCGAAGTTCAGTCGATCCCTTTCAATCATGCGTGGTCTGATGGTAGATAACCAGTCATAATAATGAAGTAATAGCGAGCTGACAGGAGAATGTTCAGAAGAGTAACGTGAGAAGCCGAATGCTGAGCCCACTGGCATCAGCTGTGAGGGAGACCTTTGCAAATGTTTTGCTCATTTGATCAACCACTTCTCAAAACATTTTTGGAAAAGATGCATTTTGAGAATCGTATCAGCAGACCTGTAAGTGGAAAGACGCCAGCTCCCTCTGGTTACAGCTATAGCTGCTGAGACGTAAAGAAGTTTGATCCTGGGTGAGAGACGGAATCTGCACTTGCAGCAAGGATACACCTTTACTGAGATCAGACCTGGAGTGCTGGAGCCCTGAAGCTGAGTGCACGTGCAGGGCTGTGGCGTGGCCGGGCATGATGGAACTGAGGATGAGGTGACGCCTCAGGGGGCAGGATGGGCCACCGCTGAGGCCACCTGGAGATGAGCATCGTCTGCTGCTCTGAGCGGTCCTTGGGCCCCTCCCGAGATCCTGCTCAGGTTTCCGCCATTGTCCACTCAACTCCTTGCTTGTTCTGATTAAGTATGAGCACCTGGGGTCAGTTGGGCCACCAGCTAGCAGAGTTACGAGCTCTGCCAAGGATTTCACTCCTCCTGCAGCCCTAAAGACCTTGCCACGTGTCTCATTCTTTTGAGACTTCACCATGCACCCGTTTAGGGGGCTGGGAGAGTTTGGGGGAGAAAATAAATCAGCTACACTTTTGCTTCTCTGGGGATCAGTAGCAGTCCATGAGGCTAGAACTAGCACTTTGAGGTCAGGGATAAGCCCCCATGGTTGATTTAAATGAGATTCTTGGGGTGGGGGCTGCCAGAAACCCACCCCAGGGCTAGGCGTCAGGAAGGCTTCTATTTGACACTGTCCCTTTCTCTGTCTGCAGAAATGAAGCCTCTACGAAGAGTGTCAAACCTAAATGTACAGTGCATATTTAACTTTTAACAAGGGCCTTCAACGCACCATAAGCTGAGCTGGAACTATGAAATCAGGCTCGGAGCGGGCCTGGACCTTCATAGCTTCCCTAAGCCATGATTTCTCCATCTCTATAAAGAGCTCACTCTGCTACTGCTGCTGGCTTCCCTTGCGCTTGTGCTGCTGTTTTGCTTTTAGTAATAGGAGGGGATTGTGTTTAGCTGCAGTTACCAAGCTGTTGCCAGCAGGCCAGCCTGGTCCACTGCCTGATAGGGGAAAGCATTCCAGGTTTGCCTCACATCTCAATCTGATTTCAGCCACAACACGGGGTTAAATCATAACAGCAGACACCCTCTGGCCAACTTTGCCCTCTGCCCTCTTACAGAGAACTTCTGTCAACCCTGATCTCGCCTGTAGGGGCTGCCCTACACTAGGTGCGCAGCAGGTATCAGATTGGGTCACCTCTGTGTCTATCTGACAGTCGCAAACACCCCGTGAGTAACCGATCAGCAGATCCCCTACCCCAGGCACACGCGTGGCAGAAACACCATACTCAAAAGACGGTGCATTCCCGCATCAGCCTCTACCACTTACCTGTCCTGGGCTCCACCTTGAGGTTAAGGAGCTCACTGAAGCCCTCACTACAGTACAGCATTAGTACTTCATTATGAACAGCTCACTGTATCGCTCTCCTCAGAAAACAAAGCTCACACATGGTAGTCATGAAAAATAACATCCAAACCCAAAGATGAACTCCTACTTACCTTCCCAGTCCCAGCTGAAAGGCCACCTCCTCTGGGGAGCCCTCTCTGTTCTGCCAGAGCCCATTTCCTCATCCTGTCTCTTTGAAGCAGCAGTGCTGGTGAGCAACCACTTTGTGCTTCTCGGCTCATCCTAAGTGCCTATCTCCGTCACAAGAAAGTCAAGCATATCAAAACAAAAATGTGATCCCAAACAAGGCTTTGGAGGCCAAGCTAACCTATGATGCTGTTGCCAGAGGTAACAGAGGAACTCTGGAGTGAACGGGAGGCGGCTTTAGGATTAATCTGGAAGCGGGAAGCAGAGGGCGGAGAGAGGGTGCAGCCGGGGCTGACGGGCATTGGGCTGTCCAGAGCTAAGGGTGGGATCCCCGTGCTGCAGCAGGACCGGGGAGCTTGATGAAAGACTGTTGTAAAGCCACACAGGAATTCGCAGGTGGGCTTTGCCCTAAATCATTTTAAGTACTAGTGAAACTTCTATGCATCTAAACATCAGTGCTCTTCCTTCAAAATAGTCATCCTGAAACCGTGATCCTACTCCATGGCATTGCCACGTGGTGCATCAGTCAGAGCGGGCTCTGTTATGCTGGTGCCGATCAGCTTTCCTGAGCCTGCAGTTTAAAGGAAGAGAGTCTGATTTGGCTCATGGCTCAAGGGGTTTCAGTCCAAGGTCTACTGGCTCCAAGCCAGTGGCTCTCATGGAGAAAAGTCACAGTGGAGGATCCTACTGACTATGGAGGGCAGGGAGGAGAGTAGAGGGAACAGCACCGGAGAGGAAGAGGCCAGGCACCATATTACCACCCAAACTCACGCCCCCACGACCCACCCAGCCAGACCCAGAAGTGACCCAGATTCCAAAGCCAGTCAAGCCGGCCCTCCACCGGGGATATCACAGTGCTACACCAAACACCTCCAGCATCTCCGTGTTACAGACAGTAAAGGTCTTTTTCTTCATGCCAAACATTTTCTGCAGCTCAGGAGTTACTCAGGATCGCAGAATAGTAAAATGCTGATAGGTGGTGCTGCTCTTGGAATCTGAAGCCAGATACAACTTTGCACTAGCAAATGACAGAAATAGTACCTGCTCCTCTGCTGGCCAGTTCTCCAAATGGGGCTGCTACCCCAGGCCCAGGAAAGGAAGGACGAGGAACGTCTAGAGTACAGCACCAGTGTCCTCCCTGACAACTTGTTCACATGTGGTTCATGAGCCACACAAGAAACTAAGCCCAATATGTAGCCCACTCTCAACCTCCGCAGTCTCCTAAGACCTTTCCTCTGCGTCACTTCCCTCCGTTATTTCCCTCAGTGCTGTAGACTGCATGTTTACCACCCATCCCCAGATGGGTATGTTGAACACTGTTGGAGAGGTGACCAGAGGTGAGGGAGCCACAGTGTGTCATCAGGCTATTGGGAGGTAGGGCCTTTTATTATATAAACCTATCTTCTATCAAGTGGATGTTTTCTGGATCTGTGGGAAGACGTGAGCCACAGGGGGTCTCCAAGGCCTTGGGGATCCCACCTGGACTCTGGCTCTTTCCAACCTGCTCTGCTTCCCAGCCACCATGATTTGAGCAGCTCTGCTCCACCATACCCTCCTGCCTTGGCCCAGCTGCCCATGGACTAAAACCCTGAAACCATAAGCAAATAAATCCCTCCTCGTTTAAGGTGCAGGTGTCAGGTATTTTACTATCCTGTCCCAGCAGCAGGACAGCCAACTAACACAGAAGGTATTTTGGAGGTATTTTGACCTCTGGGAGGTCAATGGGTCACGGGCAGGACCCTCATAAGTGGTGAGATCCATGTTCACATGAAAGAAACCTCTAAGATCTCCCTGGTTCCCACCATCATGTCAGCACACAGTGAAAAACTGAACCAAGAAGGAATTCCAGAAGAAAGACTGAATCTACTGGCCTCTACTTTGGACTTTCCAGACTGTAGAATAGTGAAAAATATCTGTTGTTTAGAATTCTACCACTTTCTGGTATTGTGATGTAGTAGCCCAAAGGACTAAGATACTCACCACCACTAAAAATGTAAGAGAGAGGAAGGGTAGGAAGGAGAGGGACAGACAGACAGACAGACAGTGGTACAGACACAGATAAGGCCTTTTTCCTTAAGGATGGATGGCTCAAAATCACTCCAGAGATAACATCCTGGTGACAGCATCAAGGATAATACTCATCTGGACATCCTAAACATCAGTCTCCAAGTAGCTAACATTTATGATCTTGTCTGGGAAGGTAAGACTCACAGGGGAGGAAAAGTATGGTGACTTGCGACATTTTTGTCTGGCTCAGCAAGCCTCGAGGTCTTCCACTAACAACGGGGATCAGCCATTGCCTGAGGGAGCTGGGGACGCGGGCAGGGGCAGAGTGACAGAGCAGGGCACCAGGTCAGGACAAGAGGGGCAGAGGACGTGAAGTAACCTACCCATGTGGGCAGCTGCGGCCCAGTCCGCCGTCTGGCAGTGTGGAGAGGAGATCCGTGCATTCGCAGAAACTGAGGACCGGCTTTCAATTCCTGAAAGTCAAAGAGCTCTTCAAAGGTGACTGCAGTAACACTAAAACACAGGGAAACAACGTGTGGAAGCATCGGCTGGCTTACCAGACAGCATTTTTAAAAAGGAGAAAGAATAACGATGTCAAATCTCATCAGCTATTAAATAAATGTAAATTATGAAAGATTTGCTTTGCTTGGACTCCACCCATCTGATTATTTGTCCCTGCATCTTAGTTGTACTAGCACTTTTTTTGTATAGATGTTAAATCTCATCTGAAATTAAATAAATGCAAATAATGAGAGATTCGGTCTGTTTAGATTTCAGCCAAGTAATTAGGCCTGTTCCAGAGTCCTGGTTTCATCACTACTCTTTTTGCAGGGTGTTCAAATTTTAATCACATGAAAAGTCGTGCGTCTCAAATCAATCAACACTGCAGACCTACCCTCTACTCGACTGCTTAGAATATTTTCTGGATTCATTATTGTATGCAAACAGAAGCTTTCCAAAGATCGGTCTCCGATCTCTGCACAGAAGTAGCATCTGGGGAGAAGCTGGCTGGACTCTTAAGTGAAACTTGTGTTGGGGCTACGATGGGATGCTCTGGCCTTTCCACAATCTTTACTAAGGTCTTACGGTTCTTCAGTCTTATAAAGAAGCACAGTTTTCTTTCCACCAAGGACCTCTGAGTTCTCATCCAAGCTCTGCTCCATTTTCTAGGTCAGTGTGGTTTTAGAGGGCCATCTTGGTTACTTTTCTCTTCTTGCGGAGACAAAACACCTAATACCCAAAATGAAGGAAGGAAAGGTTTATTTAGCTCACAGTTTGTGGAGGTTTCAGTCCATAATCAGCTGGTCCAAAGCAGGGTGGCATGGCACTGGGGCAACACTTGAAGGCAGCAGAAGACAGCAAAGCAACAAGAGCAAAGGTAGGGGAACCTCTTTTCCTCCCTTATATTGTACACAGGCCACCCACTGCCCCCCAGGGCAGACCTAGCACTCACAAAATCTTCTTGCCCTCCTCTTGCACAGGCTGAGGATGTTTACAAAGTAAGGCCCCTGGCCCCCTGCTGAGTCTCTCCGTTATAACCCTAAACTTCTCAAATTGACACAGTGTATCAACCATAACAATACTGGTTTCCACCACCTGAGAAGGTACAGTTTATTTTCTCATGAGACTGGTTCCCAAGGATGCAGATCTAAATCATGCCAGGAACAAGATCCTTGTGTCTTCTCCGGTGGCATTGGGTCCCCAGGGTACCCTGCATGGCCATATTCTTCCGTCCTGTGTTACCTGTCTCAACACTGCCCACCTGGCAATGTTCACTCTGCTTTCTTCTTTGGCAACACTGTTCTTTGTGAAAGGTCTGTACCTCAGCTGTTTGTATTTCCTCACAGTGAGAGTTCATCAAAACATTTAAAATTAAGAGTTTTTTCTATCTTTTCTTTTCTTTTCTTTTCTTTCTCTTCTCTTCTTTTCTTTCTTTTCTGTGGTACTGGTATTGAACTCAGGACCTTCACACAGAGTGGCATCAAAGGGCTTTTTATATTTATCTTAAAACAGGGTTTTTCTAAGTTGTTAAATTGCCCAGTCTGACCCAAAATTTTGTGATACTCCTGCTTCTGCCTCCCAGAGTACTGGGATTATAGCTGTGTGCCACCTTGACCAGCTTTTTCTGTCTTTTAAAAAGAATCCACCAAGTCTTTCTTCACAGCACTTTGAAGTACCTCAGTAGGCTGTTTCTAGAAGAGCTTTATGTTGACATATCAGCAGCATGCGCAGAGGGTTTTCACAGAGGTCAACACTCCCAGCACTGGTGACAAATGCTTTCAGGCACTTCCCACACCGTGCTGTATTGAAACCCTCTCCAGCCAAGGCCGACGGGGCAGAGAAGGGACTCCTGTGCATGGCCTTGTGGGGACATTTGTGCTCTTACAGTTCTGGTCACTGCCACCCGACTGCCTGCAGCTAGCATCCTCCTGGACCACATGGTCCAACCACGGCCAGTGAGAAGGACACACATGCGCTCCCATTTGAGTGCCAGTGCCACAGGAATATCAGCCAGGTCAAAAGTAAATGTCTCAGCCTTCTAGGCGGGTGTGCTCTGAAAACCTGGCCCAGTGCTGGCTGTGATGGACAGTCCAGGTTACACCAAGCAGAGAAAGTGACAGCCATTGCCAGGGCTCATGCTGGGCCATTCAGGAAAAGCAGCTTCCCAAAGTGACCACAACTGCATAGGGACACAGGAGCGGCCGCCCACCTCTGACCTCTGGGAAGGAAGAGGGCCTGAGAGGAAGCCAACCTGGAGGACACAGGATAGGGGCTGCCAGACATAGGTGCCGTCTTCCTGAATTCCTCCACCTGGCGAGGAGTTTATGTCCCTCCTACAGTCAGTATGCGCGAGAGTAACACCTAATGTCACCAACTGAACTAATCCAGCAAGTATGCTCCCCAGCCACCCAGAGGAGCCTCAGCCTGGGACACACAGGTCCCTTTGCCATGTGAGAAAAAAAACAGATCCACCACCTCTGGCCTTGGAAGCAGAGCTGGCCTCCAGCCCAGCCAGACAAGGTCAGGTTCCACCCTTCCTGAGAAGGACATGGGCTCCACTGCTGAATGGAATTCAAGGGGAGACTTCCTGAGGTGTGCAGAGACATGCACCCCTTTAGCTGATAGCACACGATGAGTCTGCCAGCCTCACAGGAGATGCCACCCTCATGAGACCCTGCGCCAGCGCCCTGCAGAATGTGGCTGAGTGGGGAGATGGAAAGCTTCCATTATGGGTCTAATGCTTCTCCTCCCAAATTCAGGCGTTGCTAGTGTGACAGCGTTAAGAGTAGATTAGGCCATGAATGGGGGGTGGGGGTGAAGGGTCACATAGTATTGTGCATCTTGCCTTTCCGCTTTTTGGCAGGTGAAGAAGACCCTGTGTTCCCCCTGCCAGAAGATACAGCCCCACCTGACGATGGACCCTCCAGCGCCTTGGTCACAGACTTCCCAGCCTCCACAGCTGTAAGAAAGCAAGCTTCTGTCCTGATGTCACCCTCGCCTGGGTCTTCTTTTGCACCAGTATAATCAGGCTGCCCTGAGACATCTCCGGCTCTGCCATGCTACCTCTGGTCTTCTAACTTGGGAGGGGTCACAGTGCAACTGTCCCAGCCACCACTGGTCTGGTTTTTCATCCTCCACACCTGAAAGTGAGCTAAGGATGGGAGAGCATCCCTGAGCACTTGCCACCCACACTTCGGCAGTGTTTAGCAGGCGAGGTTTCCAGCACTGTGGCAGGTGAAACAGGTGTGCAGACTTAAAGCCAGCGCTAACTTGGGAAGTGTGACAGCACAGGAGGCCTCGGATCACTTTTTCCCTTCAAAATAAAACCTCAAATGGAGGCAGAGGAATTTGAGGTGAGGTTTGCTGTGGTCTCCTAGAATGTAGCCTACCTGCAAAACACAGATGGAAAAGAAGATCCCTAGCCCATCCCTAGCCCGTCATGGAGTTCCTTCCTGATTCACTCACTCATTCATGCATGTGACAGCTGTCTATTTAACACCCAGTTTATTTCCAACACGGCAACCTTAAAAGGATGTGTGGTCTAGAGAAGAACCAAAAATAACAGACCATCACATCATGCGTGTGGTAAGCACCGGGCTCCAAACCCGAGCACCTGAGAGGACAGCGGTTCTGCAGCCAGGACGGGCCCATCCGGGGACGGGCTCAGCCACTTCGGCAGTGCCCGGATGGTGTCTAAGGGAACAACTGCAAGATGGTGCTGTAGGTAATGTTTGCACCAAGAGCGACAACCTGTTGAGTGGTACACGCTTTGCTCCAGTGTGACTACCTAGGA
Source organism: Hydrochoerus hydrochaeris (assembly GCA_004027455.1). NCBI lineage: Eukaryota > Metazoa > Chordata > Mammalia > Rodentia > Hydrochaeridae > Hydrochoerus > Hydrochoerus hydrochaeris. The sequence continues at coordinate 162,799 of PVLA01004134.1, read as the reverse complement.
AGGTGTTCCTGCTCCCCAAAGTGTTCAGCCCCATAAGCTGCAAAGGTGACCTTCAAGGGGGCAGAGGAAGGACCCGCAGCACAGAGCTCAGCTACTCTCCCACGCTGAAGTCCTCTGCCACCTGAAGTCTCAGTAGCAAGCTGGTACCCGGGTGTTAGAGCTGGAAAAGAGTCATATTTATGCACAAAGAGCCAATTACCACAGCCAGCCCTTCCCTTGCTCTGCACATAAAAATGCACATCTTCCACACGCCTCTTAAATCTTTTCTGTTTTTTCCATCTTAGACCCTGTGTACTGTACAATATAACCACAGCAATGTTTCACAGCAACAGTAGTGACAGATATTGCTATCTATATGCTCTCCATGACAAAAGCGAAGTCTCTGTGCCTTTGATCACCTTAAATCTAATTAGGTCACTCATCTCTGAGAGCCTCAAGCCAGCCAGAATGGAGCCCTGTGGAAGTTATTCAGCTGAGCAGTGCTGATGAGCTGAAAGAAAGACACGTCATCTTGAAAACAGGCAGGCGTCACTCACGAAAGCTGGCAAACGGGTTATTGTGTTCCCGGTCCTCCCAGACAGCCCCTGTGGCCCCAGGACTCCGTCTCTTTCCTGCTCAGCATGAGCAGGTAATGGCCCAGGCAGCCGAGTATGGCCACTGTCTAATGCCACTCTCTCTCCTTCTGCAGAGCCTCCTTTTGGTCTTTGTTGCTGGCTTTCACTGCCATCGTCTTCACCTCTGCAACTGTCCTCATGATACTGACTGGGAAATGTGTCCATGCATCACTTTGGTCCCAGGCAGGTGACAAAGCATCACCCAGGCGCAGCTCTGCAGGGAAAGCTGGCTCGAGGTCGGCCCTTCCCTCCAGCAGGTATGGGATGTGGTGGTACTGGTCAGCGGCTCTGCCTCTAAGCCCGAAGCATTCCTGGACTATGCAGCACCTGCCCTCTCTTGTCCTGCATGTCCCTTGTGTACTGACATCCTTTACGATGCATGTATCCAGAAGCAGCTCCCCTGTGCCATGAACTGAGATAGCCACACTTGGCAGAGGAGGCCTTGCAGTGGGTCCCTTTCCTGGGGCAAAGATGAGTCTCCATGCAATGACCAGTCCAGGCACTGAAGAGGCTGCTGCAGTGTCCACACCTGAAGAGGGCAGGACAGGGCACTGTGCTGCATTCGGGAGGAGGACAGGGCAGCACTTACCAACACAACATGTGCGGCCCTCAGAGCCATGGAGGACCCAGGCCATGCTTCGCCCCGAGGAAAGGCCCGGGAGGGTGTGGGCTGTCTTCCCCCTGCCCATGCTCCGCAACCAACGTGGGTGGTGCTACTAACCAAAGCACATCTCCAGAGTGACAGTGGGGACACCACGTGGCCTCCGCCTCCCCCAAAATCAGTCTAAAAATTCGCCCTGCTGCAGCCACAGCTCTGCAGAGCCGTCGAGCTGCAGGCACCACCATGGCACCCACCGCCTTTGGATCCCGAACCAGTGAGAGCCGCGTGCAAGCGGCCCCGAGGGTGTGCCCGGTCTTGGGGGATGGAAACAGCCCACAGAGGTGGGTGGCACTTGATGGCGTGAGAGGCTGATTCTCGCCTGCCAGCAGCTGTGCACACAGAGAAATGCCCCGTGAGGATCTGCAGGCCCGCTCCACAAGACGCTCGGGAAGAAATGTCCCAACACAGAAAAGCCCTACACGAAGGAAGGAAGCAAAGAGGTGTCAGCTCAGGACCCTTGTGTGACGCCAGGCGCCCACGCCGCACCCCGTAACTCAGAAGCCGAGCTTCCTGCCAGGAGCAAATCCGAAGCTAACTGGTGGGAAATGGGGAGCTGGAGGTCCCACAAGAGGGGAGGCGACGGAGAAATGGGAAGAGTGCATGGAGGGGGCAGGGGACAAAACAAGAGGCGCCGTCTGCAGGAACCAACTGCCCACAAGGAGGGCAGCCTTGGTGTGCTGCAAAGGGCCCCAACAGAAATAAGAACGGAAAAAGCAGAGCCGGAGAGAGAGGCCGCACTGCCCTAACGCTCACTCCAGCACACGAGTCCACGCTCTTCCCTTGCGCGCAGGTAACGACTCTCTCTGGGACTTTTTATTTTAATTTTAAAAAGCAAAAGACTGGTCAAGCTCAAAGCACATCACAGACTCAAATAAATAAACTTCTCATTGTGGAATTCAAAGTGCTATCAGCAGCAAGGGAAGGGAGGTGTCTGGACTGCGGGGCTTCCTGGCCACCCTTAAATTCTTGTGGCGGGAGAGTCAATGCCGTCAGGTCGGGTGGGGCCCAGATGCCCAGCCACCCGCGGGACGACTGTACATGCAGTCTCGCTGCCCAGGATGTTCTCCAGATCCCACTGAATGCTGCTCCCCTCTGCTCTCCGCGGGGACCCACAGCCCCCACCTGCAGTTCTCAGGCACAGCGCGTCCTGATAAGTCGCTGCCTTGACTTTTAAGACTGACTTGAGACCCTGACAGTCACTGACCAGACTTGCTGCCCTGAAGCCCCTGCTTCTTGCTACCATCGGGTTCCGAGAGCCGATGCATGTGGACTGGACTGGAAGCCACAGAGCTGATGCAGGGCAGAGCCGGGACCCAAAACCCTGGTTCCTGCCTGCAAAACCAAGTACACTTTTCATCCTGCCACTCCATGAGCAGAGAAATTCTCTTCCGTTTCTGGCCAGGCCCACTGAGTGAAGGAAAGCCAGGACCTGAGAGCTGACACTGCTGGGGTGGGCTCCAGCGGCCCCCTGCTCTCTCATTGTCTCTGGCCCTCGGAAAGGCCCACCGGAGGGGATCTGGGGAAGATCTGGGAGCTGAGGAAGGGCCTGTTAACCAAATGGTGTGGGAAAAGCTTCACATTTGGCAGCCAGAGCCTTCAGCCCAGCACACACTGCAGTGTGGGCAGCTGCAGTGGCACAAGCAGAGCTGCTGTACGAAGGAAGAGTAAAGTCCAGGGGCCCTGCAGAGTGTCTCCCTGGACCCCATGGCCCAGGAATACTTTCCCAGCATTGCTCCTGGGCTCCCAGATCAGGGTCCTGACTTTTGGAGCCCGGAAGAAAGGCTGCAGCTGGCCAGTCCACTGTGGCCCATTTCCTCTCCTTCCCCGGGAGGAGGAGCCGGCCTCCCTCCATCCATCTCTCCTCTGCTCAGTGCTTTCTGTCTCCTGCCCACAGCCTGCCTCTGCCCACTGGATTCTCCTCCCTGTCCCTGAGCCCATGGCTAACGTGTCTGTCCCCAGCGCTGTCTTGCAGATGGCATTGATGTTCTCACTCCAGAACCTTCCTTGAGCAGCCAGAAAAGCAGACCCAGTTGGGCAGGCCAGCACCTGAGAGAGGTGTTCTGCCGACTGGAAGCCACTGTGCCGCGATGGAGGCTGTGCCCCGAGTCTCTGCGTGCACTGAGCCCACTGCTTTCCTGCTGCACTCGGAGGCTGCTGGTCTTTATCACTGTCGAATGGTTATACCATTCTGCTATGACTGGTGTTCGGCACAGAATAGCTCCCCAGGATCTGTAATAATTCTCCGCATGGCCTCATCACCTATGACTCCGGCCACCCATCATCCATCAGGAGCCAAGATCCTGGCCCATTCCTGGGGCCCTGAGTCACAGGGCACAGAATCCCCTGTCAGGGGACCTGGATGGTGAGGTTTCAGGTTGGGCAGACTGCCGTCCTCTCCAGGACAGGGACGGGCTTCCTCGTCAGAGCTCCACTCACTCCTGCATGCTGGTTCTCAGGTGCTAGGGGACCCCCAGGAAGCTTGAACTTTCTGTCATGGTACAGGAGGTGCTGAGTGGTCTCAGAACCATCCAGGGGTGCACCCTGTGGGAGCAGGGGGTGCATCATGCAGGCCGCAGTGGGTGCCTGGAGCCTCTGGTTGTGACACATAACAGATGAAACAGTGCCCCAGCATGCCCCTAGTTCCCTGGCAAGGAGAGGGTGTGGAGGAGAAGGCTGTCCCTAACCCCCACCATCGCATTTCCAACCAGAGGGCTCCTCTGGAACAAGCATGAACTCGCCCCCACGCGCTGCATGAACAGCTATTTTCACCCCAGCAAGGACAGTGCTGCACCCCTTTCCTTTGTGTGGTTATTTGGTAGCCAGCACAAGCTTCTCACTGTTGCCCCCCAACACAGATGGAGACAGGAGTTCTTCAGCAAGGGCGATTCGGGGATTTCCATATTTAGAAACATGTTTTGAAATTATACAAGGCGCTCACCATTCTACTTCTGCGCAAGACTTTACTTGTAAAAAGTATAAAAACCCCTTCTAGATCCCATGCAAACCCTCGTCTACAACACTGGCGTCTGCCGACGTCTGCGGATTCCCCATGGCTCACCTTCCCATGGGGACAGCAGAGACAACCCCACAACACAAGCCAGGTTTAATTAAGCATTACTATGCGCTGAGCCTTCTCCTATTTTACGTTTATCATTTAATCCCCCCATGTCACCCATGGTACATGAACTGCTCTTATCCTGATATTCTAGATGAAGGAGTGATTTTAAAGGTAAACAAGCCAGATGGAGAGAGAGAAGGAAGACAGAGGGAAACAGTCTCATGTTGCCTTCACATCCTGCACATTCATTCTGCAGATTCATTGCTTGAACAGCGACATGGACTTTCTGAGAGTTTAGTTATTGAAAATGTGCCAGCCAAAATAGGCCGAGGTACCGACCAAAACATACCACAGAATCCCAGGCATTCTGTGTTCTAAAACACTAATAAATATCTTCACTCATATGAATCAGTTTCAGAGAAAATATATAGGGCAGCCTTCCTGGTATTAGTAGCACTTTCTACAAAAAGGCAAATGCCAACAGCCACCGCCGGGAGCAAGACCCCAGGCGTCCTGCCCCTCTGGTGTGTCTCACACATCTTCCCTCTGATTTTTGTCTCTGTAGAATCTTCATTAGCCATGGATCTGCTGTCTGATCCCCTCAGGTTTCCAGATTACACGAAGATGGAGAAGTCAGTGTGAGAAATATCCATTCTGCACTGACCTGTGATAAATCAGCCCCGCGGGGAAGGGCAGCGTCCATCTCGGCTGAAGGCCCCAACATCACTGCCGTCTCCCCTGCGCGGCCTCTGTGCTGTGGTCAGATGGACGAGGCTGGATGGATGACCAGGCGACTTGTGCATGGTGTAGCAACTCATAAGGTCGGGCAAGGGATACTGGGGAGCCCCTGGGACCCAGCAAAACTATTGCAAAGACCCAGCAGGATTCAATCCCTTGCACAAACAATAGACAGAGACAGTTACCAAGAAAAAGGAAAAGAGAGAAGAGGGAGGTCGCAAGGGTGACTTGTGTGCACAGAGCGCTAACGAGGATATCAAAGTGTAAAGAACCCTCCTCCCGGGACGCCTCAGGCCTGTGGATAGAAATGTAGAGGGGAATTTGGGGTGCGCAGAGCCACGCCAGCAGGGGCCTGAGGGAGTGGTGAAGGCTCCTCTTACCTGATGGGGGGCTCACTGCTCTGTGGCCTCAGGGTTCCTCCTGCCTCTCACCATTTTCCTTTTGAAGATGATCACTTCTCTCTGCTCAATTTACTTCTGTTTATCCTCTAACTCCGGTGCAGGAGACCTCCAGAGAAAAGATTCCTGTGTTTCCATACCCTTCCCTTCTAGCGCTTTCATGGCCCTGCGTACTTCACAGCACACTGCAGTGACGCCCTGGGTCACTTACCTGGCTAATTAACACCTGTCGCTCCCAGGCATCTGTCACTGTACAGCGTCAAGAACCCTAAGCTGGCCTGGAAGTGCAGCTCGGTGACAGGGGCACAGCGCTGCCATGCACGAGTCCCGGGCTCAACCCTCAAGCCAAAGCGCTCAGAGGCAGCACAGCACGGTCAGCCTGAGACATTTCGGAGCGGGAAGTGAAACCCAGCCAGGCGGCAGCCACGGAAGGCGCACGCTCCAGAGTCCCTTCCTAAGTCTCTTCTGCTCTCTCTACCCGCAGCCATTGCAGAGGCCGAGACCGCACACACTCATCTTTGCCGGGGCTTGCAGAGGGCCCTAAGGCTGCTCTGGCTTCCGAGCCAACGAAACTAGCCTCGTGCCAGCACCCCTTCCGCACACTTCTGTTCTGCTTGGAAGGGCAGCAGCCATCCGACCCTGGAGCGACGCCTGCGCCGATCTCAGGACTGCAGGCCTAAGGTGCTTTCTCAGCGGCCATTTGCCCCTGGACATCTCTCCGAGCGAGCGAGGAGATGAAGCATCCTTCCTTCAGCTGCAGGCGTTTCCTGTCCTGGCAGTCGCCGCCTCCTAAGGTGGACGCAGTGGGTGTCGGGTGAAGATATCTCAGCCCTTTGCGTCTCGATTTCTTCATCTGTGAAACTGAAAGAAGGATCAGGTGCCTTTTACATCCCACAGCTCTGAAACGGATTCCAAACGCAATTCGGCCTCTGGAATACGGGATCTGCGGAGGGAGGGGAGCTAGGGGGTTAAAGCGCCCCGTGGTGCCTCCACACAGCGCTCTGGTGGGGACCTGGTCTCGCCAAGGCCAGGCCCATCAATGTTACCACAAATACTTCAGTTGTGACAAGTGAAGGCTTCTAAGGAAGCGACACAGGGTATGACAGAGACCTCGGCTGCATCTTCAACCTGATGTTAACTATGCAAACCAGCGCCACCCACAAGCCTGAGCCTTGATCTTTTGGGTTCCTCTCATCAGTTCATTTTCTTTAGATTAAAAAAGCAAAGATGAGAGTCCATGACTAACCCCATGCATGACTGACTGTTGACCTTGTGCAGCGCTTTCATGCCTGTAGAAAGACCGCATCGTCATCCCTATACAGAACATGCATGAGTATCTTTGGGGAAGGCGGCGGTAAATCACTTCCTGAACCTGCTCTCTAAGGGCTGCTGACAGGACAAGGTGTGAGTGTCACTTATGGCTGAGTTTTCAGCCAAGCTCAACCACCGCGATCACAGATCAGATTCCAGCTCTGGGGTTTAGTTTGTCATGGAAATTACAAGTGGGCTGGCTTTTTCACATGCAAACACTCACACAGGCTGACTATTTTATATCTTAGCTCAAATATTACAGCCCTTTATACACAAATTGCAATAAACCTCCTGACATGTTATCCATGAAGTGTGAAATTTACATATAAATGGCAAATAAACAAAATGTTGCTTCTGCCCTGTGGTCTGCAGTTCTCACGGTCAGCAAATCCTATCAGGGTCTTCAATACCCTGCCCAGAGATGGAAACAATAGAACTGGTCTTCCGGACTTCAGCTGCATAATCTAACCCTAATGCGAAACGGGATCTAACTCTTTACACCATTCTATTCTGCACCACGAAGACACCACAACTGAGTCAGTGACTTCCTGCTGCAAAAGAACCACAGGTGTCTGCCCCATTTCATTCTTAGGAGCTACAAGCGTTCTCTTTTTCTCTTCATCCCAGCACACAATCATAACTGAAAAGTAAGCACCCAGATGTATGAGTTGGCTGACTAAAATCTGAAAATATTGTGAACCAGGAGTGACCTAAGACCACAAAAATCGGGGGGAGGGCAATTTTGTCTCTGTCTCTGTCTCTCTGTCTCTGCCTTGAAGACACACTATATTCTGTTTATAGACAAAGGAAAAAATCCACTCATGAATGAGCCAAGCCGAACTGTGTACCAACAAATCTTCAAAAGAATTAAAATATGGGAGAATTGCCTAGTGCTTAAGAGCATTTAAAGCTAAAAGGTTATTTCACATTTTAAGGGGAGGAAGATCATCCAGTGAGACACTTTCAGGAAGTTAGAGGTGTTGATAATTTCTTCCCTTTCATGATAATGATTTTGTCTACTCTATCCTAAAAAAATCCCTCACAGGGCATCCAAAGGCAGAGCAGCAGCGTATCACATTCCTGCCAGACAAAGGCAATGTCAAGAAGGAATCAGAGCATTCCACAACACAAACCTGTTCTGCTGATGTCTCTACACCAGTGATGAATGGGTATGGAAAATGAGAATCACATGTGTAGGACCAGGATTACACGGTTTCCCTGGAAGAACCTCAGATTTTCTAAGATTTATCAGGTCCTGGTTTTGCTGTGGTACACTGACTACTGATGGGCAGTGTGTAACACCCGGACGAACTGAGCCAGCACGGTGCTGGCTGTGGAAGGCCCACCCGGGCACTGCTGCCAACAACATAAAAAGGAGAACTGGCGGGGAAGAGGTGTGGCTCTTGGTTCTCCTGGAGGAGCCTGTCACGGTGGTGCTTTTCCTGATATGAACTTGGCTCTTTTCACCATCAGGGAAGCTTGGGACCTCGCTGTCGCTTTTTAAGGACAGCTGCACTTCCCTTCAGGGGAGCCCTGATCCTCACTTTGAGCGTCACTTCCTGGCTCCAGTGCAGAGCCCTTAGCCTGCTGACACAGCTCCTTCACCCCAGGGGCACAGATTTTCTAGCTCCCACCACTGACCTTTGGGCCTTCTGGTGCAAATCCTCGATACAGACTTGCATGAGACATTGCCATGGGCTCCAGGCCTCCAGTTGGACTTGTGGGGGGCATTGGCATTGGCTTGAGGCCTTCACCTGGACTTGTGCAGGACATAACTGTGGGATGTAGGCCTCCAGATGGATTCTTTGAGTCTCTAGTATGTGGACAGATTTCCTGCACGCTTGTATTTGACTCTTTGGGTTACTGTTATAAAATAATGCTATAAAGTATGTGTCCTGTATTAAACTGTTTCCCTTTCAAACTCTGACTACAAAATTGAAGGTCGGTGGTGGAAGATGTGAGGGTGAAGCCAAAGACACAGTGGAGACCCCAGAAGTTTAGAGAAACCAGGAACATGGTTCATCTAAGGAAAACTGCAAAGAGGGAGTGAAGTCAGCTCAAGAGAGGAGTCATGGGAGCTACAATCACCAGAGGTGCCACAGCGGTGGAGTCACGCAAACCCTTTGAAGCTTACAATTTGCCACAGATTGCTTCAGAGGTTCCACATGGAGCTATAGGACTTAATGTCTGCCCTGTTGGATCTTGGACTTGCTTCAATCCTATTGTATCCTTGTTTGTAACTTTTGGGATGAAAATGTTTATCTTATGCCACTGTATGTTGGAAGTGCTTAACTTTCCATTGCTATGGGGAGCTCACGGCTAAGAGATGCCTTTCATCTTGGAGCAGACTTGGGAGTTGGACTTTTCATCAATGCTGAAACTGTTAGGTCTTCAGAAACTCTTATAGATGGACTAAATGCCTTTTGTATAAAGGGATGTGCATGAGTTTGGAGTGGGGGTTGGGGTTGGAATGTTATGGTTTGTGTCTAGATGTCCCCCCAAAGCCTCATGTAGTCATGGAGAGCAGGCTTTTCAGACATGGTTGAACCTAGAGTTTGTGATTGGTTCATTGTCTAGTGCTAGGATTGGTGGGTTGAGGTCTTCAACTGGACTTGTGCAGGATATAGCTACACAAGCTGTACCCTCCCTCAGGCAGGTAGCCTGCATAAGATCTAAGAGACAGAGAACAGGTTTTTTCTGAACCCTTTTTGCTCTAATTCTCTAGTTGTCTTTTTTTTTTTTTTTTGTCTTTTTGAGACAGGGTCTCACTATGCGATTCAGGCTGGGCTCGCTTTGTAGCCCAGACTGTTCTCAAACTTACCATGATCCTCCTGGCTCAGCCTCCCAAGTTCTGGGATTACAGAAGTGTGCCACCACACCTGGGTCTCTAATTGCTTTTACTGTCTTCACCAATCATTAAAAGTTGTCCCTCTGTCATGCACCATCCGACCTTGGATTCAACTGATTATGGACTGAAACGTCTACAAATTGTGAGCTAAATAAATCTTTCCATCTTTAGCTATAGGGTTCAGTATTTTGTCTCAACAACAAGAGCAAAGTAACCAAGACAGTTGATTTCTACATCATAAAGGTGCCTGGACACAGGAGTCAGCTGCTGGATCTGGAAGGTGAAGGTGTGACCATCCCGTAAATATTTACCAAGGGGCGGGTGCATATAGCTGCACACTCTTCTTGACCCTGGGTAAATAACACTGAGGAATACACATGTAGGCCTGACAGGAGAAAGTGGGATACTAAGTAAAAAGTCATGAGACTCTCCCAAAGGGTGATGAATGCCTGATGATGAGATAGAGCAGAGGAACTCCATGTCGGGGAGTGCAAGCTCCCCAGAAAGAGGTGATGTGTAGCTTAGAATTCACGGGTGAGGGAAAGCCAGCCAGAAAATACCAGGAAATAGTCTTCCAGACAAGAGAAGAAAAGCATCAAACTGTGTAGATGTGGAAACACTCCTGATGATCCAAGGAACCCAGAACAAGTCCATGCAGCTGGAATCGGCAGCGTCCAGAGAGAGGAAGGCAAGTTAGCCATGCTCAGAGGCTTGAGTTTACAAGTGTGGAGTTTGAATCCCCTAGTATTCTGCCATGGCACATAGATTCACAGCCACGGCCTTCTCAGAGTTTAAGAGGGAAAATGACTTTCTTCTTTAAACCCAGCCAAATGTTAGCATGATCATTAAATCAGACCTTTTGGATATAAGACCAGCAATGGAATTTCAGGCGCACACTGTCACTCTACTTCTAGTCCATGGAGAAGCCTCCATGGTGTTTTCCAAAATGATTGGGGACTCACATTCATTCCCACCAGCACACACAGTGTCAAGGGCTTTCCTTTCCATTCCATCCTCACCAACAAGTCATGCTTTTTCCTTGTAATATAAATAATAAGTACATGAAGTGATTCCTATGTTAACTGGCCTGACTTAATCATTCCACAGCATAGACTTGTACACACCACCACATTTTACCCATAAAGATATGCAATTATCATTATTTATCAACTAAAATTTGTAAGGTTAAAAATTCAGCTGTTAAGCAATAAAAAATGGGTCAGAAATTTTTTTCTCTTAGAAAACTGATTACTGAGGCTCCACCCCAAAGGCAAGGAGATTCTCCCTTAGCCAAACTCAAAGATGTACAAGTATTGCATGAAATTTTAATTTCCACTTGAGGGAAAGTTCCAATATCCTTAAGAAGAAGGGAAGGCTAGAACACTTCCATGGTGAGATCCAAATTTACTGCTAAGGACCCTGGAGGGGGACAGAAGATTTTAATGCAGTATTTCAAATTTAATTCGATTCAACAAATATTTAATGAGCTCTAACAAGCTGCCAGCCCTGTGCCTGGGATGCTGGAAAAGCCAGGCAGCAACTATCTGCAACAGGAATAGGATCAAAAGTGACAGAAACAAATTCAGTTAACACTGTGAATAAAATGTGAAGAGAACAAAGAAGAAGGTGTGATTATTTCAAAGAGCTTTGCAGATTGAGGCTCAGGAAGCATGCAATCTTATGTAACTGAAATACCTAATTTCATAATTATGAGTAATAAATGTATAATAGTATGGAGTACATTATCGTGTTCATTTCTCTTATTAAATGATCTTGGAGTTCCTGTATCTAAATGGCTGTGAACTGCAGTCAACCCAAAACATGCCAGTATATTTTTAATGGAATTAGTGAAACTAAAAGATATACTATTAAAAACAATTCAATGAAATTGCCACCAAAAAATATCCCTCCAATTAGATAAAATGCTTACAAAACACAATTGGAAAGCCCTTTTAACAGAGTCCATTAGAATTTCTGTAGAATGGTTCACTCTACAACTCATTGCTAAGCGACTGCAAAACATAAAAAGACAAATTGAACCACCTATCAATGAGTTAAATGAAAAATTGCAAAAATGAACAGCTCCACTAGGCAGAGAACTGCCCTTTTAAAGCAGAATTCTCCAAAATTGGGGAGAGAGAGAGAGAGAGAGAGAGAGAGAGAGAGAGAGAGAGAGAGAGAGAGAATGAGAAGCCAACTGTCCAAAGGCTTCCTGGGAATCCTTGTAGGAAACTGACAAACTCCCTCAGGCTGGCAGGAAAACCAAACTGTCTTCACCACTGGGACCCTGGAGTGCAGGTTTCTTTCAGCATTTTTGAAACAAGCAAACTCCCCATTAGCCTTTCAGTCCTTTAAGTGGCACTTGTGTCTCCCAGTCTGCTTCCCAGCCATGTTTCACACAGGATTCTGTTTTCCTGTCTTGTAGCATTGTGTGTCAGACTGCTAAACACCCATTCTACACCACTCCACGATGCTTTCTAACATCGGCCTGATTTTGCCGAGACTGGAAGCTCACCTGACTTGCAAAAATTAAATCATATCATTCAGCTGCCCCTGGAGTAGGATCTGCCAAGTGCTACAGGTCAGGCCAATGAGATCCAATGTGAATGATTAGCCTACAAGAAAGTGCCTTGCAAGGGGCTTGGACTCAGCTGCCAGGTGCCCTCTGTCCCTCCTTCCCTGGATGGATGATGTGATGACACTCACTTGTACTCCTCTTCATCTTAGACATCCACATACGTCCACATCTCAGCTTGAATAACTCCCCGCCCCAGAAGGTGCAGGACACGTGGGAATTGTGGTGGTGGTAATTACACTACAGCCGTTAGTCAGTTCTACAAACTGAGAGTTTTCCCCAGAAAGCCAGTTACTTATCACTTACAAAAGCACCATGGCCTCCCATCCAAGACCAGGTGGCCTGGTAAGCGATTCTACAGGAATTTAAGAGCCGTATTTGCACACTCACGTCCTCCCCAGTCAGAGCTCACTGGTCCTTTTCTGTGCTCTGAGCCTCTCTCTCTCCTGTCGCTTGTCACACAGAGCTCCTGCACAGTGTTCCCGCCTCCTGGCGTCCCCCCCGGACCTCCCTGTGGCTGGCTCCCGCTCACCGTCCGGATCCCAGTCACATCTCCTAACTGAGACCCCCCCCCTCCTCCGTCACGCTTCCTGAGTAGCTCCTCTCCTCCCCTGAGCCCTGCTGGTAACTCTGTCATGTTCCTCACATTACTCTCTGCCAGTGTAAATTAGCTTGTAGATCTGTGCACCATTGTGTTCATGGCCTAAGTTTTCCACTGCTGTGTGAACACTTCCAGAGCAGGACATTTTCCACTGAGGCCACCACTATGTCCATGCAGGCAAAAACCAAGCATTGTGCGGAGAAAACCCTTGAGTCTTCCATATTGCAGCTGGGGAAACTGAAGCAGAGAGAGGCATCCACGTCTCCGGATTCTCCAGAGACAGAGGGTTTCTGGCCCAGAGGGTTCTAGTCAGCGGGCAGCCCTGCCCCTTCACTCACACCCAGCCAGCTGGAGCTCAGAGAGGATTTAGGCAGCTGGCCTTTCTAGGCCAGGGACGCCTGTGGGGCCCCTGTTACCCACGAGTGAGGGTGGAAACAAAGCTGCTCTGTTGGCAGCAGGCTCTCAGTGTAAAGGAGCGGTCAGGAGGTCAGATCAGAGGATGACTCCACAGCCTCCAAGTCCTGATCAGCCTCTAGCCACCCACAGCAGCCTCACCAGCATGGCACATGTGGTTAATCAGAGGAGCACCTATGCCCGGCCGCACCTCTGAGACAGACACACACATCAGTGCAGTGTGCCAACACAGGACGGGTGACGAGGACTGTCCATTGATTGTCCTATCAATCAAATTGTGCCTATTGATGAGGTCATCTGCTATAACCACAGCAACCAAAGATGACCAGCATCTAATGATCCCCAGAACCTGTGAATGGGTCAGATCACACGGCAAAGGGAATGTCGCCCATGGAATTAAGGCTGAAGACTTCAGAAGCCAGAGGTCATCTCGCATTATCTTGATGGGTGCAATATAATCGCAGAAGGAATTAAAAGTGGGAGAGGAACAAGAGAGGAAGGAATTTGAAATGAGAGAAGATGAAGAGGAGCTCTAAAGAAGGAGAGGAACTCACCCGCCTATTGGCTTTTAGAATGGAGGAAGGAGGACAAAGGGCGTCCTCCGAAACTAGGGATGACCTCAGCCACGACCAGCAAGAAAACGACACAACCTGAACCGCAGGGAAATTCATTCTCCCCAGGAGCCTTCAGAAGGAAGCACAGCCATGCAGATGTCTTGATTTTAGCCCAGTGAAATTCTCATCACACTTAAGACTGTGAGATAATAAATCTGTGTTTCAAGGTGCTGTGTTTATGGTAATTTCTTTTAGCAGGAAGACACAGGTAATGCAGATTAGACAGAAAATAATGTTTTGCCCAAATAACAGAGCTTGTCAGTCTGCAGGAAGTACCGTAGATTGATAAACCCAAATTTGTGAAGAGGTCAGCAGAGTTCATAGCAGATGTCCAAGTCAATTACATGCAACTTGACTGGCAGGGCAGGAGCATTAAAAATAGACATCAGAGGCACCAGTGCCAGCTTGGCCCTCTGCACAGACTCGTCTGCCTGCCTCAGAGACATACCTGGGCACAGGTGTGCACAGGACTACACACTTTATTGAAAGCTACCCTTGCACGTCCCGGAACAGAGCCTTGTACCATCACCACCCCTCAGAGCCCAGGCTGCATGCACACTGTCCATGGGAAGCACAAGGCAGGGACCTGGACCTGGCAGACACCAAGGAAGTGATGAGCTCTTCTCAGAATGTGCTTCCAAAATACCTGAGCCAGGAGGAAAGGCTGCGACAAACTCCAGGGAATGAGGAAGAGCGTGGAGACAACTTCAGTATCTTCTCATTACTTACCATCCAGTAGCCGACCCCTGTCCCTAGAAATCTCCACATTCACTCTCAAAAGCCACCCTGACTTGAGTCAGCCCATGTGATTTGGAAGGAGCCCACTCACTCTGCCAGTGACACATGACCATGCTCAACCAATCAGAACAGTTCACCCTCTGTCACAGGGATTAGTCCAGGGATGAACTTCTGAGACCAGCCAATGAGAGTGAGGCAGCCCCAAGGGGCTTTGCTACAGGCTCAGGGCTGAGGACCACAGCTAGAATCTATGTATACTTAACAAGAGATCCTTTAATAATGACGCGATGAAGAACAGATTTGATCATGTTTGCTGCGAGGTAATTGCAAGCAACTCAGGCTTTCCCAGATACATATGTATCTCAGCGGTGGTTTAATTTAGATTCTCCAAGGGTCGCTGTATACAGGTCACTCCCTTGGGTTTTGATTGAGCACAGGATCCATCAGGACCAGTACCACAGTGCCACTGACCCCTGGTGTATCTCGAGAAATATTTGCTGAATGAATTAATGATTGAACGAACACGTGAACCATGAGACTTTCTTATTCTAAACTGCAACACAGCTGCTCTTCCTGGGCCGGAGCTCTCTAAGTCTTTAGATTCTGACTCCTTGATTTGGGAACACAGAGCCCACTCACGCCCAGTGTCCTCTGCCCCACTCAAGGAGCAGCAAGCATGGGCAGCACCTTCTACCTGGCCTTTTAGAAAGCCCTGGACACCGCTGGGGGCCACCACTACCAGACCCAGCCCAACAGACTGAAGAGGCGATGTGCAGCAGAAGGTAAACTGAGGCAAGGCAGGTGCCACCTCACCTGTATGTCACCAACCACTCAGAGAAGAGCTCCTTGTCTCAGAGTTTACAGAAAACATGCCAGACACCAGCATGAACGCTGTGCTGCTCTGCTTGGACAGAATTATGCAGTGTGTCTGGCAGCTGCTTGGTGCAGAAAATAACATCACATCTGTGTCCCCACAGCCCAGCTTAAGGGGATTATCTGTGTGGAAACCCACGGCCCCAATTACCTTCCCTTGCTTGTTGAGATTTACTTATCTGAGCACCAGCCCATCTTTTCACCTCGCTGTGGGGGTTGGCGCTCACCCGCCGGATAACGCCGCCTCCCCATACATCTTCCCGTGGGAGCCACTTCTTTCTGAGACTCAGTGTTCTCACAATCACAAGCCTTTCTGAAAACCGTTGTGAGGAGCAAGCAAGATGAATGCGTGAAAAGCACTGAACAATTCTCAAAACTCTTCCATGTGTACAAAGTCAACAACTCAGGAGGCAGAAATTCTAGACAGACTGTACCAGTGTCCACTGAGTAGTGTTAGACCTTCAGCAGGTTGCAGTCATCAGCTCAAGTGTGGCTCACCCCCTGGAGCCTCCTGCTCCAGGGAGACTCTCTGATTATCCCCAGGGCAGCACTTCCTGTGGGTAACACCACTGAGGACCTTTGACAGAAGCCTGCAGTCAGAGAACATCCAGTGCCATGGTCCCCGCTGCTCTGTGAGAATTTAGATCTGCAGGGGGGTCCGGGGTGGGAAGAAAGGTTATTATTAGAAATCAGGGATGAATTCCCCAGCGCCTCCTTTAACCTTTCCAGAGTCTAAGCCCCATCTAATTCCAATCCGTCACAGCCTTGCCCCCATCCTATCTTCAGGCCACTGCGTTCACGCCCTGGGACAGAGCTTTGCCCGGCATTGTCAGGTTTATTTACCAACATTCAATGCAAATCTCGTTATGTGCTGCTGGAAAGAAAGTTCAGTTCTCACTGTCACCATCACTTCTCAACCTCGTACTGAACTGGCCAAATAAGATGCAGAAAAAATTCACAGGAAAAGTCATAAAATGTCCTTTGGTGACATGTAAAAGCGATCAGATTCTGCATGCCGTGGCTATGAGAGCAACACCCAGGTGAGATTTCCGCCTGACAGGTTGGCACAGGTGTCAGAGTATGTGACACCCCCTGTGGGCTAGCCTGCGGCTGAGAGCACACTCATCAGTGGGTGAGGAGCGTGGGGGGTGGAACAGCCCTGGAGGGAAATGTAGCCATGCTTACCACAACTTCCTGTGCATTTCCGATCCAACCCAACAATCCCGCTTCTAGAAATCCGCTCTGATAGACACCTTCACAAATACAAAAGTATATGTACACGGTTTACTTGGGACAGCATGGTTTATAGTTCTAAAGAGGACAATGGGAAATACACAGAGGAGAGTGGCTGAACTCATTATGACACGTCTGCACGTGAAGTACAGTGACTTAGTAAAAACACACGAGAGTGAGCTGGGGGCAGCTCAGCGATGGAGCACTTGCCTGGCATGTGTGAGCCCCGGGTTTGCTCATCAGTAGCATAAAAAAAAATCAAGGTGTGTGCTGTGACGAGGTGCTTTCCTAACTCTGTACAGAAAGAGCGCGCTGTGCTGAGGAAATGCCAGGCTCACTTTATGGGTGTGGAATAGAATTAGAGGAAGGGGGGCCTGGAGACCCAGGATGGCAGGCAGGGGAAGATGGGGGGGAGCAGGGCGGCACGGCGTAGTGGGACGAGGGAGCTCACCGCCCTCAGAAGGACCCTGCACACCTTCCACTCACAGAGCCGCAGGGCTGGGCCACGCGTCCCCAGAGAAACGACTGTTTAAGTTCATTAAGGCTACTGTACGTGTGAGGGATCCACGGCTCCGGTTCCTCATCGGGAAGTGGCGCCTGCACCTGACACAGTCTTTCCCAGCCCCTCCCCTCCCTCAACCCCTCTCCCTGTTTTACAAAAGCTTGCTTTCAGTTTTCTGTTTTGTTCTCTTTTTCTTTTTCCTCCCTCCCCCCAGTTCTCCTTCTCACTTGAGCATTTTCCTCATAATTCACAATACTTACTATATATATATATATATATATATATATATATATATATATATATATACACACATTTGGATTTTTAAAGCCAGGATTGCGGAACATAAACAGTAACGATAGGGTCCAGGCGGTACAGATGGTCAGCAAAACGGTAGAAAAGCACCAGGGCGAGTAACTCCAGAGCCTGTATTGTGACCACTTAGTAAAGCTGAAAACAACTTGTGCTTCTAAAACAACTTACACTGGGATTGAACAAATAAGTGGTATGGAAGACACGAGCGCTAGTGTTCTCCTTGTCAGCAAAACAAGTTACAAGCGAGGAGTGGGTCGGCTAGAGTGAGCCCTGGGATCGCGGTGGGAACAGAGGTATCAGCAGGCATCGTGCTTCCAGATGCGCACATTTAGAGGTGAGGCCGGGGCAGGGGCAGGCTGGAGAGATACATAAATGATAAGTGATGGCAGAAGATCGGATAAACAGTAGACGATAGATGGCAGGGTGGACAGATTATAGGTGGATAGATAATGGATATTTAGATAACTGATGCTGGACAGGTAGAGAGCAAACAATGGAGAAATGTATAGAAATATGAAGAGAGGCAGAGGCTAGACGATGATAGGATGGATAGATGGATAGACACACAGACAGACAGACAGGCGCACTGTGCAGACAGGTTAAAATAATGTGTGCATTTCTAGCTCTCTGCACCCCAGTGGCGCTGAACCTGCTGAGTGCTGCCATCCGCGTGTTCAGTGCGGGTCAGCAGTTCCTGGCTCTGCAGACCAAGAGTCTCTGTCGGAAGGAAGTGGGCGCGCTGACAACCAGATTTGGAGACGAAGCAGCCGAACTGTGTCTTCTCAGTAAACATCTGGCTTGTCCGCGGGGTTCACTCGCAGAGAGGGGGAGCGAGGCTTATTTCTGGAGGTGCCCCCCCACTCCCAGGAACTGGCTTGCGGGACAGTAGAGCCACTTCTGTCTTTAAGATGAGGACAGATTCCTCCAGGAAGTCTGGGAGGTTTAGGACTCCTGCCCCTCTGTGCCTGCAGCAAAACGTAAGCGAAGTTTTGTCCGAAAGCACAGTGGGAGTTATAAGCATCAGCTGGCAGGTTCGCATTTTGCCCTAGATCCAGCTTGCGGCAAAATGTGGCGTCGGAATTCAGGAAACTGATACGAAGCCAGAGAGACGTGGACGGAGAATCCCTCTCGCCCTGACCAGCCGTCACACACGGGCTTCATGTCTAAACCCAGAATCCTGGCATCAGAGTTTCTCCTTCTGAAGGAAGCAACTCCCGTCCCTGTAACCCTGTCCAGGATTTCTGAGACTCTTCTCACAATCTCACCGCTGCAGAGGGCACATTTCCAGAGGGGACCATGGGAGAGATTTTAATTTCTATCCTAAATATTGTATTATCTAAAAAGGGCTTGACCAAGGCTTTTCCCATCTTCACTACAAACAAAAATGTAAACCTAATGTCTATGTAAATTAACCTCCTAAGAGTAGGTGCAGCCAGCGCAGATCAAGGAAAGAAACAGTGAGTGGAGGACGCAACACAGCCCTGCGGTATTGGCAATTTAAATGGGAATAAAAGACACGTGTGTGTAATAAACAGGACCAGTGAAATGCAGAGTGTGTGGTTATTCCTGCTTAGTACAAGTTCCCAACACTTGAAAATGTCTTAAAAGTTTATCTGGCCAGGGATCCGATAAACGAGCTGTCAGTATGCATTGGGAAATATCCGTATTTTGATCAGACTCCGTTAGAATATTTTGCACGAACAGTATCATCAATAATGAAGAATTACTGAACACTTACCACGTGACACATCCTGCAGATTCGCTCATTTCATCCTCACACATCTCAGAATAAAGTAGCCACAGGTATCATCCCCGTGTTACAGGTGTGGAAACTGAGGCACAGACAGCTCAAGAAGTTGCCCCCAAGCCCTTGTCTCAGCCCCCCAGAGTGCTGAGATTACAGCCCTGTGCACCGTGTCCAAAGCTGTAACGTTTTATTTTGAAATAGTTGCAGGTTTCTGAAAAGTTGCAAAAATAAAATAGTACAGAGAGGACCCTGTGTTCCACTCCCCCCACCGTGCTCGGATTACATCTTAGCCAGATGGGGCCTGATAGCCAACCAGGAAGTGCATTAACACACCACGTGCGCCACTTTGCTTGCGAGAGAACAGGCAGGCCAAGCCCATGGTCACGACGTCCCGTCCCCTGCTGTCCAGTGCCGTCACACCCATCCCTGCTGACCATTCTTCTCTCCCACCGCTCTATATATTTGCCACTTCAAGAAACAGTCTACTCAAGGACTCACACTGTAGCAGAAAATGTCCCCAGCCGGTCTGTTAGTTTCACGGGCAATAGTTCCCACCACAGCTGCTGTTAGCACTGTCGCGTAGAAACGGCCGGTCGCTGTGATGCATTCTGTGGAAATCAATCAAAGACAGCCAAGTGTTCTACCTCTGTACCTCCACTTTGCAAGCCCATAAAACCTCCCTGCCTGGGCCTCCATCCCTGACATTTTGAGGGACAATTGATTCCCTGTCATCGCCCATCTGACATTAAAAGTGCCTCTAAATCCTAGGTGCTGTTTCGATATTTCTGTGGCCACAGTAATGCCATGTGTGACACTTTGCACATGTTTCTCTCCACTCAGCATAACAGCCTTGGGAATCCATCAATAGTCTGCTCTTCTTCATTGCTGAGTAATATTCCAGGGGATTTAACTCTTTTCCTCCTGAAGGAGTTTGTTCCAATATTTCTGAAGTACACACAAAACTGCTATGAACATTCATATGTAATTTTTTTCCATGTGGACATAAACTTGTATTCAGCTGTAGCAGACATCTCAGAAGCGAGTTGCTGGTTTGGGGGGTTTGTGTAAGTTTTTCAGAAGTTTCCAAGCTAATTATCGAAAGTGACCATCTGCTCTGATATGCTCACCCTCAGTGTATGAGAGACCCAGTGGCCCCACATTCTCACCAGCATCTGCTGGTGCCAACACTGCATTTTGTCCCTTAGCTGTTCTAATTAGCTCTGCAGTTATTTCTCATCTCGTGCTGGTCTTAATTTGCATTTCCTAAGAGCTAGTGATGCTGAACACGTTTTCTTACACTTCTTCTCCATCTGGATTCCTCAGTGAACGTTTTTGCTTCTCTTGTGCCCATTTTCTAACTAGAACAGCTTCTCCCTGCTGAAGTACTTACCAGCTCTGTGATCTGCAGAAGCGTTATCGCACCACATCACTGGCTGCGCAAAGCAAACACTGATTTTGACATTTTCCTGTGTGCCTCTCCTGTTTCTTCATGGATCATGCTTTCGGCCTCATGTTTAAGAACCAACCACCAAGTCTTAGGCACCAAGAAGTGCTTGCATTTCCTTTCAAGTTGTGCTGTTTTCAGTTGACATTTAAATCTATGATGTGGAGGTTGAAAATATAGCTCAGCATTCAAACACTTTCTAAAATAAAATAAAACAGACCTATGATCCATTCTGAGTTAAGTTTGGTGTGAGAGAGACATTTGGGGAAAGGCTCGTTTCTCGGTCTTTGGATGTCCAGCGGCTGCAGCAGTTCGGCTCGGGGGGTTGAAAGATGCTGCAGTTTAGGAGCTGAAGACATGACGTAGCTCTGCTGGTTAACAGGCTTGTGCACATATGTGTCTATGCTTATATGTCACTGTACTGTGCTCCCTGAATGGAGGTTTTTCCCAGGTCTCAACTTGCTGACCTTCTACCTCATCTAATAAGTAAAGAGTGAGTGCTGTGCTCAGCTTCTCTAGCGTGTGAGGGAGCAGAGGTCATAGACAGCACTGTTCCTGGAGAATCAAGAAACTGCATCTTAGGACGGTGAATTTCTCAGGAATTCCCGGACTCTATGCCGTGTCGTCTGAAACACTGCCCTTTCCTGCCATTGGTTGGCGTCTTGTCTCTATGCAGGAGCTTCCAGCCAAGTGGAGAGTCCCCAGGAGAGAAGGAAACTGACTCTTGTAGGAGGTGGGTTGGACCTGACCATCAGCAGGCACGGGGGCTGGGCTCTACCCAAGCCAGATGAAGGAGGGCTGTGTACCCGGCCGACAGTGGTGTGGTGCTCCCGACCCTGCAGACCCTCACTCCGTGGGTAGCAAGGAAGAAGCCTGGCGCTTTTGCTTCTCCTGGACCCAGACACAGGACCCAGCAGACAGGGTGGGCAGCCAAGGTCCAGCAGGGCCTGGGGGCTCAGCCCGTTCCTGCTCCTGTGCCCCGTGGGAAGCAGCCCGGTGCCAACCCTTCTCCCTCGCTCAGCGGCCTCCTCTCGGTGCCCTTCCCTCCTCTTGGCCCCGTGGTGAAGCAGGCTCTGCACCCTGTGTGCCCAGTGAGTTCCCTCCTCGGCAGACAGCTTGTGGGGGTGGAGGAGGAGCCAGAGCAAAGTGCTCTGCTGGAGGTGACACCTGCTCAGAAGAGGCGTCCCTAGGGGGTGGCGTAGAAGGGCACGACCCCTCTGGCTCCTCCCATCTCTCTCCGCTTCCTGACCTCCAGGACAGGAGCCACTCTGGCCGCCCAGCCCCTCTGTCATGCTGCTCCCAGCTTCAGAGCCAGACTTCTGAAACCTTGAGCCACAATCAACCTCTCCTCCTCCAAGTGTGGGTGTCAGGTAGGACAAGAGGGACTGAGACAGACAAGGTGGAGGAGGAGGAGGAGGGTTTTGCCTGAGCTCTCGTGTCCAGTGCGGCACGTCCTAGATGACACATGTGGGTTACGTTGGCTACGCCCCGTCGACAGCTCATCGTACCCATTTTACAGATGAGGCATGGAGCTTTAAGAGTCCCAGCCCTGCCCAGTCTACACTGCTGGGAAGTGCTGTTCCTTAGCCCCTTCATGAGACCATGCATACTGAGAAGAGCCGGTGTCAAGCCTGTCCCTTCCTCAGGCCTCTTGATGATCGCTGTGGCCCAACGCACCTTCTAGGGCGTCCATCTGTGTCAGATCTGGTCCAGCTAAACCCACCAATTGCACAAAAAAAAAACAGAAAAGCACCAGTTTTTCATTTCTCCTGAACAGGCCGACAACACACCCTAATCGGTTTGCTCCCAGGGCCTAAGATTCACCCCAAAATCAGCTTCTCGCACATCAGTCCCAAGGGTAATTCCATCCCTGGCTAAGGGGCTCTTGTCCCGTGTGATCCAGCCCTAGCTCCAGTGCTCACATTCACCCCGGAGCTGGCTCTCTTGTGCTCTGCGCTTCGGGGGGCGCAGATCTCGGCAGACAATCCAGGCTGAACGTTCACCACCACCTTCCGCTCTGGGTTCAAGATCAGGAGCCACTTACTCGGTGTCAGAATTGGTGTAACAAGGACCAGGCTTTGTTTCATCACCTGGAAATTTCCTTTATTCAATTTGCACCTGGTACAGTAAGAGCTCACACTCAAGGGTGCTTCTTAGAGCTAGTTTTACAGATATTAATTCATTTAATCCTCCCAGAAACTCTATGTGGTTACTGTTTCGATTTTTTTTTTTTTAATGTGAGGAAATTCAAATGTGAAGTTGTGAGTTTTATGCAAACCCACAGCTGGAAGACTGAGAACTCAAAGTAGGAGAATCAAGCCACGGACTTTAAATTTCAGGCCACGACCCTAAACTGCGTCCCTGCCTGCGACCCCTAAGACAGGGCAGACAATCCTCACTTAGCCAAAAATACCACTTCTTGGTAAATTTTTCTCTCATCAACTGCATGTGATGCTCTTCATTCCAGCAGGAATGAAGTTACGAGTCTGTCAACAAACTGACAGTGTTTACTCAGTTATATCACAGGCAGAAACCCAAATCAGAGTGGGAGCACTACAAGCACCCCACTGCCGAGGCACTAACTAACCGCAATGGTGGTGGGCAGGATAAAGCCCCCTTCCCAACAATGCCCATCCCCGAACTCCGAGCACCAGTGGACAGGGCACTTGGCAAGGCTTAGGGAAAGGACTGAGCCACTGCTTTGTGCTGTGCACTTTGAACAGAATATTTCACTCAGCCCGGAGCTGCCCCCCAGGTGCCATTGGACTGCTAACATTTTACACGCGTTAAAACCAGAAAAGCCCAGAGAGCGCCAATCACTTAGCCAAGATTACACAGCAGGAGGGTGAGAGAGCAGAGTTTTTAACTTTCAAGAGAAAAAAGATAAACAGCAATGAAACAGATTGTCAAAGCAGGTTAGTAGGAGAGTTATAGTAATTAGTACCCGGCATATTGTCACCTTCGCAGTAGTCATGCAGAGTACACCATGCAGGCGGGACATCTTGTCCCAACATAAGGTTGTGGAACTCACCTCAGTCTGAACCCTTGTATTTGTGACACTTCTGTTCTATTCTCTTGGGGTGTAGGAAAGAAATGTCTTTCTGCGTGTCCTTCGTGAGCGACAGCTTCGCATCACACAGATGTGTCCAAATGTTATCACAGCTGTGATGGTTTTGCACACGCACCTACCACCATTAAACCGAGACCTGGAGAGAGCAGATGAAACCAGCAGAATCTGTGTCTGGAAGGGTGCCTGGTCCCTGTGCTGCAGGCACACACTTGCAAAAAGTGGCCCCGGTCATCAGGAGGAAGCCAGGGTCAGCCTCCCCGTGCGGCACGGTGCCCTCCTCCTCCGGCGTCGGCCTTGGCACAGTAATTTCCCACCGTCCTAAATCCAGTCAGGTCTGCCAGCCATCAGATCGATATTGCAGCTCTTCCAAATTTATAAATCATGGGGATGTGACTGGGGATTTGATTGATTTAACCAGGTAAATAAATCACACTTTACTGGTGCTTTTGTAAGTAGGCTCCATTGTTTGGTTCTTCCACCATAAAAAGAAGTGTAATGCTCTAACGTAACTGCCCGAGTAATGCCAAGTGTGCATTTGAACGCCTAAACTTTAAATGCGATCATATCACGTCTTCAATTCAAATGTGCATTTATCGTAAACCATGCACGCGACTTGGAGTGCAGAGGAGACTTAGCTACCCACAAAGCGGGCTGATTCGCCTGCAGGGGTTGCATTTCAGCCCCAGGGTCCGCCCTCCCCTCAGGATTGGTTTTGGGCAGTCAGGACATTTAACACCTGCTCCTTCCATACGCACTGGACGGACTGTCTTGTGGTCTGAAGGCTGGGTCCCAGGGCGGTGGTCAGAGCCCCACTCCATGTTGGCCTCCCTGGGGAGCAGCACAGGTCTGTGGATACAGGAGAGGAAGGAGACCCCGAGGGGCTCAGAGCAGAGTCTGAGCCACAGTGAGTTACCCTCCGCCTCCCCCCTGCACAACCAGGACATGAGAGGATGGAGCAGAGCGGGGAGAACCCCGGGGCGGGGGCGGAGGAGGCAATGCACAGGTGGCAGCACTTGGGAATTCGGCTGAGTGTGAGGCAAACATCCCACAGGCTGTTTGCCACACTGCGGTCTGTGTTCAGCTGAGCTGCCCGCCAGGAACAGCAGGGAGCGGCTGGAGCCGGCTGGGTGAGGAACGGGAGACACCGCCGCGGCGGGACTCACCCGGGCACCCACCCTCGCTCTGCTCCACACTGCTTCTGTGTCACTCGGTGCCCTCATTTGCTTTTTGAAAACTTTCCCTTTAAATTAACTGTAGATGCACCTGTTTGCTGTACAGAATTGCAAATAATAGAAAAAATATTGAGAAAAGCAATTATCGCACAATGGGTTCAACAGCTGGAGGAAATTACTCTCCTCTGCTCAGGGAGCCCCCAAGCCCCTGACCACATCCCACTGCCCCTGCATGGGCAGCTCTAGCCACCAGCATTAGCTGTCCTCCTCTGTGCTGCTTTCCTGAGGGAGGCCTCTCCCTCCGATGTGTGGTCCAGCTCCAGGAGGGACAGCTAGCTACTCCTGGCCTTGTTCCCCATGGAATGCTTCTCTCTAGAAGCCAACAAGGAAAAACACATCCCCTCCCATCCCTGTCAGAGCCACAGGCAGGCAAATGACCCCCATCCCCTAAAGCCCATGCTCCCCTGGCTCCAAATCTGTAAAGGTGACCCAGAACGGAGTGGCCACTGTGTGGACATTTATCACCACAGCAGTGGTGGTGACGGCAGAGGTGGCTTATGTCGTCTCTGGGGTGGCAACCTGGAGAGAATATTTTGCATTCTCTGTTGCTCTTCTTCTGACCTGGGGTTGGGTGCAGGGTGGACCAGGTTCTGTCTTCCTCAGGGCTCAAACACAGCAGGACACCCCCAGTCCTAGAGAGAGACAGCCTTCCTGGGGCTGTGAGACTGAGGCGAGGGCTTTTAAAAGATTTGCATATCAAAGCAGCAGACAAAGAGTTTATAATGGAAAGTTTGCTAAACTAAGTACCCAATAAAAGGGGAAGAGGGGAGTCCTCATGGTTAGGACACCCACTTCTCACAGGGCCCTTAAGTTTGGATTGTAGCCCATTGGCTGACCATGGTTTCTTCACACCGAGGATGACGCAGGATGCTGGCGCCCTCTAGACCAGGACCAGGAGCTCTGGTAGACACAGCAGTAACTCAGGTGGGGTCCTAGAACAGGAGGCAGGCTCTTGTCCTGAAGGGGCAGTCCGTGCATCTTTAGGGATAGTGCCTCTTCTTCTCCTCCCTTATGGCACACGTACAAGAAGAAGATTCAAATGGGACATAAAATCAGGCAGAAAATTCCAGACGCTTGCTGAGAAAACCGGGAAATACATTGTGGGAAGGACGAGGGGCTCCAAGAGGAGACTGAGAGCAGAAGGGAAGAGGAAGGAGCTGTGATATGGCTGAAATCAAGCGTGAGCCCCAAACTATCACACCCTCAGAGGACGGGACCGAGTCACAGGGGTCAGCTGACCTGCGTGGTCACACGCCGTGAGTGGCCCACCTCTGCACCAGGTCTCACCGCGCCTGTCCTGCCAGGACCGAAACTTTTGAAACTGGTGGAGTGAAAGTAAACTCCGCCAGTGTGTGAGTGGCGGGCACTGCATCTCGGTGACGAGAGCATAACTAAGCCAAGCTGGGGGGCTGCAGCCAGGCCAGTAGCCCTAGCACCTGCGGGGGGAAGAAAGGCAGAGCTGATCCTCCCCTGCAGCCCCCCTGCGGGCGTCTCCCCACCTGCAACCTCAGACCTGGACGCGCACCGGAGCAGAGGCAAGGAGTGCGGAAGGAGGTGGTGACGGCCTCGCCTGTGGAAAGGCAGCAGGAAATTGGGCGGAGCTGGCCACACACCTCTGCTGCACCTCCATTCTGGGCCAGACGTCACCTGTGGAGGAACAAAGACGGAATCGCTTGCAGCTGTTTTCTCACAGGCCGCTTTGAGGATCAGATGAGAAAGAAACCAAGTGCTAAGGGCTGCTCAAACTGAAGTTCTCTACTGAGGAAACATCATAAAAAACACAGACATGCAGCCTGGTGCTTCCTTGGCGGCAGGAAGGTCCTGGAGGACCGTGCTGGAGTGAGTGAACACTGAGGTGCTCTCCTGACCAGAAGCTACTGTTAATTGGTCTTAAATTGTTCACTCGAGTAGGTCAAACAGTTTTCACAAGATGTCTCTCTGTCTGCAGCGCACCCTCTGGTTCTACAGTAAATAGATTCCTGTTTGTAATTACTACAGCCTGGCTGAAGTCAGTCTCACTGCGGGAGAATCTTAATTAATGAAACAGAGCGCACAGCGCGTCCGTCCTGGACGGTGGTGATAATCCTGGCACCCCCTGTGGGATTTCCGGGGGTCCATGTGGGATTTCTGGGGGTCCAGCGGTGCAGAGAGGACGGTGCAAAAAAAGCCAACTGGATTAATGTCCTTGAAACCATAATGATGTTAAACGTAGCCCAAACTGACAATACCTTTCCAGCACGACTGCAAATTATTCCTTAAATCCCCCAAAAAACACAACACCCAGCGTCGAGGCATTAGCTGGCTCTTAATTCTTTCAATTGAAATGACATACTAACTCCCCCTTTGCACATGACGCCAAGCCTTGGGTACCTTACTAGTCACCTTACATCACAGCACATCACCTTAAAAGTTTTACCTTATTATAGCATCACAATGTCAGCACAAAGTGCAGGACTTCCTCATCCATGTGAGGGGAGGGAAGAAGCTCCTCAGAGGTGATTCCCTAAAAAGCTATTCGCACACAGGTCCTCTCAATTCTTAGGCTTTTGAAACGCTCGAAACTAAAGAGCTAAGTTAGCTACTCCCCAAACCGTGTACCCAGTACAGAACAAGTGTAGATATTCCTGTGCAGCAAGAGAGAAAATTACAGTGGGTCCGTAAAGCAGGCTCTGGTCCATGGCAACTCCGACACTCAGGAACGCATTGGAGGTTTCTTGAGGAGGACCCGAGACCTGCAGCCCTCTCCCTGTCCCCCAGTGCCACTTGGGCGTGGAGAAAGCATGGAAGGAAGCACATATTTGCAGCTGAGTAACTTTCTCAGCTTGCTCCACATCTGCAGAATGTGGGGATACCAAATGCTATGTTTGATTTTTATGTCGCCTCTATTTTTCCAAGTTCAAGATGTCGGTGCTTCTGCTGGTATAATCATCTCCAACTCTGCTCAGACCTCCTGCAAATACCACTGGTGTTGATTCCATTAAGCAGAAAACACAAACAGGAACACCTTCCCTTCCGTGTTAGACGTACTCTCATAAGACTGACAGAAGCCCTACCGTCTAAGAGACAGAGGACACTAAACCCTCACCCAGGCCTTTCCTGAGAGCGTGCAACTCTCCACAGCACCACAGCAGGACTTTCTAAGGCCTTAACAAGTGATCCTGGAGCCAAGCCTTCAGCTGCATCTCAGAACTGTGTTTTCTTGATCACACCCCGTCTTTGTCCTCTGTCTGGAGATCATCTAAATGCTCACATGGTTTGGCAACAGGAGAAGCTGACACTTCCCTAAACCATTGTGCTGAGTTGCTAGTGTAACACCCCCCTTTGTTCAAGGCATCTCTTTCCTCATAGGTTTTCTAGGTTCA
Organism: Hydrochoerus hydrochaeris; assembly: GCA_004027455.1. Classification (NCBI taxonomy): domain Eukaryota; kingdom Metazoa; phylum Chordata; class Mammalia; order Rodentia; family Hydrochaeridae; genus Hydrochoerus; species Hydrochoerus hydrochaeris. The sequence goes on along the minus strand of PVLA01004134.1, from coordinate 134,454 downwards.
AACAGCACCTTCAAACCTCTGGTCAGGAAGCACCTTCGCTAGATTAACACTAGGTTCATTTGTCACACTGGCCACTGGCTGCGTCACTACAGGTGATATTAGAAACACTCTGCACAGTCCCATCAAGAAACTTCCACCCCAATTCCTACACACTAGAGCCCAGGCCCAGGTGTCTGCACCAGCCTCTCTGAGTCAACCTCAGCTTCTCTGTCACCCCTCAGCACCCAGCCTCTGCCAGCACCCTCTTCCCGCCACCCCAAGTTCTCAGGCTTTTATTATAGCACTTCTGGGTGCTACACCATGCTCATGTTTTTATTGCTTAAATAATAACTACTTCAGATAACAGTGGTTTAAAACAACAGACATATACCGTCTCATCACATCTGAGGGGCAGCTTCATTGGTTACTGTGAGTCAAGGTCCTCAAAGCCTGTGGTCAGGTTGTCATCCAGGACTGCAGTCACCTCAAGACTAGACTGGAGGAGACTCACTGTCTCCCCCAGTGGGTCTCAGGAGATGGAGCTGCCATGTCCCAGACAGCCCAGGCGGAGCCCACACTGCGAACATGGGTGTGTCTGCCTGCAGCCTGTGAGGACTCCTCAGTGGCCATGAATGACTAAAATGGGGCAAGAAATCCAGCCGGAAGTCACACTTGTGAGGAGATGGGTCGGTTTGGGCACTGGGAAGGATTTGGGCTGCTTGAGATTCTTCAAATCTGAAATGCAGACAAAAGGACACTTTGGAATGAGAGGGACTCATAACTGCAGGAGTCCCCAGGGTCCCCTGCAGATGTCCAGAGCTGAGCTCAGCCTCCCTCCAGGGGGCTTGGCCAGTGGGTACTAAGGAGGCTCCCCCTAAGGGAGAGTAGTCAGGTTCCCAGGAGGGACACATGCACACTCGGATCAGGTACGTTGCACACAGATGAGCAAAGACACACTTTAAGATGGGGGAAAAATAATTACACAACCAAAAACAAATGATAGCAGAGCAGAGTCAGGGTTAGGGAGGGCTAGATAGTTCCTGGGCCTTGAGAAGAAAGGAGGAGAGGCCGCCCCATCCAGGACAGGGTGGCTACACGGATGAGGTCAGTGGCAGAGGTGTGGCCTTGGTCAGGGGCACAGAACATCTCCAGAGCGCTGGAAGGAAGGAACTGGGAAAACCAAAGCCCGCCCTCCGTCCTCCCACCTCCTCCTCTTGCTTCTACAATCTAAAATAAGAACAGTCATACTTTTGCTGTTGAACAGCTCCGAGCTCAAACTTTTCACTGTCAAATGGCAAAGTTTGAAAAAAAATATACCTGCTCCACATCCGTAACTTTGTGGATAATCAAACCAGAACTCTGACTTGAAAATACCAGCAGGCCTCCCACGCAGCACCTCACGTGGACACGGAGGGTGATGCTTCATTTGCGCAACGGTTCTCAGCGAGACACTGTCTGATGCTTGTGTTATACTGTGTTCAAACACTCAACATTGGTGTTTTGTTTTGGTTTGGTTTTTGCATTTTATTTGTGTAAAATATTGTAACCATTACTGCGACCCAGTGCAGCTCCTGAGGTTCTTGGGGTTAAGGACAGTGAAAGGATGAGAAAATAAAAAGACGAAGCTGGGGTCAGGTGGAGCCCTCATCCTCCTGATGGGAGGAAGGAACTGCTCAATCACTGTAGCAGGTTTATTTATACCCTTCAAAGAAGAATGTCAATTTCAACCCCACTGCCTAGCAACTTGCTTACCTGGCTGACCTGGGCCCTTTGCCTTCTTGATGCTGGAACAACTTGTTTACCCGGCTTGTTTTGGTCTCTCTGATTTTTCTGGGCTGGCCTTGCTTTAGCCCCACATGTGATCAATCTCCAGCTTCAATGGCAAACAACAAACCATGGCTCCAAAAAGAGTTAGTGATACTAGCAATAAACCTAAAAAGAAAACTTTGAGAATCAGGACAGGGTTAAAGAAAGGAATAACTACAAAGTTTGTTAAAGTGCTGGAAAAATGAATTTATAAGTGTAATGTTTGGGCCTCAGGACCATTTATTTAGCTTCCTATTATTTCTGGTGGGGGAAAAATATGCTCAGTTCTCTAAAATTTTCAGTGTTCAGACATGAATTTGGAATGAATTCAATACCACAACCGAGGTATCACTGTAAAGAAAGGTAAATAAATCTCACTTCATTACAGTTTATTTTCCATCTAAGAAACTTGAAGATCTACAAGCAATATGTTTTCAGGGACCCTGATCTCAGGGGTGTAGCCAAAATCTCCCCTGAATACATATACAAGGCATAACTGATCACCTACAATGCCAGGGGAGAATACAGTTTCCACCTCCCTAAATTCCAGGGAGAATTTTGAAGAGGGTGATGCTCTTGGTTAGCCATATAAAATGGTCAGTGGTTTGGTCCATTTTCTTTCATTTAATCAGCGGCTGCCTCACATCTGACTGTTTTGACAAAGTTCTCAAATAGCCTGTGGTTTTGAAAGATACCAATAAGTCCAGCCCACATAATGTTTTTTGAGCAATTACATTTGTAAACACAAGAAAAGAACTCTAACCAGGTATGACCTTACCTGCTAAGCGTTTTGGTACTGCAATTAGGGTAATTATTCTCTCACTCAGTAAAAGGCTCAAATTATGCAAACAGATTAAAAGTAAACTGTAAAACCAAGCAAAGAACAACACCTATTTCCTTCATCTTGTGTTGTATTTGACAGAGACTTCTCTGTTAGAACCACAGGCTGGGAGATTTCTTGAGACTTGATTTAGTTTGTATTGAAAGTTATGGGTCAAGACCTATTAGTGAGGCAGGTGAATAATTTAATATTTTATCATCACTGTGCTTTAAAAAGTGAAGTAGACTTCAGGTTTAGCTCTGATGCATAAGGAAGTTAGGAATCTTCACTCCCAAACTTACAGAAAGTAAAAGCTGAATGAGATGAGGATCAGGTTTTCTAGAGTACATCAGGGAACTGAGGTCCAGGACGTGTTTGAGCCCGGATGCTAGAGGTGCAGGGGAACTGAGTCGCAGCTGAGACCTGATGGTCTTGGCAGATCTTGGTGTCACTCACTGGTACAAAGACAGACAGGATGATTGTGTTGGCACCCAAAGTTGAATACTTAGCCATAGCTCTAGTAAAATATGTACACAGTCAATATGAGGAAAACTATAAAGTTCTAATCAAAGTTCAAAGAAGAATGTACACATGGAGCTATGTTCCATGTCCAGAGTTAGAAATATGATGCTATCAAGACATTCATTCCCAACTGATCATAGATTCACTGCAACCCGAATCAAAATCTTTGCATCTTTTTGCAGCTATTGGTAAAGTGGCCATGTATGAAGACAGATGACTGAAAATAGCTAGCACAATATTGAAGAACAAAACCAGAGAGCTGATAGCTCTTAACCTCATGACTTCTGTGGTTATTAGTAATTAGATAAATTGGCAGAAGAATCAGCAAATAGATCAGTGGAACAGAAAAGAGAGCCCAGAAATATTTTCACTTGAGGGTGAATTTGTTTGGCAAAGGAGGAGAGGTTAACTATAGAGAAGATCTTTTAAGCCAATGATGGCCAAACAACTAAACATACACAAGCGAGGAACATTTTTCATAAGCATTAATTCAAAGTGATTGCAAACCTAACTCATAAGCAAAAAACTGTTTTTAAAATTTATTAAAATAATGCAAAAAAGACTAAATGACCTTGGGTCTGACAACTCTTCAGATACCACACCAATAGCAAGTCCATGTAAGAAATAAAATGATAAATTGAGCTTTACCACAATGAAAACCTCTGCTCTACAGTACACTTCAAAGAAAGGGAAGGTACAATGAACTTGGAGAAAATGTTTTCAAACACATATTTAATTAAAAATTTTTCAAATGAAACATTCAAAAGACATTTAACATTCAACGAAATGAAGACAAAGAATGTAATTAAAATACAGGCAAACAATCTGAACACTTGGTAAAAAAGGACGTATGAATGGTCATAGCATATGAAAGGACTCCCAACCTCGCTCCTCACTAGGGGATTATGAAATGAAAAGACAATGACCTGTAACCACACGCCTGTTTAAATAGCTAACGGCCTAAACATCAACAATACTCCAACGGGTTAAACTGTGTCCCATAAAAACAGTATGCTGAGGTCCTAACCCCTAGTAACACAAAATGTTACTATGTTTGGAGATAAGATTTTCACCTGGTAGTCAAATTAAAATGAAGTTGTTAGGGCAGATCACAATCTAGTACGACTGACGTTTTAATGGAAAGGGGATATTTGGACCCAGAAACAGCCACAGAGAGGAAAGACAATAAGAAGACAGCTGCCTAATGCTGAAGTCAGGGTTGGTGGCACCCACGAGCCAAGGAATGATGGAGGCTAGGAGAGAGCCATAGAATAGATTCTTCCCTAGATCCCTCAGAGGGAGCATGGTCCCATTACACCAGAGATTTCAATTTCTAGCCTCCAATATAGTGAGCTAATAGATTCCTGCTGTGTTAAGCCTCCCAGTCAGCAGCACTGTGTGGCCAAAGTTCTAGAGAACCAATACAAACACCAGTCGAATCAACGATGCCAGGTAGTAGCCACTAATATTCATTATGGAGGAAATACAAAGGATCTGGCCATTTTGGAAGAAAATGTGGCAGTTTCTTACAAATCTAAACAAAGTGCCAATAAAATAATCACACTCTCAGATATTTACCAAACTGATTTGAAATGTTACAACCATGGAGAGACGTGCTTGTGAATCAGAGAGACTCCATTCGTAATTGTCCCAACCCAGCCAGAACCAAACAATGAGTGAGCATATTAATAAGGTAATGTGTGTGCTTGCAATGGAATATCACCCATAGGCAGGAAGAAATGGGACTCCAAGCACCTGAACACATCTCGAGACACAGGGGAGAATCAGATGCATTCTCCTAAGACTCCAGCGGCAAAGAGAATGCATACCCTATTGTTGCGTTCATGTGACATTCTGGGAAAAGTAAACCTGTCATGATAGTTGACATGGCAGCACTTCAGGAAGCAGGAGGAGGGACACAGGACTGGGAATACTTTCCAGCTATCAAGCTGTTCCATGTGACACCATAACAGTGAGTGTAGAGCGCTACCTGTGGGACAAAGCTCATAAAATTGAGAGCCTTAAGTTAATGTCTGAACACTTAAAATCAATTAGTTGGTTGGAGAAGGGTGGAAGAAATCCAGAAGGTGGAGAGAAAACATGTAATGATATTAAAAGTACATACAAACACCTTCGTGCATGGCTGGGAGGGTAACCTGTTAACCCATGTTATTAACCTGTGTATGGAAATGAGTGAAATCCTCAGGGCTCCTGGCAGAAGAAACTGCACACAAGCACAGTACCTCATGAAGTCAGGGATGTTCTGTGTATGGACCGGGTAAGAATCATAGCAACATGCAAGTCACAAGAACTGAGGAATTCAGTTCACGGAGATGCAGGGAGCCAGGTTTCTCGGTGGTAGAAGGGGAGATTACAGATGCTGAAGGGAAGAGGAAGAATTTCGTGTGGTGATGGATTAGAGCCGGACTCATACCGTGGACTCTTTGTTCTGTCTTACTCTGGATACAAGGATTTGCACATGGAGCAGTTACAGATACAGATATTTGCACAGATAGGATGCACATATATACGTGTTTGCTTCTTCAGTTCAGAAGCCAGGAGGCCGTGACCTGCAGCAGCAGTGAGCAGACCTCATGCCCAGAGTACGGTTTCTAATGCCCTTCTCCAGTAACACTAGTCGACTTTCCTCAGTGAGGCCCAGATGCTGGAGAGCAGAGGGAATCTGTGAATGAACCCAGGGCCTTTTGCCATGCACGAAAGGAAATAGGAAGGAAAGACTAAAAGAAAGAAGAGAGATTGAGGGAGGAAAGAAGAAATGGAGGGAGGGAAAATTTCTGTGATGACGTTGTACCATGGCACCGTTGGAACATAATGAAGAGGCTCTCAGTTGTCAAAGTTGGAGCAACCAAAGCAACAAGAGAAAGTCGTGTTTCATCATCAGTGAAAACATCAATACCCCTGCACTCGCACTGACAGAAAAGCGACTGGTCGGATAAAAATGGTGGAGCAAGAAAATTTCCCACTTCGAAGAATTCCACGGCACTGGTGCAGCACTGCAGCTTCCTAGGTGGGAAGCCTGAGCACCCAGCCCTGGTCGGGTGGGCTGAGCGTGGCAGTTCCGCCTCACATGTGCACCACGGGAGGGGAGAGAAAGTCAACTACAGCGGAGAAACTTGAAAAACCCTACCTCGGTGTAGTGGACGGGTAACTGGTGGCCAGCCTAACACCAGCTGAGCTGAACCAGCGTGGTGCTGAGCGTGCATGGCCCACCTGAGGATGCTGCCAGCATAAAAGGGGACCATGCGAGGAAGAGCACAGTGCTGTGGGCTCTCCTCGGTGCTGCTGTGTGGAGCCGTTGGTTCCCTTGGAGGAGCTTGTCATGCTGGCTCCCCGGATACGAACTTGGCGGCTATCAGAGGAGCTCGGGACCTTGTTGCTGAGAGTGGCTGTGGTTCACTTTGGGGAGCTCTGCTCCTGACTTTGAGCATTGCTTTGCGGCCCCAGAGGGGAAGGTGGTGTGCCCTTCAGGCTCCAGGAGAAGCTTGTCACGCTGGCTTCCTGATATGGACTTGGATGTTCTCATTGTCGGTGAAACCTGGGAGCTCACTGTCATTGAGTGGCTGTGGCACTTTTCAGGGAATCTCTTGTTCTTATTTTGAGCATCGCTTCTTGGCTCCACTGTAGAAACCTCAGCCTGCTGGTGCAGATTCTTCACCCCTCAGGCACAGACTTTCCGGCTTCCACCACTGACCTCTGGGCCTTCCCAGGGCAGGTCCATGAAATAGACGTGCATGAGTCATTGTTGTCGGCACTAAATTTTCAGCTGGACTCATGCAGGACATTGCTGTGGGATCCAGTCCCTTGGCTGGATTTTCCAGATCTTTATTGTTGTGGACAGATTTCCTGTACCTTCTTGTATTTAGCTCAGATGACTGCTACAAAATAATACTGCACATTATGTGTCCCATATGTAGTTGTTTTCCCTGAAACCTCTGAGTACAACACTCAGGTGACGAGACCTGCAGCCAGTGACACAACCTGGTGACATTAGGACCCCAGATACTGTGGGTGAGAACGGGACATCACTTCTGTGACCTTCCTCCCACTCCCTCCACAACCCTCATCAAGAAAACACTCGTGTGAAACCTGATTGAGAGCCATCAAATGCCAAAACAGAGCTTTTAAAAAATTTAAACTATTACTTTAAAAAAAATCAATGAAAGTCTGAGAAACTTGCTTAGCCAAGAAGAGGGGGATGTGGGGCCTCTGTTACCGAAATGTGATTTATTTCTAAACTAATCCCCTTGAACCATTTTTAGAGGATGTTTGCTGTGGACACTTCATTTGGATCCAGGTCTTTGTTGGTCTTTCCACTCAGTTCCATCCAGGGCCCTGGCTTGGCTGTAAAGCTCATCCATTTCTGGGGCCCTCACCAAATTTCAGCACAGCGAGTCTGCCTTTCCTCCCCGGGCACCCGGCTCCCGGGGGAGCACAACGAGTCTGCCTTTCCTCCCCGGGCACCCGGCTCCCGGGGAGCACAGTGAGTCTGCCTTTCCTCCCCGAGCACCCGGCTCCCAGGGGAACTCTCTGTTTTGATGAATTTGGTGCCGTTTAAGCAGAGGTTGATCCTTGGTCCTTGCAGGGGTCCCGCTGCCCTGCGCTGTAGTGGAGCCGGTGTCGCAGTGCCCAGAGTCACCACTCCTGGACCCGGCTCACAGCTGACAAAGCTCGAGGCAGATCACCCAGATGAGGCTAATCGCCTTTCTGGTTCGTTGACATAGTTTGGCTTTATTTTTCTTTCAGTATTTGTTTAAGTTTATTGGTGCACTTCAGGTGTACAGAGTGGCCACATTCATTACCGGGACTCGTGTCTGCACCCGACACCGTGTTCCCCCTCTTTCTCCCGTTCCCATCTCCTCTCTCAGATCCCTTCTGGTCCCTGTTCACAAAGCTGGTTTCCATTTTATGCTCCTTTTCACACTGTTTCTTCCCCTCCCTTCCTTTCTCCTCTTCCCTCCCTATTTCCCTTTTCCTTTTGAACAGTTTTTTTCCCATTTGACAATATCTACTTTATACCTATGGTCTTGCTGACAGTTTCAGTTCCTCACAGCAGAGAGATAATGCGCTATTTACATATGTGTGTCCAATGGATTCCATTTGTGTTTATGGTCTCCAGGTCCATTCATTTAGCTGTGAATGTCTCACTTTGATCTTTCTTTGTGGCAGAGTAATACCCTATTGTATTTTTAAAAACCCCACCTCTTCCTGACCCATTAATCAATTGATGGATATTTCGGTTGCTTCCAAGACTTAGCTATTACAAATTGTGCCGCTATAAACATTGTGCACATATATCGCTGTGGTACAGTGTTTTTAGTTCTGGGAAGACACCCAGATGGGCAGTGGCTGGGTCAAATTATATTTTAAAACAGGGTTTTACAACAACCAGTGTTTACCTTTAAAAAGTGCACACAAATCCAATTTCCTCCCTTGCCACCATTATTTAGAGCACATTTCAAGGAAAAAAATGAGTCCACCGACATGAACGAAGCATTTTCACCCACTTTTTAAAAATAAGAACATGGAGAATGACGTCCCCTTTGAAAGCTGGTGATGACCCCGGGAGCTAGACAACAGGAAATGTATATTATGTTTTCTTCCTAGTTTGAAATTTCTGTGCAAATCTTGCCTGGCAAGGCAAACCAATGATATGTCTGCTTCTTGTGGTACACACTGCTTCTTCACGGAGTATATAGGCTTTAGAGATTTGAGTCAGCAGACTGCAGCAAATGCCTAAGCAGAAAGCATCTTCCTACCCACAGCTCCTAGAGAAGAAAAGAGCACCGGTGTGTAGCAAACCCACTGGTAAAGAGCTGTCACGTCCCAGAAGGCTGCAGCCTTCTGTTGAGATCAAGCAAAAGAGACCCATCTGACAACATCAGCAGAGGTGTGCCGGGGAAACTTTTGAAATCTTACAATGTTCTCAAAATTGCATGGCTGAGACTCTAGGTCACCAACACCCTCCCTGGTTTTAATTTCTTTAAAATAGTTCCATCAATTCAGAAAGCCCTCCTGACTTCGGGTGTGACTTTCCTGTGTTCCGTTCTGTGCTCTAAGGCAGCCCTGCAGCCAGTGTCCAGCCGTGCTCACCTGTGATCTTCAGAAAGATCCCATGTCGAGAAGACTTGGGGAAGCTTGCATTTGGAGAATTACGAAATGCAGTGGTAGCTGTTCACAGTCTGTGCAATATTCTCCTCTTTCATTAAATGTTAACTCTCCTGGCTCGTGCCATTCTATTTGCTAACAGATCGTGAACTATATGAGTTTAGCTCAATGCCTATGATTAAGGTAGATTTCAGTGGAATTTAAAAGCTGTATTGTGTAAGCATGAGAAATGTAAAGCCAAAATGTTAGGTTTGCATTGGAGATTAGGAGAGAGAAGTGACATTTTCTACTCATGTGAGAAGGAGGAAGATTTATTGAAATGGTGTCTCAGTGGCTGGAAGGATGCATCTGTGACAGAAATTGACCTTTGGCTTTCTCTATGGAAATAAAACAGATATTCAAGAGAACCCTGTTCCCAGGTGCACACGTGTGTGTGTGTGTGTGTGTGTGTGTGTGTACACAAATGGGCAGGGTAGAGAGTTTGGGAAGACTTCCATAAGGACCTGGGAGCCAGAGAAAATGCAGAGACAGCTCCCCAAGGAGTCTCTGCAACTTTGACCCCATCTCCCGTAGAGCCCCAGTTCCCATGGCTTTGTCCTGCCTGCGTGTCACCCAGCCACTCCCGAATACCACACATAAGTCTCAGCTGGAAAAGGCCAAGCGGTAGTGTGAAATAACCTGGCTGGGGATGTCCAGTCACCTCGGCCCTGCTATTAACAAGGGCAGAGATGTGCTCTCTACACTGGCACAACAAACCTGGGCCAGATGATGACCAGGATCCCTTATATATGGACAATCTGTGGCTGAAATGTCCACATCTACAGTCTGATGAAGTATAAAGGGCAGGCAGCCTTCATTTTCCTGTCAGCTCAGGCACAGGAAGAAGACTATCAATAACTAACCTAACACATAAAATCTCCCCATCTCTGCGTTCAAAGCTATTTCAAGTTTCCCATAGCCTCCCAAAGAATATTCTTTTGGACACAGGGAAATTACTATAAAGGCAGAGCAAAGAGAAAACAGTGAGGGTTAGAGTCACACTTAGGGTCCTCTAAGCATAGGATGGCTAGATTTAGTAAATAAATTACAGGACATTCAGTCCATTTTGAGCTTGGGATAAACAAGTAACTTTAGTGTAAGTATATCTCACCCAATACTTGTCATATGCTAAAAACAATTCATTGCTTACCTGAAATTCAAATTTAACTCAGTGTCCTTATTCGAAGTTTACCTGAAATTCAAATTTAACTCAGCAACCATATTTGAAGTTTAACTGAAACAGTTTACAAAACTGCTATGTTTAATAAATGCTAATTTCCTTTTCATTCATCCGGTATCCCTTTCAGAGCAATCGGAAGGACAGTAGTTTTTTTCCTGGTTATAAGATAGAGCGTAAAACACACTCCTTGTTCATTAAGAAAATATTTATGGCAGAAAACCTGTATTTTTACATCATTTGTGCATGGAAAATGATTTTAAAATAGTATTGGAAGGGAAATATGTGATGTCGCTGATGTAAGTACAATGTACGCTCTATGGTACATAAGAAACCAGATTTGGATTTGGAATAAATGCCAACTAGTGCTGAGAAATTATGAAATCACGCATCAAAAAAGAAATTTAACAGCACCAATGTCACAGCAGGAGCAGTGCCATGAATATGCTGGTAAATAAAGCCTGTCCTTTGAGGGGTCATTACAAAAACAAATGCCAGCGGCGTGGTGCACAGCACATCGGTGACTAAAAAGCAAGGTGCAGTGGGAAATACATGCCATTAGCGTGAATTCCCATCCTGCTAGCGCAGTCAGAGTAACTCTAGCAACAGCGACAACAACAAAAACATAAATTTTGAATAAACTCCCACCCAGGGAAGGTAGACAAATTATGAGTGGGTTATATGTAGACAAAACAATACTTCAATAAAAATCAGTAGGAAACACTGAAGGAAAAGCAGAACTTTCGATGAAATTCAAATGTCTTGAGTGTGCATGCAGAAAAATTTAAATTTCACTGTCAATTAGTACAGAACAAGCAGCAGGGGAGAAAAAAGGAAGAAATCTTGGATAAAAATTAAAGAAGAACTTACCAGAAAATTCAGTAATGTTTGAAATAAATGTTGTAGAAGTAATATATATATATGAACTACATATGTACAGAAGTAGCCCAATCTCTACTCAAAATTCTGTGTATTGAGGGCTTGTTGCTTGTGGTCTAAATGCTCCTGAGGGAAATGATGGTGAGAGGATGAGAAAATAAAGAAATGAGAGGAAAGCTGGGGTGAGGTGGACCCTCTCTCGATGGCAAAGAAGGAACTGCTCACCCACAGCAGGGTGTTTATTTATACACTTAGGAGAAAGACGTCAATTTCAACCCCACTGCCTAGCAACTCCTTTGCCTGACTGGCCTGGGCCCCTGGCCTTCTCGGAGCTGGAACAGCCTGTTTATGTGGCTTGTTTTGGGATTTCTGTGTTTTCAGGGCTGGCCTTTCTGTAGCATCTCCAGCTTCAATGGCTCCCTCCAGTTCCCCACGTTGAGAAAACAGCCTTGAGAGAGGAAGAGTCTGTCTTCACTCTGTTTTCAGGTTGCACTTACTAGATCACCTGAGTGCAGCAACCTTGCTCCTGTCCTGAGCTCCACTACTTATACAGCTCAATAAAACTAGGAAGCAACTACTGCCTTTCAACTTGTCATGTGGGTTGCATTGACACACAGATATTTTCTAATAAATTGCTTTAGGAAAAAAAAGTTGGCAGATGTGGGTCTACTCTGCAAAGTGAGCACTGGCCACGTTTGACCAGAGAGGTTTAGGAACAGGATACAAACAGTTATAGTGATGCTTATGATGCCTGGCCTGTGCACATCTTCCTCCAGCCTTGGTTCAGATGAAAGAGCCCAGATCTATCGTCGCAAATCAATCTTTGCAAAGGGGAGTGCAGAGCTGAGGGTCGGGATCACGGCTGGCACAGAGATTGAGGAAAAGTGGCTGCTTCTTGTCCGCTTCATGGAGAAAATCATTGTACAAATTTGAAGTGAGAGACACCCAACTCATTTAGGCAGAGAGCTGAAGTGGCCCCAGGAAAGCTCTACACCTGGGCTAACAGGACCTGGCACCCACTGGCACCCCAAAGCTAAATTCAGTCCCTTACAGTTCACAGAGGTTCAGGGGAAGACACTGAATTTCCCTGTGGATATGGAAGAAAGTTTAACAGTAAGGTCTTGTTAGCAAAGTTATCAAAGGTCAGATTAGCGTCAGCTGATGTTGCTTGTGTAAAAACAAAGACTGAGTGCGATTCACAAAACACAAGTCTGTTCCCTTTATGTCACAAATCTTCAATAGATTTTAGCTTATGTTTTCTTAATGATTTTTAATGGTTTTATAATAAAATCATCTGTTTTAATTAATTAAAAAAATCCTCAAAAATAAAATGACAAGCAGATGATAAACCACTTGGGATCTGGGATATTGACCCTCAGATCACCAGCTGTGGCACTCCCATGACTTCCACACTCATATCCACACCTGGATTGGTGCCACAAACCCCAGGCCATCTGTGGGGAGGGACGGAAGGAGTGAACTGTCCCCCTATTTTGTCAGTGATGTACATGACAAGGCTGCCATTCGGAGGGAAACCTGCAAAGCTGCTGGGGTCAGTCATCCGGTCAGCATCTCACAGTGGTGGCCCCAGCTGGCATCTGCTTAGATTTGTGGTCTGCCTTGGTTTTGTTCTGTATACAATAGCATTTACTTCATTGGCAGTTTTTGTGTACAGAACAAAACCAAAAAGACTAGAAATCTAGCAGGGAAGATAAAATATTGAGGATGTCAACACTGCAGTGCTTTAAGCTCAAACACTGGCCAGTCCATGGACCCAACTGTTGGTAAACTGAGTCAGCCCGCACCATCATTATACTACCAACAGTCTGGACAATGGACTTCAGCAACTGTCAGGTGCTTCTCCACTTCCGCCTCCTAATCTTCTTAGTTACTACTGCTACTGATTGACTGTTCTAACAAAATGGAGACTAATGTGAGTTGCTGAACTTAAGCAGTTCTGTGCAACCAAAATTATAACCAAAAGAATTACCAAGGCCTCTCCATATGGCATCCAGAAGGTAATTTCTCTGAGAATCCCCAAGGCATGGACATCCTGAAATCCAAGAAAGATGAAGGGCAGTTGAACACTTATTAGCTCCAATAAGCTTTTCACCATCTCTAGGATACATTCAATAGGAGTCTGTTGATTTGAAAACCAGTGTCTCATATCCTAAGCAGAGAATATATTATATTAATTAGTTGCAAAGGAACTAGAAGTAAAGGAACAGAGTTGTTCACGTAATAGAAAGTGGCTCTCTCAGGAACATTTTCCTGCACATGTGTCCTGATCTGTTACCTTCCCCAAAGTGAGCATATTATCTCCTCCTCCAGTTAGTGTCCCAACACTGATTCACCAAAGGTGGAGGGAAGAACCTGTTCAAGGCACCTGGGCCTTTGGTTGATGCAGGACATTCGTCAGCAGGTAGGGCTGGTGCCAGGTTTGGACCTACAGAGTTCCTAAGGCCTTTTCCTAAAAGGCTTGGGTGGAGCCTTCAAGACGGTGGGCCTAGGGGAGGTCTTTAGGTCATTGGGACCATGCCCTTGAAGGGCACTGCGGGGCCCAGTCCCTCCTCCTCCTCCTCTCTTGCCACCTGGCTATGAAGTTTTGTTCTGCCCTGTGCCAGCATCCCGATGTGCTCCTTCACCACAGGCCTAAAACCCACAGGGCCACCAAACATGGACTGATCCGCCAAAACTGTGGACCTAAATAAATGCCTTTTCTCTTTGTAAGCTGATTGTCTCTGGTAATTGTGATGGTGGTGGAAAGCTGACCACTGCACTGGGTGACTGGATCCAGGCACCACTTATACGACATGTGTGCCCTTACCCCACTGCACAACATCCAACACCAACTGGCCCACTGCACCTAAACTGACTAACTCCAGCATGAGAAGACCCTTGGAGAGCTCAAGCATCCAAGCCCTTGGCACACTGAATGAATTTGTTTTGCATTTCCCTCTATGCCTGGATCTGCAGGAACAAATTCCCAGTGCCACATTCCTCTTGTTTCAATGGAGCTCTTTAAAACTTACCCAGGGAAGTGTATAAATGGGTTCCCTAGTCTGCTGTGCCCTAGTGCACTTCTGAACATAACATTCTATGGGATCCAAGGATGAGCATTTGAAAAACAATCAGTCAAGCCATTGGCTGGCCAGCAGCCAATCAGATCCTTTCAATGGCATCAAGCAAGAATGGGGCGTGGAGCACTGGCATGGGGGCATCACTGATTCTGGGACCTGGAGGAAGCCTGGAGAGGAGGAGGCAGACATGGAGGCGCAGAGAAGAAAGTCAGTGTGAGAAGCCAAGAAACCCAGCAGCCTCTGAGATAGCTGCGCCTTTTCTGTGTTGGGTTTTTAGAGTGTTGCCGTTTCCTCATGTTCTGTTCCCTGATGGCCCCAGATGAACTGTTGAAAGCTTGGTCTTACATCTCCTTTTCCTCATCCTTCTCAAGTGACCTCTATTCCTTTCTTCCATGGGAGTATCTTCCTTAGAAGACCATCCTGCATTCCTCCAGCAACCTAGTGACTACACAAGTTACAGACCCGCTCTCAGCTTCAGTATCTGCCTCCACAAAATGACAGCAATAACTTCCCTAACTCCAGAGTTTTTCTGAGGACCAAAAGAGTAAATTTATGTAGGGAGCTATGACATTGCCCAGAACATGAAAGATACTTGGTCACTGATGCATTCCCTGTCTGGTTAGCTGCTTAGGCTTCCTGGTCTCCTCCCTAGGAGAAGCTCTAAATTAGAACGGAGTCTGCACAAGGCACCCGTGTTCTTCGGGGGCTCTGCACAGGTAAGCTCCTAATGCAAATGGAAACACTCCCCTTGCCAGGCCTGCCCTCCCCCTGGTTTCAAGAAAGTTCTCTAGAGCTGTTAAACACAAAGCCTCTGGGACAGCTCTGGAGTTCATCCCTTACTTGTTCTCTGATCCTGGGCAAGCTAAGCAACTTGTGTGCTCCCTCCTTTCCTAATCTGAGGTATGAAAGCAGGCTTATCTAACAATATCCATTTAAGTAAGCTAATATACTTAACATATTTAAAGCCATACCTGGGGCACAGGGCTCTGCGAGTTAGCAGTAAATATTCCCACATCCTAACATCCTCCAGTAGCCAGAGGCATGATTCCAAAGCACAGATCTGCCCTCTCCATGCTTCCAATCAGCCCTGCTCAGTGACTCCACATTTCCCTTAAATCTTTTGCTCCTGGGTTTGGACCTCACACTAGTTACCTGACTCCTCCTGTCTCTCTCGACTTGTCATTAAATTACAGTATCGGTAAACTGGAAGGTAGGCAAAATAAGCCAGACACAGGTCAAACACCGCACGATTTCACTTATATGAGGAATCCAGGATAGTCAAACTCATGCAAGTGGAGAGCAGAATGCTGGTTTTCAGGGCCTCAGCAGGGAAAATGAGGAATTGCTATTCGGTAGGTAAAAAAATTTCACTTATGCAAGAAGCATGAATTCTAAAAAATCACCTTTACGATATAGTGCTTTATCCAACACTTAAAAATCCCTCAGGAGAGAAGGGAGGCTGGCTAAATGGACTGGCCTAGCTGAAACAAAGTCCCCTACTACACCCAACAGCGGAAACAACCTGAGAGTCTGCAGAGGTAGGGAAGCCCCATTTAAAGCTGGTGTGAGGACATCAGCTCCCTCTGGCTATGAAACCAGCTTCCTCAGAAGCAAACCTGTGTTCTCCAAGCAGAGACTGCACCCCTCTTTCCCAAACTCAGTGCATGGCCATCTGACAGGCTGCCTCTGTGTCACAAAAATGGGAGCAAATAACTGGCTCCAAATGGGACTGAGCAGAAGAGACGCTGCCTCCCAGGTCATACTTGCCAATGAGTTTCCGGAGAAGGAACTGCCAATCCATGGACCGAAACTACACAGAAAGTTTTAATGTTGGGAACAGCAGTTTAATTTGGCCTTCATGAGAAAACAGAGCTGTGCATTTTCAGCATTGGAGCCTTCACTGCCTTTTTGCTAGGAACTGGCTTCTCTCACCCAAGTCTGATAAGGAGGTGACAGACATGGCTCATTCCACAGCATCCAGCTGCAAAGTGCAAGCTGAAATCCCCATGTGGAAGCAATGAGTATCAGGAAGGCATATGGCCATGTAAACATTCCATGGCAGGACAGTGAGGCAGGGTCATGTGATCATGACTGAACCAATCACTGCTGGCTATTGGCTGGCACACGCTGATTGGACATTCCTGGGTCACGTGCCCACCTTGAGAGTTACTGGATTCCCTATGTTATGGGGAGGTCCAGCCATGGATTAGTGTCCACAGGGGATTAAAATAAATCATTTAGTTACACAGGGTGTAGAATGCTTGCAGACTTTATGTTTAGCACTCAGTGTTGTACTCAGGTTATATGCAGATAGCACGTGTGCTTTCTCTGAGCAGCTTTCTCTTTTGCTCTTTCACTTTCCTCTTGGCAAGGCCACTTGGGAGCCCCACACATCTGGAGAGCACCATGCTGTCTACTGTTGGGGGACCTAGAGATGATTAGGCACAGAGCTCTACACAGCATCCATGCTGAAGCCCAGGCCTCCACTCGTGAACTTGGGTCCCCTCCTGCTGGGTTCTGCATGCTAAGCATTGGCGTGGTCTCCACCAATGACACTCCCATTCTTCCAGCCAGTGCCAGGAGCTTGCAGGACCTCAGATCTCTTTGCAAGAATCCTTTATCCTGCCTGGAGTGACACTTCAGGCAGTGAATTCCTTCTCTTCCCAGCAAGGTTTTTCCATCCTTTGAAACTGAATGGAAAGGGCAAGGCCTACTGGTCACAAGAGACCCACAGAGCAGACTCAGGGGAGAATTTATAGGTTTAAAGTAGGACCAAGCGAGGCTGAGGCTCAGCAGAACCAGGGCTGTGGACGCCACGCTGTATCTCTGTCCATCCTTCCCATCTATCTCCCAGGTGGACAGGATTGTCCCGGCATCTATAAGATGACCGTGAACACCTTTGTGTCACTTTTCCAGCTTCCATGCATAGCTCAGGATGATTCCAGGGTGATATGTAGGCATCAGGGCCTCCGTATGGTAAAGAGCCATTTCCAGTCCAATTAGGAAGCCTGAGGGTCAAGCAGAGAACCCAACACACACAATTATAGAAAACCTGCTGTTGAATGAATGTGTCACGGCAAAATCCTAGCTTGATCAGGCAACATTAGTCAAATGTGAAGAAATAAGTAAATGTGAAACTGCTGCTGTTGGGTGGAGACAGTGGGCTGATTAACTCATTTGTCATGCTCACACCAGTCATCACCAACCCTAGAATCTCTCATTTGTAATCAGGTGAGGTGGTGCACGCCTGGAATCCCAGCATGCAGGAGCCCGAGTCCCAAAGACTGTGATTTCGAGATCAACCTGGGCTAAAGAGCAGCAAGACTCTGCTCCAAAACAAACAAACAAACCCTTTTGTTTGTGCAGGTTTTTTTTATGAATTTTCCCATGAACCCCTGGAATTCCCAGACCACCACCCAA
This sequence comes from Hydrochoerus hydrochaeris, assembly GCA_004027455.1. Taxonomy (NCBI): domain Eukaryota; kingdom Metazoa; phylum Chordata; class Mammalia; order Rodentia; family Hydrochaeridae; genus Hydrochoerus; species Hydrochoerus hydrochaeris. The sequence continues at coordinate 116,606 of PVLA01004134.1, read as the reverse complement.
GCAGTCCCCCGTGTCTCCCTGGATTGGGTGATTGGGACGCAGAGAGGTTGTAGCAGATGCACCTGGACAGGAGTCCTGGCCGGCCACGCTCTGTGTAGCACCCCGGGAGGTGTCTCAGCTCTGGTCCTCCTGCTCCTCCCCTGTGACATGGTGGGGGATAGCAGGAATCTCGCCCAGGAGCGTGGCAGGGCAGGGTGCTGTGGGTGGATCCATCTGCACAGGGCTGGTACCAGGCCCCAAGATGCTCCTTGGAGTTTATCCGTAATGGAGTGAGTGCCCTGGGGAAGTTTAAGGTGCTGTTGGAAAAGAAGGCAAAGCGGACGTTGGCCAGGCACAAGCAAGGAGGGCATTCCATGAAATCCTCCCCATGCTTCCGATCCCTCCGCGGGGTAGGAGAAAGGAGACTGAGTGTGGAGATCAGTGCGGTTGGGCGTGGGTCCCCATGGTAATTCTTCTTGGCCGACCATTCACTAACACCGTGCCTTAGGCATTACCGCGATGCTCCGCCTCCTTCCCTACCGTGTATCCAGTGGCCATCCCAGAGACGCGCTGCGCAGCCTTTTCCTCCACTGAGGCGCAGACTCTGACTAGTCTGCTAGGACCTCGTTCCTAGCTCCTGGCAGCTTCCCGCCCACTGGTACACCTGGCCAACCACCTGCTGTCTCATCTATCCCCCAGGTGTGGTTCTCACCCAAAGGAGACAGCTGTGGGCCAGCTCCGTGTTCTCGGCTCAGAATCATTTCTCTGTAAAAGTCTTAAAAAAGGATTCATTGAATAGCCCTCGCCTTCACCTCATCTCTTTTCCCCCGTTATTCATTTTTGATTCATTTTTCTTTCCCACTCTATCTTTCCACTTAAAGATTTTCTCCCAGTGTGTGTGAGCTCTTTGATTCCTGTTCGTATTTCAAGGTGAGAGCATTGGAAAGCAGTCTGGCAGATCTAGGTGCACACAGAACCGGCCAGGCAGCTGTCTCTCCTGGAGGGTGACGTGAGTGGACCAGCTGGCTTCTGCAGGCTTTGTAGTTTGTCAGGGTTTGTGGTTTCCATCCGGCTTGTCCATCTCCATGTCAGGCAGACAAATGACAGGAGTCAACGGCCACAGTCAACAGGGCCTTTAGCATTTCTTTTGTTCAAAAAATGTGTCATCGGCTTCCTGCACCGCACTCTCCTAGGCTAGCTGGACATTTCCTCTGTGACAGCTTATCCGGTCTCTCAGTTATTGGAACCAGACAGGGGAGTGACCGTGGAAAAAGTGGCACTGCACTACCAAGAGCACAGGAGCCAGGTTGGATTAAATGGCTCATTTGGGGATGTTATTATGAGAGTTTTTGGAGTGATAAAGAGCAAAATTAGCCTTTATTCCAAGGACGTGGAGAGGAGTCCGTGACCATAGGCAGCCTGGCTTCCTCTGACTGGAACGTGGGGTACGGGGTGTAATATAACCTCTGACCGAAGGCGGAGCTTAGGGCACGCATTGATAATGCTCCAGGAGCCGATTGGAACCTTTTCCATGCATGCTGGGAAAGGAAAAAAGGAAGTTGTAATAGGGGAAAAGTGAGCGACCTCAAGGTAAAGATCCCTTGATCCCGCCTCCCACCGCCAGCTCTTTCAGGTATTACACTGCAGCTGCTAGGTGCCCAGTCTCTTCTAAAATTCAACATACCAAGACTCAAATCTAAGTTTTAACAGTAGTTCAGAGCACCTAGCACCGACCCTGGGAGCGGCTCTCAGCTTGTACTTTCATTCTTCCGTGCATCCACCCTTGTGACTACCATACAGCAGGCCCCAGCTATGCTCCTCAGGGTTGTCCCTCCTTTCTCTGGAGGATGCCACCACCTGGCCTGGAGGAGCCCCTTCATCGGGCCATCAGCGAGGCACAAGGGGGAAACTCTTAGATCGAAAGCAGAAACAGGCCCAGAAAAGACACAAGGATCTTACACCCAAGCACAGGGAGAAGCGGGAGTTAAAGTACACCATCCTCTCAGGAAACCTCATGGGTTCCCAGCCTCTAGAGACCAAGTTCAGGGCCATCTGCTACTCAGGTGTGATTTAAAGCCCCTCGATTCTGCCCATGGTCCACTGGGAACCTCCTGTTCCCTTATTCCCTCAGCTCAATCAGACCAGCAATTCTAGCTGCTCCAGCTGACTGCAAATCCCACTTGAACAGGGACCACCTGTCTCATCATCTTCTTTGAGTGGCAAAGAAAGGCTGGTTTCATGCAGAGGACCGAGGGATGGCTTAACCCTGTGGTTTCCCTGTGTTAGTGAGAGTGAGCCGAGGGGGAATGTCAGGAAAGTGGAGAACACCGAATTCTGAGCCTGGGCGACTCATTCTTCCAGTTCCAGACGGTTGATAACTTTCCCATGGTCAGAGCTGAGACCAGTAGGAGGGACAAGCATGGGTCCTTCACTTTTTAATTGATTGAATCACTACATCAGAGTAAGAGAGAAGGAAACCATTCTTTACAATGAAAGAAAATGAGATGTCAGAGATCATGTCCTTAATTCTGAAGCTGGCAAGCGTTTTCTCGAAAAAGTCACCCAGTAAACATTTTTACGTGTCTTCTGCACCTGCTTAACAGTGCTATTAGTGCACAAAAGCAGCCACAGACAAGGTGTAAATGAGCGAGCCTGGCTTGACTCCAATTAGACCTTATGGATGCTGACATCTCAACTCCGTGTTATTTTCAGCTGTTACCAAAACTATCTTCTTTCCAATTAACTTCAAACCATTCTTAATTCCTGGGTCAGACCAGCTAGGTGTCCCAGTAGGCTCAGCCTTCAGGATAGACTGCTATGTATGCCCTGTTAAGCACACAGAAGCAGGTTCCCCGCTTCTGGAACTCAGCTTTGGAATGGCTGTCACTGAGCCGAGAGCTTCTGTCTTTCTTCAAGGGTAACTCACATGCAGGGGACATGGATCTGACTCAACAAACCATTGCGGACATTGAAGGCCTCTGTCCTTTTGTCCTTGTGTATGGAAGTACAGGCAGTTGAATTCTCCCTGGCTCCACGAGGAAGAAGACAATGAACACAGGTACTCGCCACAGCAGAAGCAAAAGATTCTCCTTCCGTTATGCTATCTAGTGCCCGTGGGAGAGGTCAGGCCTCTGTAACGCAAAGCCCTCCCCAGGGTTACCAAGGGCCTAGGGCCTCTATTCACAGAGACAAGAGAAGCAGGGCAGGGTCCAAGCTCGGGTTCTCTCCTGCAAGTCTGGGGCACTGGTGAGCAGGTGACACCTCTCCCCCCAAATGTTAAGACACTCATTTTCCCCATCTCTGAAAAGCACCCGATCCCCTCCCCAGCTGTCTTGAAAAGCGCTGAACACTGTCGCAGAGCCCCTGAACTCACACACGTGAGGAATTCCCCTTCCTCATTAGACATTGTGCCTGATCATGCCATCACTGTGACTGAGGGGATGCCTGTTGCCAGGGTGATCTGGGCTGTGAGGCCCCAGCTTTCCCTGCCTGGGGACCCGACCTAGGTATATATAGGTATCTCAGGTGGCCCAGTCCCAGATAGCTCCTCCCCCTTCTCTAGAGAACTGCTTAGGAATCCCTTCCTCTGCTCTTCAGAGAGGCAAATGCTTTTTAAAAGCCTCCCTTCAGCTTTTCTGCCCAGGGCTCCTTCTCCAGGACCTGGAAGCCTCCCACTGAGCTGGGACCTTGGAGGAAAGCAGGGCCCTCTGTGGACTCTGCAGGAGGGAAGGGCCTGACCTGGGTAGGAACTTCTTCTGCCTGAGGACTGAGAAAGCTCACTTTTCCCTGGCTAAGAACAATTAACTCAGCCTTGGCCTGAGAGTTCCCTCAGCTCTTCTCAGTCTCTCTCCTCCCTTGTTTTGGTGGACCTGAGTCTGGAATAAGAAGTCTTTCTTGATTTACTAATGTTAAGCTGTGCAAAGTTTGCTTTTGATTTTTGCATTCATGAGTGTGAAGAGGGATTTCGAGTTACCTTCCATTTCACCCACCTGTTATGTAACCCAGGCTGGCTGGCTCTGCAATCCTCCTGCCTCCACCTCCCAAGTGCAGGGGTTAGACATGGCCTATCCCTCGGTAGTCTGCTCAGTCTTCTGCTTTTCTACTGGAGGGACCCAAGCCTGCTCATTCCCATGAGTCACAGGGGGAACTCAAAGCATCATCATCCCGGTCCACCTCAGCCTGAAGAATCAGTCTCCCAGGCAGGCCTGTCAGACATCTGTATTTTCACCCAACACCCAGAGATGACTTTGGATTGTTTTTGTTTTATCAGGAAAATTGGGAAATGTGATCAAGTGCTAAAGTGCACAGGGAGACACTTATTTTAGCCGCTTCTCACAGGCTCTGTTCAAGGTGAAACTCATCAGCAATCTGATGCAATTCTTCTTCTGGTAGAAGACATTTCTCTCCTTTCTCATCTTTTCACACTTCCACACCTTCAAAATGACAAAAAGAATAGTTTAAATGGCAGAGAAAACTTTCCAGTTTATTACCCATTAAGGTTTCCAGCTGAGATCAAAGAAATCAGAAAGAAGAAAATAAACTTCAATTCACCCTTCCTGGGAGCTGGCAGCAGTCATGCAGGGCCCAGGAGGAAAAACAAGAAGCCAATTCACCCTTCTCATGAGCCAGCTGGAGTGTGGGCTGGGAGACAAGAACCCCACCGCCAGGCTGACTCAGAGGAACGCAGGCTGAGTTGATAGCAACTGAGGAACAAAAATAACTTGATGCTTGTGTTGTTTGATTGGCTTTTCAGGACTAAAACCAATAGTCTGAGCATCTTTTAAGAGGATAACAATATGCAATACAGCAACTATGGAGAATTTCCTTCTGTCTTTCTTTTGAAATCCAGCGTTTTTCTCACTGTTTTGTTCCATTTTACTGTTTTGTTTCAGCCAACATTCTGTTTTGGTTGGTTTTATTTTATTCTGTTTTGTTTGATTTTGTCATGTCTGGTGGTATGGGCAGCTAACAAGAGGCACTGTGGTAGCTTGTTGTTGTTTTCCTATTATGCTATTTGGAAGTCCTGTATCACTTTCACTGTTTTGTTTTGATTGACTTTATTCTGTTTGGTTTTATTCTCTTTGAAATAAATTTTTAAAAAGAAAAAGAAAATAAACCTCTGTCTTCACAGCCACTTCCTCCCATCCAAGTGAGACAGAGCAGAGCCCAACTGAGCTGCTTCAGAGTCACCTGCCTGAAGTCAAAGGTGCAAAGTAAACAGCTGTGCAGCATCCACTATGGCACACAGGGGACAGAAGGGACCAGAACTCCTGGAAGTGAGTGCATAATTAATTCTGCTGATGATCTTGATAATAGGGGAAATAAACATAACTCCCAATCTGCTAAATGTCTGATACACCAAGTTCACATTCCCCAAAATCAAAGAACAAATTCCAAGGAAAAACAGAGAGTAAGAGTAGGGAAATTTTTATTAAGACAGCTCCTAAAGAACAGGAGGCCTTGGACCCCACTTTACAAAGGAAGTTTTATAGAGTGAAATCAAAAGGTGGACATAAAATCATGAGGTGAGTGAAATGAGGGGCAAAGCTGTGATCAACAGTAAGATTACACATTTAGCCGGTTAGCTAATATTGATCCAATTATGTAGCAGGTCACATAGCAAGTGTACCTGGAAAGACCTAGGGGCTTTCAGGAAGAGACAGTCAGGGGTCCCGGCCACTCACCAGGAAAACTGATGCTAATGTTAATTGTTTGTTTGTCTCTTGGGGAGACAGGTAGGCCTGATCCTTTTGTCTTTATTTTGGGTTTTGGCCTCTGACACATGCACCTCCGGCCATAGTCAGGAGGCATTCATTCTCTGCACTGACCCCTCCAGGGTCCAGCCCCACCTGGCTGCCTAGAACAGGTCTTAGCTGTCAATCATAATGAGGTGGGTGGGTTCTGTGCTCATGAGTGGGCTGAGGAGCTGTCTCAGGAAGGGGTGGTGATGGATTGGGAGAGTGGGCTACTGACGAGAGGGTGGTTTTGGCTGACTTCTCTGTCCTACCATGTGTCCTCCCCACAGAATGCTCTCTGCTGTGCTCTGACGCAGCAAGACCACCTCACCAGATATGGTTCTCGTGCTCTTGGACTCCTCAGTCTCCCTAGGTTGTAATGAATCAGTCTCCCTCTTCTCTTGTGGGGCAAAGGGCTGCTCTGGGCCAGGGTTCTCTGACATCTCCACTGTCATCCAGAGATGCTCACACCGATGCTGGACAGAGAGGTCACCAGACACTGTCTCAGGCACAGAGATCAAAGCAGTAGGACTGTAGCAGGATTGCAGGATGACTGAAAAGAAAAATGCAGTCATTCCTGTATTCACACTGGGGTCACACGGACAGACCCATCATAAATCAAAGCATGAGCTGCAAAAACACTCAATACCCCAGAAAATTAATCATCTATTTTCTTTCTGTAGATATTTGCCTACTTTGGACATTTAATATAAATGGAAAGGCATAATTTGTAGTCACTTTTTGTCTGGCATCTTTCACTTAGCATCATGTTCTCAAAATTCACCCATGTTGGAACATGTACTAAAACTTCATTCTGTTTGTGATAAAAGACCAGTCCACTGTTTGCACGTCTTACATTTGTTTATCCATTCATCTCTTGATGAGCGTGTGGGCTATCGGGGGTCTCCTTCTTTTTGACAATTCTGAGCAGTGCTTCTACAAGAAGTCAACCCCCTAATCAGTTCTCTTTATTTCCAATTTTTTTTATTTTAAGGAGAATAAAACCAGGGCTGGGGGTTTAGGTCAGTGACATAAAAATCTGTCTAGCAAATGCAAGGTCATGAGTTTAATCCCTAGTACCAAAAAAAAAAAAGGCAAAACAAAACAACAACAAAAAAAAACCTAGAGAATAAAACCAAACAAAATAAAACAGAATAAAGCCAATCAAAATGAAACAATGCAAGTGATTCAGAACTTTAAAACAAAGTAATAGAAAAATCAGCAATGGCTACCATAATATACCTTGTTATGTTTGAAATATGACACAATAAAATCAAACAAAACAAAATATAATAAAACCAAACAAAACAATGAAAATAATACAGGACTTTAAGACAAGATAATAGGGAATTAACAATGGTTACCACCTTCAGAAGTAGATCCCCCGTAGGTTACATACTGCACACTGTTATCCTCTAACTAGGTGGTTGGACTACTGACTTTAGGCCTGCAAAGTCAATCAAACACTAACCACTACAAGCATTAATTGTTTGTTTGTTTTTTGTTTTTCACTTCAGTGGCTATCATCTCAGCCTGTGTTTATGAGGAATAGGGAAGGTTCTGCTCTTCCTGTCTCCCAGCCCACACACCAGCTGGCTCACAGGAAGGGCTTGGCTCCTTGTTTCCCTTCCCAAAGGCCTGCAACTGCTACTAGCTCCTCCTAATCAGTCCGTATTTCAGTCCCACTGAGCTGCTCAACATTCGCTAGGCAGTGGGACTGTGCTGTACCTGGAAAAAGTTGAGGGGTGGTAAGTCAAATGGGCTAAGGAAAAATCACAACACACATTCTAACCAGTGGCATAATGTAGCTATCTTTCAATCTCAGTGATGGTTCACCACAGAAAAATTAAAATTAAAATGCATAATGGACTTACTGGTTTACAAATCCAGTCTCAAAACTGAGATTGTACTCTTTTCTTTTAATAAGCATTTCATAGTCCATTCACTGTTAATATGGGAACAAGATCCCAGGCCAGGGATCTCTGTGACTTTCAGTGCTTGGCTGTTCACAGTGAAAGCACAGAGAAGAGGAATTGTGCCCTTTGTGGAGAAGCCAGAGGTACCAGCACTCCCAACCCGAAACTGTGGTTTGCAGATCAACTCTCAGGCTGGTGAGGCCACCAGTCAAGGTGGAAATGGGTCAGACATGGTGGCACACACCAGAAACCCAGAACTCTGAGAGACGCAGTCAGGAGGATCTGAAGTTAGAGCCAAGCCTGAAGAATTCGGTGACTTACAAAGATTCCATCTCACAATGAAAAATCTTAAAAAAAAAAAAAAACCCTCTGGGGATGTAGCACTGTTTGAAGGTCCTGGGTTCAATTCCCAGTATAGAAACAAAAAAAAAAGTAATGGTGCTAATGAACCAATGGCTGATCCTTAAACTACGGGTTGAATTGGCTGCTCTCTGAGGCTTACAGGTTTACCGCTCCTGAGGCACAGTGAAGGTGAACCTGCAGCAACGTCACGGACCACAGCAGACGGAGCATCCTCGGCCCCAGGGACTCAGGTAAAGGCTTTTGTGGAGCACAGAAGGTCTTAGATAAGGGCATTTCCCATAGCCTAAGGAAGGCTTCGGTTTACATGGAGCCCAAGATAGGAGACAAAATGAGAGAAATAAACAGACCATGGAAAATAAGAGCCATCATGGCGCATCCTCCAGAAAGTTTACTTTCCTATTCTGTAAAATAGAGGCAAGAATAAGAGTTGTCGCACATACTGGTCACCCAGGAGGAAAGCTGTCTCCGGTTTCCATGTTGTTTTATGGGACTCTGACCGGGTGCACACTGTGCTGTATTAGTGACGTTTTACATTTGTATAATCTGCCCTGTGCTTCCCAGTGCTGCAAGCATAGGATCTAGCTCAGTCATGGGGACCTTGAGCCAGCGTTAAAGACTTAGGTGAAGGCAGGTGAGGTTGGAAAGTGGCCCAGACATGAACAAAGAAGTCAGGAAGGTGACACAGGACAGTCAGAGTAGTCAACCGAGAAATGAGTTATGAAGGTCCTTGCCGCGGGCAGTGAGGGCTCAGTGCTGACCAGCCCTCTGTGGGTCGCAGAACGCCAGCCAGAGCCCAGGCTGGGTCCTTGGGTAACTGTCTCTGTGCCTGTGGGTGGAAGGTTCCCGAAAAGTCCCACAGCGGGAGTGTGGAGCATGCAGCACACACGTGAAGTGAGCTGATAACCACATGAGTCTGTGACACCTGCACTTAGGGGCTGTGACACTGGTATGGTCACAAAGATCTCACATTATGCATGTCCTCACTACTCACCATATACACACTTCCATTTTCTTAGAGCAGTGTCTAGATTTTGATGAAAAGAAAGTAGATGGCTAAATGCAAAAGCACTTCCTGGATGCAGCAATAACGAAAGTCATCTGCACGCTGAGGACACACAGCACGGCCTGTTTCAGTCCTTCATTTAATATAGTCGCACGTGATACACAAAACCCACGTCCAAATGGTCTGAGCCATGAGGCTTCCCGGCCTGAACACCCTGTAGTAGAAGAGCTGCCTTCAGGCAGAGTGTCGTCAATTAGCAGCCCTAGGTCTGCTTGGTCTCTGCCCCTTACATGTTCCCAAGGTCAGCTCTGTCCAGGTTTCCACAGAGCAGAAGGGGCTTCCAGCAGCTCTGGCTGTGTTTGTGTGTGGTGGTGTCTTTTTCCTTCCCCAGGAGACCAGAGAGTTGGGTCTGCTTGATTCTCATGGGGTCACCCTGCCCTGGTGGGAGCAAGCTGCACTGTGGTGGGAGGAGATGCTTTAGTTCTTTTGGCCAGAATCTGGAGGGTGTCCAGGTGCAGTTTCTAGGGGAGAGGGGGATGGACACTGGGTGTCCATCGTACCATATACCTATTATCTCCAATACGTGGACAGACATCGCGTTAATATAGCTTTGGATGACACACAGCTGAGTTTGGCTCACTTGAGGCTAAATTGTACATAGCAAATACCTTGATAATCAATTATGGGCATCTTTTCCTCAGAGATTCTAGACCCCATCCTTCGGACCCCATGTCAACACACCAGACCACGCCCAGCCCTGGGAACAGGAGTGAGATGAAATTGACTTAAGATGAGGATCTGAGACATGAACATTCTTGCATGTATGTGTAAGTCTACTCACTGTTCAGGGCCTGGGTGCTTTGAGCATCACTCTTGTGGACCTCAGTGAAGCAAAATTTACATGGAAAGCAGAGATAACTATGGTTAGTGAAGTATCACAAAGTAGGTATTCAATGTATCTCATCGCCCTTTTTTCTTCAGAAAGGTACTTTTACTACTTGGTGTGACACATTGGATCCTTCACATTAGAAAGTGAAGCAAAATAACTCACCAATGAAAATCCACTGACCATCGCTCTCTCTCTGCCACTGTGCATACTAAGAGGCACCTTTGGGCAAAAGTTAAACTTGGAGGAATGAATGTTTCCTGTGTGTCGATTACTTCTGCTCCACCCGGATTGGGTGACTGGCAGATTCAGTATCCTCCTAAGATACGAACAAACCAAGTTCACGACACCATCTGTGTCCTAGCGTTTGCTCTCTGAGCAGCTGGGGCTGCCACTCTACCTCCTGCCGAGACGTCTGGGCTGCTGTCGGAATAGTTAAATCAGATCGATTGCTCCTTGGTGCAGTCTCCCTTTCAGCCTATTGGTGCTTTTCACCTTCAGAGGCACATAATCAATCAAACATGAGTGATCGCGGTAGCCTGCGTGGGTCACTTATTTTTTTAAACACTGAAAGTTTGGAGAAATCCGTACAGAGCTTCTCAGTAATGTGCTAAACGCTGCTGCAATTCTGCGAGTAATTTTCATGTGCGTGCCTAAGGCTGCTGTGCCCATAGGTAAGAACTTGTCCTGCACTAGTATTTGGTAACACTTTTTAAGCAATGTTAATAAAAGAATAGAGCAACTGGTTAGCTCGTTTACAAAACTCGTATCTGCATTTTTAGGGGTAAGTCATGATTGATCTGTGTATCAAGAAGTGGGTGAAGAACTGGGTTTCAGACTCTTCATGGTCATGGCATTTACTCTAGAGCAAAGGATGCAGATCTTAAAGGACTCAGAGATAAGCTGCAGAGACGTAATTGTGATAGAAATGACCCTGAATGTGGTGCTCGGACAGTTGTGTGATTGAGGGAACCTGAGCCAGGCCCCGTATGCACTCATGTGACAGCAACCAAGTATGTCCATGGGAAGCACTTCTACTAAAGCTAAGCTGTATTTAGTAACAGCCAAGCCCCTGAAGACACGCGATCACCCAGCACTGCGTGAGGACACAGCCTGCGCTGGGCTGTCCGGCCGGCTGGAGCTGGCCGCACACGCCTCCCGCAGAGTCGTGGTTTTCTGGTTTTTCTCTTCCTGGCTGCAATGCTTCTTCTCCTCTCCAGCCTCAAACACCGTGTCCTTCCTCAGCAGCCCAGTGGCTACAGGCAGAAAAGAAGCTCTGTGCACAGTGCCCTCTTCTCTTCTCTTCTCTTCTCTTCTCTTCTCTTCTCTTCTCTTCTCTTTTCTTCTCTTCTCTTCTCTTGGGGAGCAACACTCTCCTGAAACTCTCCCGAATCCTGTCCCGTGTATCTTTGCCCCAGTCGAGTCCCTGCGCTCACAATGTCAGCACCTGCCGGTGGCCGCTCCCCCTCTGCCCTTTTCCTGCCTCGGCCGAGATTTCTAGGTCTTCGGTGATGGCTTGGAAACCCCGGAGTCGGTGAGTCCTGGTTGTCCCTGGCATGCTGCTGTCTCCTGCCCAGTGCAATCTAGGCTTTCTGAGAGCTCCTTCCAGAACCCTCCACACCGCACACATCACCAAACCTGCAAATTGAGTTAGTTCAGCAGCTCCTGTTAAAGGGAAACTAGAATGGGTCCTTCTGAACCACAGGTTTCACAACCAGGGGTTCAAACAACCATGGTCTCAGAATGTTTGGGGTAAAATATGTCTGCAGTCAACATAGAGAGACTGTACTTTACAGCATGTGAATTCCCTAAACGGTACAGGGTAACGGACGCTGGCTGGGCACTGACCTTGAATGGGGCATCATATTCAGCTGGAGATTACCGGAAGGACATGGAGGTGGTGGACGGTCACATGCAGATGTCACCACTTGTTATGGATTCAAAACTGGTGGTCAGTGTCACACCAGCTATATTAGATCAGCAGGGTGCTGGGCACGGATGGCCACCCCACCTGAGGAAAGCCGCCGTCCTTTTATAAAAGGAGGCCTGGAGAGGGTGAGCAGGGCTGTGGGCTCTCCTAAGTGCCGCTGCTGTTTGGAGCCCTCAGTTCTCCTGGAGGAGCTTGGCATGCGGGCTCCCCTGATAGGAAACCAACTATTATCATCAGAGGAGCTCCGGACCTTGTCCCTGAGAGTGGCTGTGGTTCGCTTTGGGGAGCTCTGCTCCTGACTTTGAGCATCGCTGCCTGGCTCAGAGAGGAAGATGTGTGCTGTTTCATCCCCAGGAGAAGCTTGTCACGCTGGCTTCCTGATAGGTACTCAGCTGTTCTCATCATCAGAGGAGCTCAGGACCTCAATGTCACTGAGGATGGCTGTGGTACCTTTCAGGGGAGCCCTGGTCCTTTAGTATCACTTCTTGACTCCAGTGTGGAACCCTCTGCCTACTGGCACAGATCCTTCACCCCACTGGCATAGACTTTCTAGTTTCTGCTGCTGATCTTTGGGCCTTTCCAGTGCAAATCCATGAAACAGACTTGCATGTGTCCCTGTTGTGAACTCTAGGCCTCCAGGTGGACTCATGAGCTCTAGGTCTTCAGCTGGACTCATGCAGGACATTGCTGTGGGATCAAGGCTGGATTTTTCGAGGTCTTTAGGGTTGTAGGCAGATTTCCTGTACTTTCTTGTATTTAACTCTGGGTGACCATCATAAAATAATATTATAAATTCTCTGTCCTGTAAGTAATTGTTCTCCTTGCACCCCTGACTACCACACCCCTCCCCTATGAGGGACTTGGTCACCCTCACATGTCATTGTCATCTGGGGCACTGGGACCTTCCTGCCTAGGACAAGGGGCAGCAGTGTATTACAGCATCTGAAAGGACATCGTGGAAAACTTCTCGCAGTGAGACTCTCTGCGGAGGATGTGCCAAAGGAGCGAAGCAAGCGAATTCATTGACACTGAGATGTCATTGACGCCCTGACTTAAATATTGTTTTAAACCTTTGGATTCACTTAAGATGTCAAGAGTTTCCTTCCATTTCACTTGCCATTTGCCCTGAATGGGATAAAGATAGTTTCTACACCCACTCGGTACCCATTAAGGAAAGAGTTTGTGCTTTCTTGGAAATTTAAGAATGAAAACTTTTTCCCTGTTTTCAGAAAAAAATTTAGTTTTCCTGTTGACCTTTGTATTTTTCCTACTTCCTCAAACAGAAAATAGTCTTAGGCCACGTGTCACCAAGTTTAAATTAAATGACATGAAATACGATTGAGATTTTAATTGTTCAGTCAAATGTGGGTCATTTTAACGCTTTCACAGCAGTGCGGGGCCAGTGGTTACCATATTAAGAGAGTATTTGCTTCCGCATGGAAAGTTACATTTGCACGGCTGGGAGCCAAAGCCCAGAGCCGAAGTCGCTCTCTTCTCTCAGGCTGTGCAGGCTGGGATGGGAGGCTTCGGGAGAGACTCTCTGTGAGCCCCGCTCTGAGAACGGAGCTCTGCCAGCAGGACCTCAGAGCTACGGACACAAGACGCTCCCCGGGCACTGCTGGTTACACAGCGAAGGCCAGCCGAGAAGCACCCATCCACAGGGAACTGAATGATGAACTGTTGACTAAGCACAGAAATCCAGACCCTCCTCACTCCCCTGGAATCCAGACACTCATGAAGACTTTCTTTTTGTCATGAGAGCTTTCTTTCTTTCTTTTTTTTTTTTTTTGATACCAAACTCCTTTGGGAACAAAATGACCTGAATCGGCATGAAGTTATTTATTCTGTTTATTTGTGCCACTGGCTATAAACCCCACGTGTCTTGCTGCCCCCCCCCCCAGAATTAATGTGTTTGATTGTAAAGTCCTGCTCCAGACCTCAGTGGGGCCCATTCGGTAAGACACAGTAGATAAACGCGTTACTTGTGTAAACTCCAAACAATTTTCAAATTCTGAAACCCTTCTGGACCCACGGGGTTTGGCAAATGGATTCTGGGTCTGTAGTAATCAGCAGCCACACAAGAATAAATCAGATCTACACGCACAAACTCAGATAAATAAAACGGCTGGGAAAAGGAGGCAGAGGAAAAGGCGCAGTGCGACTTCTGTAATTACAGCGCTCGGCCCAGGGCACCCCCGCTGTCCGAGGAGCCCCAGGGAGAGGCACGGAGCACCCTGAGGAGGGAGGCGCTAGCGTGATCCGACGTGGATGCCCACAGAGGGGCGGAAAGCCCACGCGGAGGGCTGAGGAGGCAGCAAAGGCCCCCAGAACACAGCGCCGTGGGGAAAAGAGCCAGCAGGCCTGCAGGAGTCCGGCGACGCTGGCCGAGTCTGTACAGCGGGGTGTGAAAATCAGCCTATCGATGGTTTTTAAATGGATTTTAAAAACAACTACTTCCTGTGGACCAAAAAGACTCCCAATCTATCCACATTCCACGGGGCAGCATAAGAACTTCCCCCCACAGGACAGATCTTGAATCTCAGCGCTAGGGCAGTGGGCATCTCTGTTTCGCCCAGTTCATACCTGGCAGCCAGGTCAACAGCCCAAGCCTCTGAGGGAAGATAGGTTAGAAGGAACCTCCCCACTCACCTTTCTCTCTGTAGGAAAGACGTTTCCATGGTTTTTTGCTGTCTTTCCTTAATCTGAGGGTGTATGAGCAACACCAGCCTGGCCGCCTGCCTCCTCCCTCCCCGTCTGGGGCCCACGCAGATGGGCTATGTGGATCAGGGCTGCTGAGAACACTTGTATGTAGCCCAGCGCCCATGGCAGTGATGGGGCCAGGTGAGAGGTCCAGCTCCCACACCTGCCCACAGAGTTACTCACAGTCTGCAGAACTACCCTTCCCTTCCTGCAGCAGGGTAGTCCCTGGCCTTGCTGCACCCAAGGGGACCTGTTGAGATAGATCTTCAGGTCCTGCCTCACTAATCCAGAAACTGGGGTGCAGCCCAGCAACTCTTGTTTGTCCAAGGGTTCCAGCGAGCACTGGCATTGAGAACCAGTGCTTATTGGATCCTAACTAGCAGGCCATGAAAACACAGCCATGCTGGCTCCTAACGAAAGCAGCAGTAGCCACGCCCAGGGAAGACCCGACAACTGGGGAAGCAGGCTCTGTACTGACCTCGGAGCTCAGGAATCCCTAACAAGGACCCGTTTCTGCCTTTGCATGCGGTGTGAATGCGTGTATTGATTAGAGTCCCTTAAAATGACTGCTGGGATGAACATGCAGACACAACATCCACAGCGAGTCGCTAATCAAGGTTTCTTCTGACATTGCTTCTCTGCGGCTGGCATCTCATTCATCACCTGCCAGGAGGGACCTCAGCTAACGAGCAGTGGGCCAGGCCGAGGAGGAGAAAATGGGGAACAAAGCGATTCTGAGCCTTACTAACAGCAGTCTTGAAAACCAATATGGTCAGGCAGCTGCTTCCCAAATTCACCTCTCCTCCTAGGCTTGATGTGATGACCCTGTCACCAGAGTGTGTCCACAGGCAGTTGACCAGCCAGGTTGACTTTGAGTCCGAAAGAGAAGCCTCAGACCGTGTGTGACTGCACCAGCGTTTCCTAAGTTAGGAAGCGGATGAGACAAGCAGTCAGCAGCTCACTGCAATCTAGACAAGATGCAATCCCCGAAGCTCCATCTCCAGAGAGAGTTAAACATGAGGAGCCCTGCCCCCAAATAGCCATCAGTCTCCGGTCGCTCTTTTCCCTGTAGTACCATACTGTTTTTGTAATTTCTCATGAAGCAACAGCTAGTTGAAAACACAATTAGCAATCATTTTAATTATAAGTTGCTCTCCCAAACAGAGGCAGTCAGAAAAAGGGAGGGCAGAGGACCAGAGCGAGGAAGAGGAGGCTCTCACTGGAAAACACTGACTCAGAGAGAAGGTTTCAGAAAAAGACAAAATGTGCATTTATGCTCCTCTGCGAGGCTGGTTCTTCTTTTAAAATTCAAGGCAGACTTTACTCTCCCATAAATCATGATACTTTTATGCAAAAATTGAATAATTTTATATATATGTATGTAAGTGTCTATAAATTAAGATGAGTAATGCTGACTCTATACTGCGTAGAAATTCAGAAATGGATTTTCTAAACCAGTAATCAGAACGGCCTCAAACTCGGGTTCTACTCATTTGAACTTTGTGAAATAAATATGATTTTAGCATTGTGGGGGAAAAAAGCAAAGCTCAGGAATCTGACATTTGCATACAAATAGAAAAGAAGCGGGAGCCTGTCTGCACAGAGGAAAGTGACTTCAACATTCTTACTCAATTCCCAGAAAATTTGTCTTTCAATGAATGAGTGGAAAGTGTCACCATTGAAATAATGATGCCACGTTATTCTAATAGCAGAGGTTAACTTCTGCGGCTGCTTGTAAAATAAAAACAACACAGGTGATTGCCGGGCAGTCGCCGCACGACACGATGGAACACAGTGAGGTCATCTGTGGCCCCAGGTTCCAGCCAAATAAAGACGAGCTATGACCATCATCCCCATCGCTGGGCTTTGCGGACTTCACCTGCGTTTGCAGATTTCTGGGGTCCTCACTCTTCCTATCTAGGTGCCAGTGACCGGAGGAGCCCACCCGCCCGCTCCTTCCTTCAGGGGAGCTGACTGCTCCCCAACACCGCTCTCCACACCCAGCCCCCACGCGGTCTGTACCAGGCACACAACTCGGAACCCAGCAAGCTGCCCCTTCTTCCCCGCCCTCCTCGCTTCTGAAGCACTGACAGGAGAGCATACCCATCAAGCAAAGCTGAGCACCCCAGACTGCACAGGGAGGGGAGTCCCGCAGAAGGCCTAGGGGGGTCTGGAAAAGGGAAATCAGGGTGAGGCCACGGCGGCTCTGCAGGAGTTGAGCTGGGCCGAGGAGAGTGAGGCGGGATAAAGGCGGGGAGCTCCCCGGGGCGGGACCGCGAGCAGGCAGCCAGCTCTGAACTGCTGTGGGAAACATGGCATGAGAAGGAGTTCACCAGTGGCCAAGCTCCAAGACAGGCTCAGGACATCAGGGTGCAAGGCTGGGGTTTGGGTAGGGACCTGAGGACAGGAGTCAGATTATCAACACAAGCATCGCCGGCAGGCTTTCCTTAGGGCAGCGGGCACTCTGTTTATCTCACGGAGTAGCCGGATTATGTCAGGCATTATAAATCAAGGGAGCCAGCCTGACGTAGTCCACTACCCCGGAGAGCCCTTAAGGGTCCAGATAACAACGCCCGTACGTGTCAGCTCAGGGCAAAGGGTCACAGATCCCTGGGGAGAAGGACTTGTGTGCTCCATGTCTAAGGCCCGCGTCTGGAGGTTAACCCGCTCTTTGCCTGCTCAGCCTCCACGAGAACCACCAGCTGCACGGCGCAGGCAGCACCAGCCCGAGCGGATGCTCTGCCCAGGAAAAGGGCCTGACCACTGCGCGGTCCTCCGGCCAGAGTCCACCACATCTGTCCAGGGAAACACGCCTCACGGTACGATCCACGGAGCAGGCTCGGGCACTCTGGCGCTGCTACCGCAGATTTTAAAGATGTCCACATCATGGCACAGCAGCTGTGTGTGATTCCAACAGTGACACTTTCCACTCTTTGCCTGAGCCTCCAGACTGTCCATCATGAGTCCCCTTGGAAACGCTGTGTGACTGGGGAAGGAGCTATCCAGCGACAGCTTGGGCACTTTTCCTGGGGAGTACAGGTCTCCCTATCTCGGGGGACACAGTTCAGATATTCAGATACTCTGCAGCCCAGCAGGTCTGTGGCTTTCAGCTCCTTTGTTGTTTCCAAACCAGAAGCCACAGCCCCCCTCTGGCTCCCGTCTGTGGCTGCTGCCCAGCCTGGGCTGGGACTCTACCTCCTGCCTCCCAGCACTTTGGCCCTTCTCCCCTCGGCTTAGTAGGTGAAAAGGAGACCCCCAAGCAAGCAACAGCTGGGGCAAATTCTCCAGGCTCCCTGCAGAAAGCGGTTCTCATAATTACTGCACTCTGAGCCCAACCTGCTGCCTTCTGTATTGATACACTAGCTGGGGGCGTCTCACCCCACAGATGTGAAGCCTGGCACATGCCTGTACCCCTGTGGCATAGGAGAGTACCATGAGCCACGCTCGTGTGTGAGGCCCTGTCCTGGGGACGCTGGGTTCCAGGCAGGTGTCTGATGTGGACCTATAACAGTGCCAGAGAGTGAGTAGTTAAAAGCAGGGTGCAGGTGAGAGGACTTGGTTTGGTCCTCCATTGTCTGTGCATCGTATTCCCTCTTCAGCCAAGAACATGACTGCTGGAGCACATCACAGGAGCCCCGGCTTTTCACGTCACCGGAGCCCCGGCCCCTCACAGAACTCAGCCCTAACGCATGCTCAACCCAGAACCAAGGAAAGCCCTTGTCTAGGGCCTTATTCTGCGGAGCCATCTGAGAGCTGTTCAGAGGGAAGAAGGCTCCTTGCTCATTCCAGCTGGAGCTTCACTAACCATTGAGCACGAGCAGACCGTGTCCCCAGCGTCCTGGGAGAAGCCTGTTACTTTGCTGCCACCTCAACCCCGGTGGAGACTGAGGTAGGAAGTCCTGCTGCGAGTCTAGCTCAGCTGGGGTCCTGATAAGCATGCCACGCGGTTGGGTCACTGGCTACTCTTCCAAGAACAAGAAATTTTCGGAATAAGCACCTCAGTCACGCACATTTGGTTCCAGAGACATTCAACACAGGGAACACGACCTAGGATGGTTCAAACACATTTCCTGCCCTTCCATTGTGTGAGTCCTTTGTAGATCTCCGTGTTTCTCCCTCCCCTACTTAACTAACATAGGTCTGTGTTTTCTAAAGATTGTATCAGGCACTGAAGTATACACATCACATGTCATTATTTACCCTTATGTCACCCAGTCTGGCTCTGCTCCATCCCTCGGGATTGGCACGAAATCCTACGGGAATTCTCAGAAGACTCCCCGTGACTGTCATGGAACACCCCGACCCACAGTGCGCTCCAGGCAGAAGTAAGGAAACTCTCTGTCCCCACCCCATCTCAGCTGCTGCCCCTACTTGCACTCAACCTGTGGCTCTAGGGTCCACCACAAGACGCCAGGTCCACTTTTAGGGAATCTGGGGCAGAGAGCAGGTGCCCCCTATCTGGACAGACTCCCTTGGGGCTGCATTTGATGCTTCAGTCCCATCAGATCTTCGGTCCTGAGTAATCCCTAGAAGCTACCTAAACCACAACTCCCTCATCTTCCTCAAGTTGGGTCACTCTCCTTAAATTCCAGGAGAGAAAGCGGCCAACCAGGCTCGTTCCTTCAGAGTGGAAGAAAAAGGCATGTTCAGCCTCTCAGGAGCGACCTACTGCCCAAAAGCAGAACAGTCAGTTATTTTCTCCTTCAGAGCTTCCCAGATGATGGGGGTTTCTCTTTGGGAGTCGTTCTCACCCTGGAGATGTGTAAGGATTGTCTGAGGAGCTGGAAAGATTCCCCATCTCTCGACCTCTCTCCGGGGTTCATCAAATGATCATTTGTGCACTAATTCTGGGGTCTGCACACGTAAAGCCTCCCATTCCACCAGGTGGTGACAGAAAGTGTTGGTTTTATTTTGGTCATATGTTTAAGAAATTCAATGAATATGCAAGTGTATGGCTATTTCTCTAAATTATGAACCTTAAAATCCTAACTACAGGCTCTTGGGGGTCATGTAAAATAAAGGACTATCCTGCATGCAAAATTCACTGACACTGAAGACTCCTCCATTAATCCCAGTTTAAACTCTATAATTCTTCTGACCTCCATAAACACTGTTAGAGTTACCTGGCACAATAGAGAAGCAAAAAGTACAAAATGAAAAGAACAGGTTTACTGAGTTGAGGATGTGGGAAGGAGCACAGAACCCATGGGGTTGGGTTTTCTCTTTCAACAGGATACAGAGAGGCAGAGGGTTATGTGACCTCTGATGGAAGTGGCGCGTGGGGCCAGCCAACACTGATGATGTGTGAGGAACCGACTGGAATTCTCTGTGTGCAAACAGGAAGGCGAGTTGCAATTAGGGCTGAAGAAGGAAGAAGTGGTCAGCGTTCCCGTTTTGACCTTCCACCCTGTTAGAACTCCGCCATAACTGTACAGTATTTATACTGGGGCAAGAACCTTTCAAATACTAGATGTGTTTTACATCCAAGTATTCCACTGGCTGAGCTGATAAATACTGTGGTCTCGAGATCAGAGAACTGGAAGGGTTTCCCCTGCCAGGCCTTGCCCCATAATTCTATGTAACCCACAAAATTATTGTCAGTGTTCTAAATTCCCATCTTAAAAATTTTGCTTAGCAAATAGTGATATTTTTCCACTAGTTTCTTGAAATTAGACTGGCTCTGTTAGCTCTAGGTTGTGCATAAAAGTCTACATATTGAAGCACCTATTTAATCTCAAACATAATACATCTGTAACTGCTGTCAAACCATTATTACCGTGGACTCAATCTCAAATACCACACTTTTATATTATTTTGACATATTTATAATTGCCTGGAAGGATTTCTTACACAACTAGCTCTTTTATTAGGCCAGAAAGTCTTGATATGACCTAAATTTTACATGCAACCTTTTATTTATGTCTCTTTTGGATGAAAAATATTGGAGTAATTTAAGATACTGCTGAGTAAGAAAATCAGCAGCAAATGGCATGCTTGCTGCCTGTTTCATTCTAACTGAATAATACAAAGAAGTTTGGTTAAATATATGGTACAATATAAAACTACCTGGGTAATGTGAATACCATGTATTATTTAAAACCAGGGTATGAATAAGGTGATGCTTGTCTAGAGCTAGTCAAACACAGGAACTCATAAAACAGCAAGTCCTGAATTAGTAACTCCTCAGCCAGAGACTCTGGAGGATGAGAAAACCAGGTCTCCAGGAGCTATGTTGCTTTGGGTTATGTGGTCTCTTCAAAGAGACCGTCCCCTACTAGAGAATGGTCAGTCAACTCAGGTCTTAGCTGGTTCCAGATCCCAGATCTTAGCTCCTTTCATGGGGGGAAATGTTAAAACATATTTTTGCAGTACAAACGCATTTCCTTCTAGCTATGCACCACACTACCCGTGTTCACGGCCAGTACCCCAAGTTATCTTCCTTAGGTATTCATCTCCTGGGCGTGGTTTGAGGGTCACATGGCGGGCACTATTATTCCTCCTTGAGAACTGAGAGAACTTGCCTTTCCACTGAGGACTCTCGAGAAGGTGGCCACGCCTGCTGCAGAAGAGAGGGAAGAAGCTCTGCTCTCTGCAGTTGAGAGCTCGGCAGGCCTGTGTGGCCCAGGGTGTGTATGAACTGCAGCACCCTTTTCCATCCATGCCACGTCCTAGTCCATCCACGCCTTGTGACAAGGTCCATGGGTGGAGGAGAGCGCTTCAAGGAATCGCTTCTCCAGGAAAAGGACACCGCATGTGGGAATTGGGCACAAGGATCTTGTAATGTTTTGTACTGATAATTATAATTTGTGTAATTCACATATATATATTTTCATGTAATACTCAATATGAAATCGAAAATAGAAACTCCAGAGGAGTTACTAGAAACCCTCTAGATAACCCCTTTGTGAAAACTAATTGTGAAATTTTACCTTCTGTGAGTAGTATGAGAGAGTTTATACAAAAGCTTTAAATGAAAGAGCTCATGGAGGAGGATTTACAAAAGTCCTGTGAGACAACTGCCCGAGACACTGGACAGGCAGCCAGAGACAGGCAACTAGGACACATATGTTACGCCACCGGCCGCCTAAGACAGGCACAGGACCAATTGCTGTCCTGCAGGCCCATGACGGGTAAGGCCTGGTTGGGTACATGTGAAGAGTCCTTGACCCAAGACAGGCGCTGTCCTCACAGGGCCTGCCATACTCTTATAAAGTGATAAGGGAGGAGATGTAGGGAGTGGTGTGATAGCTTCACAGCTGCCGCTCCATCTCTCCCTCCTGCAGGCATCCAGGTGTGTCTGCTTATATTTCCCAAGCTAATTAAGTAACAAGATTAAAGTGTAACAAAGGTGAAAAAAGTTAATTAACACATATTGTTTAAGATTATCCCTGCCTGGCCCTAAGCCTGGGACGCTTCCTGCTTGGGGTTTAAGTTACTGCCAAAAGTTAACAAATATATGCTCCAGCTTCTGAAAAATAAAGCAGATTCAGATTCACTCACAGACGGGTGTGCAGTGTCTTCTGTCTCTCACTCGCCGACTCCCTGACCACCTTTGGGACCCCTGAGCCCTGCCGCAGCTGGACTCTGGCAATGAACAATGCCACTGAATCCCATGCTGAATGGTAAAAGTGCACATGAAAACACTGTCTTAGTTACTTTTTACCTGTCTCTGAGACGAGCTACCTGACACTAAAAGTTAGGGAAGGAAAGGTTTGTTTCTTACAGTTCTTGGAGGTTCCAGTCCATACTCAGCTGGCTCCAAGGCAGCGTGACATGGCGGGGCAGCCATTCATGGTGGCTGCAAATAGCAAGGCACAAGCCAGAAAGAGAGAGACACCATCCTGGCTCCAACCCTGGGCAGGTGAAACACACACCAATCCGAGCACTAGACAATGAATCACAAATGCTAGATTTGGTCAAATTGCATGAGGCTCAGGGTCCACTAACATAAACCATGACAAACACCAACCCAGCAAGAGACACATTGCCGTGAATTACCTTCCACAGTTTCTCCCCTGCTTCAGACATGCTTATTCCACCACACTTGCCACTGTCTGAACAAGTTCTGGAAGTTCTATTCTGTGTTTTTTCAGGGCTGACTTGGTATCCTGAGTCCACTCAAAATATTTACAAGGTTCTGGCTTTCCCCATTAAAATTAAACAATTTAAATCAATCCAGGACATCCGAGCAGCTACAG
Source organism: Hydrochoerus hydrochaeris (assembly GCA_004027455.1). Taxonomy (NCBI): domain Eukaryota; kingdom Metazoa; phylum Chordata; class Mammalia; order Rodentia; family Hydrochaeridae; genus Hydrochoerus; species Hydrochoerus hydrochaeris. The sequence continues at coordinate 93,896 of PVLA01004134.1, read as the reverse complement.
TGTAACTGAAGGCATGAAAGAGGACTCCCAGCATTGTATGGGACGAGGCCAGATTGGTAAGATAAGTACGTTCCAAGAGAGGGAGAACGTTTGCAGGGGGATTCATGGCAATGTGTCTTTTACCGTAACGATTTTTTAAAAATGTAAATATTCACAGCATGTTTTGATCACACCTCATAATGGGTGCATCAGACTTCTGACTTATGTCAGAACCACTGAGGCCTGCAGCTGCCTTTCTGGTGACATTGGCTGACTCACAAGATCTGCTGGCACCATGCAGAGTAAACCTGACGCTCCCGCAGCTACTAACGATGTTCTTTGTCCTAAGTTTGGCTGTGTGATATGAAACACAAAGCCACAACATAAATGTGGGTTGGATGACAAAGAGACAGACAGACAATGTAAGACAGACAAGCACTGTGGGTTGTGTTAGTTTCTTTTTTTTGTTTGTAAACAAAGCAAGGCTGTTTATAATGATACAAACCTAACTCCAGGAGGAAATGTAAAAGTGTACGGTTCCTTCCAAGGAGGGCTGAAACCAGGGGTCTTGGTTTCTCTATTTCATTTTCTCAGCTCCTTTTCCTCCATGCCAGTTCCAAGCCCAGGGAAGCCTGTATGGCTGTAATGGCTCCAACTTTATACCTCTGTGTGTTATGGTCTGTTGGGAAAGAGGGTTCCCCTCTCCAAAATTTCCACAGGACTCTTCCTTACTCTTAGTGCTAAATGAATCATATCTACATTCATAAACCAGCCACTGAGTTCAAGGAGCTGGAGTTTCTAATGAACAGATCAAATTCCTAGCACCCCTAGGATTAACAGGTGGAGTTTTCCAGAGCAGGACCCAAGGAGGAGACAAAGGTCCCCATGCTATTAACAACAACAGATGTCTGCTGAGTCAAGGGTGACCAGACAGCTCGGTACCATTTGCAGCACTACAGGAGCGCAGGTTTGCCCACCCTGCTCGTCTTTGGTCCAGACCCCTGTGAGTGAGACAGGGCACACTACGCCAAGCATAGGAGGAGGGGCAGGTGGGCCTTTCTCTAAGAAGACAGATTGGGAGGGGCAGGGGGGCCATCCGGTTGGGTTAGTTCTTCGTGATGCCCCGGCACTGATCAAGCAGTCAAAGGAAGCATTCAGACCTACATTGCTCTGTTCTACATGGACAGGAAGTGGTGAGCAAAATCTTCCAGCAGGGGAGAAGAGCAGGCTGGATCAGCATTTGCCAGAACAGATCAGAAAGGCCTTGAGCCAGGGATTTCTACCCACAAAACTCAGAATTCAAACTTTTAGTCATTTCCAATACGATGCCAAATCTGTAGAAGACACTGGAATGGCTGAGAGCAAATCTCATCAGAAACAGTCACACGCCTGCCCCTTTTGCTTGTCACCTGCACTGTCTAGCAGCGGTGTATCCTCGTGCACACGGGCCGTACTTGTCTCAAGGCCAGCACACAGATGTCACCCTGCACGCGTGTCTGTCCGCTTGCCCAGTTGGTTGGTGCAGTCATTAGGTATAGATTGGAAGTTTGACCTCAGCTGGCTGTGAATTTCTCCCAAGCCTGCTTGCTGCATCTAAAGTGGATGCACTCTGGCACCGGAAGAGGCATCGAGTCTGAGATCTTGGCCTTTGCATCCAGGGAAGCAGGACCCCTGTGGAGATGGAGGGAGCCCTTCATGCACCCCCAGGGCAAGCTCACAGCAAGCAGCCCCCACTACGCTGCAATCCCCTGCTGCGCCTGCTTTCTGGGGTTCCACACAGAAGTGAAGCAGGGCGCCCCACTCTGCCACCACACAAGGTGCCATGTTCAGTGTTCAGTCCCCAGTACCCAATTTATGAAAACAGAAGAGGGAATCAGAGAAAAAGAAGCAAAGCAGCCCCATTGAGCTCCTCTTCTCTGCTTGGGCTCCCAGCACCTGCTGCTCCTGCTGAGGAGGTGACAGGCTGTGAGCAGGGAGAGCAGTCACCCCAGCTGTTCCCTCTTACGGACTCGGGGACCCTGAAACCTCCTGGAGAGGGAGTGGACTCCCCTGGGAGATGTAACCATTTTAACTTTAAACACTTTAAAGCAATACTTGAAGGGAGATGGGCATTGAGACGCTTTCACAGCCTTGGTTTGAAATTACCGTTGTTTGGAATGCAGTCTTGTTCATCACAAGAAATTCTACCACCAGGTCAGCCAGGCACACTGCAAAGTGACCAGAGAGAGAGATCTGGGGAAAGGAGAGAGAGAGGGAGAGAGAGAGAGAGAGATTGAGATTCTGGAATCCAGTCCATGGAACCCATGAGGGCTCCAGTGCAGGGCTTGAGCCCCGGTTTCTGCCCAGCTCCTCCCTGTGTAAGGCCGAGCAGAGCGGCTTCCTTTGCTGGCTCCCCAGCTTCCACTGGCAAAGGGCTGATTACCTAAGGAACCTTCTGGAAAGAGAGCCTTCCTCCCATAGCCTCGGAGGAAGGTGGACTGCGGGACACCGCCCACTCCCTTCCCTCCACCTCTTGCTCATGAACACAGCAAGGAATCTCACTTTTCCGGGACTCGCCTCCCTGGCCTGAAGAGTGGGAGTGATGATTCCTGTTTGCAGTTTGAAGAGCTGTGGCTGGTATGACGGTGCGGAGGTTGAAACAAGCAGTTTGCTGCCCGAGTGTTGTCTGTGCCCAGGGAAAGGACGGCTTTCTCCCAAAGGGACAGCTTTCAGCTGATTCCCCCAGTGTGAGGGAAAGTGATCAAGCTTCCCTTGTAGAAAGGTACGGCGACCAAGTTACCCTGAGAGGCGCCTGCCTCCCTGTGGGCCCCTGTTTGCTGCGTCTCCTTCACAGCATAACGGATCCAGGGAATGGGGTACATGCTGCGACCACAACACAAGGTCGAGTCTCTGAGCCAAGGGGCTGTAAACACCAGGCTCTGTGGCGAGATAAACACAGGAGGAGACACCCGCGGGGGACTTATTTATCTGCAGAGCAGGTAAGAGAGCTCCGATTCTCCTCCTACCTTATAAATCTGTGAGGAATTCCATGCAGACTCTGCAGACCGCTCCATGCTTCTCCTGCACCCATAGAAACACGTTTCCCAGTGCACCCGTGCGTTCCCTCCCCCACTGGAGGGCTGGATGGGGGCGGGGTCTTAGGGCAGCAGGGTTTGACTCCCCAACGCCAGTCAGCCACAGGCCAGGGCTGAGGAGCTGCAGAAGGTGTGCATTTCACACTCCTAGTGTCTTCAGTGAGTGTTAAGGAATTAACTCAACTTTAGCAGAAAATTTATCTAGATGTATTTGCTTGAAGTAAATATTTAAAACCCGCGCTAGGGCAGGAAGAGGCATTTTCGTTCATGCCTGGTTGTTTTGCTCTCTCTGAGCTGCTTGCTCCTCTTTCACCACACTGTCTCCTGTCCTGGTGGCCATGAGAGAGTCAGCTGGGCCAGAACAACTTTGGACTTGGTACTTAGGTGGAGGGACGCAAAGCTTAGTAAAATCAACCTCCTGCCATTAAAAGTTTGAGGTCTAGCTACACACAGGCTCAAGTGTACTTGTATCAGGGTAACATTTTAAACATTGGATAAATATTCCTTGTACTTATGTTCTCCCCTAACTATGGAAGATAGAATATTGCACTCTTAATGTCCCAAGATGGGTCCCCAAACACCATCAATTGATCCATGAACCCATCCCCAGCTTTGGGGGTCTCACCATAGAACGGCTACTGCTCTACACAGAGTAAGACTTATAATCTTAAGAACCTGAGTCTTTTACACTTTAAGCTTATAGTTCTGCCCTAAACAATGGCCAAACCAAACACACATTCTACCAGAATGGGTTCTTCTAGTTCTCCTAGGATCATGACCCATACAGCAGAGGGCAGAGTCCGCATTGGAGGAAATCAGTGACAGGTCAGCATTTCCCATTGTTACATCTTGGACCTAAGTGGTCATAATGGGGTGGTAGGTCCCCCAATTGGTTTGAAAGATATAGAACAAAAGAGGCTTGGGTCCCTCCTCCTCTCTGCCTGCAGCAGAGTTCTCCCTCCCACCTTGGATCAAGAGGGCAGAGCAAAGATGACCCTGGGGGAGTTCGAGGCGCAGGCCTCCTGTTTCCCAATGAGTAGAGAAAGAACCTAATCATTATCTGAGAGCGTCAGAGCGATGGGTGTGGAACGCTTCTCTGGAGGAGGAAGGAGGAATGAAAGCGCACACCTGCGGCCACCAGCAGGCAGAGCTGAGAATTGGCTTTGTCCCCCACGACAGTCCTGGGCAATCTCACAGGGTGTGGACTCAGCCCCAAGAGAAAGAGGCAGACAGAACCCCGAGGTGACTGAGTTTAATCTTGAGATTAGAATCCATGAGGTTATTCTTTGTACCATCAGTCTGAGCAGGGCTAGAAACCAACACAGATCTTCAGTCCTTGACTTTATGATGGTTTGACTCGATGATTTTTCAACTTGTGATCATGGGAAAGAAATATACATCAAGGGGCAGTGGTACTTCAAATTTGAATTTCGATATTTTCCAGGGTAGCGATACGTGAGACAATGTTCCAGCCACATTCAGCAACTGCAGAAAGCCACGGCTCCCTCCCAGACAACCTCGCCATCATGAGTTTACACAACCGCGGAAAATCTGCAGCGTACTTGTGGCTTGGCGTAACCGACGCCATCTTGAGCCCTGCATTTAACTAGTGCCCTGTATTTGATCCAGGAAAATGGAAAACTGTTCAGAATATAAGTCCTATGAGGAAAGCAGAATGAGCTGTACCCACGGGAGAAAAATTAACCTGCTCAACAAAAGAAGCAGGATACAGGTGTCAACAAAAAATTAATGTAGGATTCTAGCTAAATTGTTTCCAATAGGATGCCTTTTTGTGAGTCTCTCTTTTAAAAACTATAACTTTCCAGTTCGGTGCCACTTGTTTGGACTCTGAAATGCATGGGGGAGGGGGGGTCTGTATATAAGTGGTCCTGAGCTCAGCTAATTAAATTCCAAATTTGTCAATTTGGCTGCTTGGATTCCTATATTGTTGTTCATGAACCCACCTCGTACTGCGTGGCAAGGCTGTGCTGTTCAGTAGATTTGGCTCAGGATATTTTCAGCTTGTGAAACGTTTATTGAAATGTAACCCCATTGTAAGTTGAGGCACATTTGCATAAATCATTAGATAGGCTGAAAATGTACACTTAGCACACGCAGAGAACAAGAGATAAAGACAAAGATCGGAGGACAGATAGACGGGCAGATGGATAGATAGATGATAGGCAGATGGATAGATGATAAATAGGCAGATGGTAGATAAATAGGTAGGATAGATAAGCGGTTGGACCAATCGATAGTCGGGCAGATAGGTAGATACACACATACGTACTCACAGAGATGCATCAGCCGGGCTCGCAGGCCCTGCACAAGCACAGACATGGCACACGGAGGGCAGCACTCAGTAGGTGATTGTTGAAATAAACTGGAAAATGTGAAGTAGACACATGGACGTGGAAATTTATGGGACAGAATGAGGTGTTAGTAGAAGCCATTCTCCTCCTCCTTCTTCTTTTCTCCTCCTTCTCCTCCTCCTCCTCCTTCTCCTCCTCCTCCTTCTTCTTCTTTTCTCCCCATACAAGTTTGCCTGAAGTAGGCTCTCAGTTTAAGTAAGATGGAAATGTGTTCTCTGAAGTCCCTGCATCTCTACCTGCCTGCTTGTGACAGGAAAGGGCGGGCACCAGGCAGAGACAGTACACAGGAATGGTTTGCAGAGCAGCCAGCACCCCGGAGTTCTGGGTCTTCTCCTGCCTCAGACTGTAGGAGGCCCTCCAGCACCCCCGCTGGAAGGATTGGTCCCTCTGGGTGCAGAATATTCCCGGTTCAGATTTCACACTTCCGGAACAGAACAGCGGTGCTCACTGCATAACCAGCCTCCATCCTGAGGAGGGAGGACTCGGAGAACAGAGCTTATGAGGCTCAAGGTAAGAAACCCAATCTGGTCAATTTGCCCAAAGCCACAGTCCAAGTGCCAACACTTATTTCAAAACAAATAGGCTCATTGCATTGGGGTCCTGGAGGAAGATGCAGTCTCACCGGCCTTCAGGTTAAGACGCTTTTCTGGGAACTAAATGTCACGGTGCTTCTGTTGCTTCCCCAAGGGCAAACAAAGCCCAGCATGGCCAGAGCCCCACACAGGGAGGTTTAACAGAGACCTGTATCAGAAAAGGGGAGACCGTTAATCTGGTCGTGTCAGTTTATGATGGTGGAGAGCAGGTGCAACATTCAACATTTATCCCATTCATTTTGTAGGTCTGCTTCACGGCTGTTTTAACAGCTGGAAACATCCAGGGGAAGTGGAAGCCCTCCTCACCTCCTAGCCATCATGTGAGAGAAGGTTCAGGAAGCTTCTTAGGCTGCCTGCTCCTCTCCTCTGGTTTCTGTTTCCACACAGCTGAGAAGCACAAGGCATGGGGCAGGGGTGCCCTGCAGAGGGCAGGGAGACACACTCATCCCTTCCTAGGATGGAGAGCTGACCTGCCTGGCACCGGCGACAGCTGAGGAGATGCAACAGGGGAAAATTAGCCAGGGAACGTAGTTGCAAAATGTGAGTTACCACACTGTAAAAATGCCGAGAGTCTAAGAAAAACAGATGTGCTGAGCCAGCAGGGGAGAGCCAGGGAGGTTGCCCTGTGAGCAGCCTGGAAAGCAGTGTCCCTTCCTGCCTTCACGGAGACATCTTCAGGTGTCACCCACCTCCGAACAGCAGCCGGGTCCTCAACAGATGAATCCGCCTAGAGAGCGGAGATGCACGCACTTAACCATGACGGTGACCTTGTGTCCTTGGCCAAGAGTCTGGGAGATGGATAAGCAACAGGCATAATCGCACGCACTGAGTCCCTGAGTGGAATCCGATGGTCGGTATTCACTGAGAATGAGTTTCACTTTCTTCTCTGCACTTTCCATCAGGTGCCTATTGTTTATTTATTTTAGAGTAGTTTTTTTAATTTTAAAAACAGAAAAATAAAGATGATACAGAATTTCTAAACAAAGAAATAGGAGATTAGCCCTGGCTCATATATTGCGCATTGTTATGTTCAAAGTAGTTGCTCAGATTACAAGATATAGACATGAAAAAATGGTCAAGCAATCAAATAATCAAAGCACAAAGTGTTCTTTTAACTGACTTTTTATTGACAGGGTCTCCTTGCAGGTACATACTCACAGGACAAAGCTTCACGTCTTACATGTAAGTAAGGCTCATTAACGCTTGTGGTGTCACTCGGGGATCTACGCACGGGTCCCAGAAGCACCGAGAACCTACTCTCCCCGGCTTGCAGGGGTGCAGCGCCCTGACCACAGTGCCCAGGGCTCTGGGACTGATTCTTCCCATTTCACTGAGACTCCGTGTTCTCTCCCCAACATCTCCTCCAACCCTTGCTCCATCGAGTTTCCTCCTCGGACCCTGCATTGTTGAATGCTGGCCGTTTATTTTCTAGAGGAGACACAGAGGTAGGTGCCAGCGAGCCTCTTACCACAAGGCTTCATCCATCGCTCGGTACCTCGTCCTGTTTTACCTGTGCTTCTGTTGAAAGAGGCCGTTTTCCGGGTGCATCATAGATGCGAGGGCATTGGACTCGGCCCTCGGTGTAACTCACATCGCATTGAAGCATCCTGTATTGTAAGGCGCATCCCTCTCTCCTTGGATACTGCACTTGGGGTCCATGTTAAACAGTGAAATCACCAAGAAAAAACCCTGAACTGCAAAGACATTGTCACTGAGTCAGCTGAGAAAAAGTCACGTGTTTATAGAAGCAAGGAGGCGGCCCTTCACCTTGTGGGATCCCAGCTGGCGCACCCACACCAGGCAGCTTGACGTTGGGCACTCTGTGCACGCCCGCGAAGGAACGCAGAGGGCCAGCGGCACGGCTTTGAGGGCTACAAACACACCTCGGCACTTGAGTGAGTTGATGAACACAGACTGTAAGCGTGAGAACCTTGCCCACAAAGAACACAACTTGGTTCACAGCGGCCAAGACCTCAAATATCACTTAAAATAACGCACTTCCCTGTATCGCTCCGAGTCTTTGTTTGCAAGAAATAGAAAGTGATTGGGACTCACTTAGAACAGCACATATTATCAATTTTAACATAGCTAAAGAGCGTTTTGCACATTCCCATCACAAAGAAATGGTAAATGTTAGATTGACTTAATTATTCCACACTTTATATGTGTTTTAAAACACCACATTGCACCCTATAAAGATATAAAGTTATTATGTGTCAACTAAAAATGCATCAACCAAAAAGGCATCAAACATTTTAAAAGGTAGTAATGCAATTAATAAAAAGTTAATAAAGGCAACATAATGAAAGGCTGTGGAAAACTCTGCAAGTCGAGGCAAAATGTGCAGAAAGAACAGACAGGCAGGAGGACCTGGAGAAGGAGGCGGGCTGGGTTCTTCCTGCGACGCTCAGAGTTTAAGGAACCGCTAAGTGTCAAGTCCTGCTCAGGTGCCAGGATGCACACAGAACCCGGCAGTTCGCTGCTCTGTGAACCCACATCCTCGAGGAGAAGGCAGACTGCCTACAGCATGTCTGCCACGGCCCATGCGGCTCTTGAGGTTCTTGGGGTGATGGACCCCGAGAGGGTGAGAAAGAAGAGGCAAACCTGAGGTCAGTGGAGCCTTACCCTCCTGACGGGGGAGAAGGAGCTGCTCACCCGCTGCAGCACCTGTATTTCTGCACTCGGGAGGAGGGTGTCATTCCAACCCCGCCGCCAGCAACCTGTCTGCCTGGCTGGCCTGGGCCCTGGCCCTCTTGGAGCTGGAGCAGCCTGTTTCCCTGGCTTGTTTTGGGTCCTCTGTGTTTTCAGGGCTGGCCTTGCTTTAGCCCCACAGGTGTGAAACATCTTCCTGGGTTGGAAGTGATACAAGCTGTGGAAAACCAAGGCCAGGAAAGGGAGCCTGCCCGGGAAGAGTGGGTGTGGAGATCTCACACCCCATTTCTGCTTCTCATGAAACTCCTTGGTGAATGCGGCCAGTCCTCTTACCTTTGCTGTATTACATTTTTTTCCTTCTACACTGTATCATATGTTTTCTCATCTACATCATGGAGGGTATAAGGTTTCACAGGAATTTTAGGATCACTGCAGGCGAAGTACATAGCACAGTGCCCTGCATATAGTAAGCGTTGTTTTCTGTTTCATGCTTGTGATAAAGTTTTGTTGTAATAATGAGACGCCAGGCAGAGCTCTGAGTGTGGGACCCTGTGGGACCTAGAAAAGAGATCGACATTCTGAACATTTTTTGTTTGCTGCAGAGATTACCCTTCTATTGAGGAACCAAGGGCAGTGACATGGGGAACAGAGCCTTAACAGGTATTTTGTGCATCGACTGAACATGTTTTTCCAAGATACGCTATTTTTCTTTCCTACCTCAGGAGAAGCGTAACTGTTCTTACCGTGCAGCGTCTGTGACATTCCTGTTGTGGCCGTGATTCTTTACCCCAACCTGGTGATGAGCAGAACCTCTTGCTATGATTCTCAACAATGCACCCAGAGCATAAGGAGGATGCAGATGTTTGTACCGCTCCCCTGTCTCTTCGAAAATCTAAAATCGTCCCCTCATCAAGCTGACGTGCATGTTTTTCTTCGCAGGTGGTAATGCAGAAGCTAACTAGCCAGTGAGTCACTCAGTGAACTTTTCTTCCCAGTGTCCAGCTAACTCCGTTTCTCCTCCCCTGGGCGGCTGTCACAGCGTCTAGCTGAGGAAGGGGAGCAGAGGGGACAAGCATCAAGTCCAGGCCTGGCCTGGGAACCCCACAGGTGTGATTCCTCCGGGCTGCCTTCCCACAGCCTCCGAGGATGCCACTTAAGGCTGGAGGAGCCGCAGGCGGGAGGAGCCCGGCCCCTGACAGCTGCTGGGCAGCTGCAACCACCAGCAATACCCATGGGTTATTCCGTGAGAAATGGCAGCTGGGGGGCTGTGGTCATCACCTATATTGACGTTTGTTTGTCAAGGTGTCAAGTTTTACCCTCCAGTGAGAAAATGAAAAACAACTACAACTGCGTTTGGTGACCCATCGGGATTTCTTTGGCCAGCACAAGTGTCTCAGAGCTTGGTTTCCGTTTCAGGGAAACAAAACAAAGACTGCTCTGAGATCTCCATAGAAGCTGCGGATGCTAAACGCCCCTTGGGATCTCAGTCTAGTGGCGCCGATGGCAGAGCAAATGGCCGTGTCACCGGTTGTCCTGTGCTGTGATTTCCCACGCTTCCCTTTTGGACCCAAGGTACGGCTGCGCACCCCTTGCACGGTTCTGCCCCCTGTGCCGATGGATTTGCATCTGTAGCTCCCCACTTTTTCAGGAGCCTCCTGGAAAATGTTCTGCGTCATTTGTTTCCAGTGAGGATGAAACCGTCTCCTGCCACTCCCGGAACTCACTGACTGACGTGTTATTTGTCTCTCAGGAGCTGAACTGTGAAAGGTGGGCAGAACCAAGCAAATGTCTGAGAGCAGTCAGGATCCAAGGAGGAGGGAGCCCCGTGTGTGCCGCAGACCTGGGGAGACAGTGCCTGACTCACCCCAGCTGTGGGGCGCGCGCTCGCCTCCGCCCTGTTCCCCAAATGTGATGGTGGAATCAAGCCAGAATCCTTTGCCACGTCGGTGCTCCAGATGTGCTTCATCTGTTTCCATTTCTGGTCCTCACTGCGCAGAGAAAAGCAATCTATCATCACTTAGGAGGAAAAAGCCGCTCGGAGGATTTTTTTTTTCTTTTTTGTATTCATAAAAGCTCTGCTGGCTCTTGACGAATATCACATAATATGAGCAGCAAAATGAGACAGAAAGGGAGAAGGGAAGAAAGAAATGAAAGAAGGAAATAGAGAGAGACGTGTAGGGAGGAAGGAAGATTGGAACGGAGGGAGAAACAGGAGCGAGGAGGAATCTTGTAGAATAAACAGTCCTTCAGTGTGCTCGGAGCCTCTAGGCAACCAATGAGCAAAGGGGCAAACAAGGCATGTAAGTAATTAACAGCGGATTTAAGTCACAGTGAGATGGGGCAGTGCAGGAAATTTCCCTGGAAATTTTTCTTCATGCGTCTATGTCTAAAATACTACTGTGAGATGTGACAGATCTTGAATGGATGTTCTTCTCACAGGTCCCTCTTCTCTCCCACCTCCTGCCCACACAGCCAGCTTCCTGCTTGTTGCCTGGAGGAAGGTTTGGGACCCTGTGGAAAACAGTCTCCGTGTCCAGCACATATTTGTAGCAGATCCTCAGAGACGAAGAAGGCGACCACATACAGACTCACCAGGACCTGACATTATTGTATCCCTCAGCTTTCCCATTGCTGGGCACAATACCCATCCCTCACAAGTTAAAGGAAGAGAGGTTTAATGTGGCTCACGGTTTCAGAAGTCAGTCCATGGTCAGCTGGCTCCAAGGCAGGAGCGTCATGGCAGAAGGGCATCATAATGGAGCAAATCCGCTCAGTTCATGGTGACTTGGGGGCAGATCAGAGAAAGGCACTAGAGAGGCAGGGATCCCTAGGTGTCAACCTCAGTATCACAGCTCCACGACCCACCAGACACACCCAGAAGTAAGTGTCACCAACATCCCAGGCAGCTAGTGGACAATAAAGCTTTAACACCACAGCTGCTCTCAGCTCTTCCCAAGCATCAGCTAACTCACTTAACACCTGTAAGGGCGCCAGGGCCATCCTAGGTCACAGAGCCCACAGAGAAGAGCACACAGCTGGTGCGCGGCAGAGCCAGGGTTTGGACACACGCGTCTACCTCTTCTGTCCATGCCCTGTGCCACCGGTCACAGGGTCTCACAGCACTTTGATACCCCACCCTGCCAGAACACTTTCTTTCAAACCTGAGTAGAGTTTTTGAGGAAGTGAAAGGAGGAAGACTTTGTTTTTGATAATATCTTTTGCTTACCAACCTAAGAAAATACTCAAGACTCAGAAAGAGAACCCTACACCGAAGGCCTAGGGAGGAGAGGAGCTGGGGAGCACTGTGGGGTGCTTGGCTCTGCCTCTGGAGGGAGAGGAAATAGATCTTCTCTGGGGACTGGGGGACGCAGCTTTTCCATGAAACTAATAAGGCTTGAGTTGCCCCATTTCCTTTGCTTGGACCCTGAAGGCCTCAAGAGGCTGGAAATCCTGCTGTGTGTTAATGTTTTACCCGCCGCTGTGCAGCTTGGGAAAGGCACTTTCATCATTGCCCGACAAGATCCCGTGTAGCCTTTTGTCGGACCTCTGCTGCCACACATCCCCAAACAGGTGGTGCTGATCTGGCTGTGGACGCCTCAGGCATGGGCTGAGGGTACCCTGGCCCGAGTGTGCACCGTCGATGTTTAGTGGGATATATTTTTGCGGCTTAATTTCAGTTCTCAGTACACTTGGCCAATGGGGTGCAGTAATAAGGAGCTCAGATGACTCTACTGCACAGCCACCCTTCCTACAAGACTCAAAAGGGCAGGCAGGATGATGGGCGTGACTCGGTGGGGAAACCAAGTCACATCTCTCACAGCTTCCCTTCCTCCCGCAGGGATCCTAAACACACGGCTTCAGAGAAACACCAGACCAGAGCGCAGCAAGAACCTGGGTGACCGAGGATGGGGGGGGATCCTCACGTCCCTCAGCACCCTTTCATATTCTAGATCAGGGCCACACCTGGAAGGTCACCAGCCCAGTGATGAAATTAAACTTCCTGCTCTCCTCGGGTGCTGGCTATTTGAATTAGAAATCAGGTTAACTCAAAGCAGAGTAAGTTGTATCTGGGTTTGCAGACTGACGCTGCACTCCGAGGTTTAAAAACCACTGTCTCCCTCTACAAGCGGGGAGTGTTAAAGCTCCTCTCTGTAACCCAGCGAGGTGGGAAGTTTTGCGTGGTTCGTGGCTAGACTCAGGAATCAGACTGCGTGACACTGAGCTTCCACTGCTGACACTTGTGGGTCTGTTTTGTTTTCTGTTTCTCCAGAATCTGACTCTGTGTGAGCCTGGTCTGTTGGACATTTTGCTGTCCAGCTGTCACCAGCCAAGGTCCAGTGAGATTCTCCAAACAGTAGATGAGGACCTCAGTTTCATACTCTGAGTAGGTTCTTGGTTTATCATCAGAGAAAAATAATTTCATGACACACCAGTGAGACACATGGGCAGATTTATTAGGCAGAGTTACAATAACTCAAGAGAAACTAGGAAAGGAATTTCATCTTGAGGAGCTCAAGGGGACATAGCTCTGATGAAGAGGATCATATGGGCATTGAGCAAAAAAGCGAGATGAACATTTAAGGATTAGCCCAGTAGGCTGGAGCCTGGTGGAGCAAGGCAGTTCCTGGGAAAAGTCCTTACTGCTGAAAGGTAAGATAATTCCAACCCCGGGAGCTGACAGCTTCTGTATGAATCAGCATGGATCGTCTGCTAGAGGTTCTGCTAGAATCCAAGGTGACCATAGGTCTAAGGCCATGACTAGAGACGTCTAGGTGTCTGCTGTCACCAAATGTCCTGTACATCTCTGGTGGTGAAGAAGGGAGATGAGTTGGGTTATATAAATCAGGGGTAATCACCCTTGTTTCACCCACTTTTAGACAGGTGCTTCCTAAATGATTAGGCTGTGTCTGTCAGAGCTGAGCAGTGATCTAACTCAAACCTCTAAAGTAATAAAAGATACAGATCTTTCAGTTACCGACTAGGACTTCATCAGCCCAAACGAAGAGCCACTGTGACTTGGGAAGAAGCACTTCTAACCCCCGCACGCCTCAAAAGGCATACACGGCGCTCCTCGCAAGCAACAGGGCGAGGGCCCAGGACTTTGACCTCCAGCCTTCGGGTGGCCTCTGACTGTGTCACAATCAGGACACCCGTCTGTCCCTTGGGTAGTCACGCAGAACTGTGTTTTTATTCTCCCTGGCTGTGAACGCATCAGGCATGAGTGTGGCTGTGCAAGCTCCTTTCCTGAGTGAGAGCTGAGGAGAAAGGATGTGCGTGATGTGTTACTTGTCTGTAACTCCACGGCAAACCACCCCCAGGTGGAGGGCTCCTCTCAGAGCTGATCCTTCACAGCTCGCTCCAGCATCGTGGGCCACCAGCAGATCCACCTCTCACACAGACTCACCCAGAGGTCGGGGTGCTGCTGGTGTCCCTTGAGATGCCTGGAATGAATATGCTCCATCTTTCCTGTCATCCAGGAGAAGATGTAGGAACAGAAGAAGGACAAACTCTAATGCGAGTCACCTTCCAAGACTCCGATGATATCACATCTGCTACGGTCCCCAGAAGCAAGAAAGTCACAGAACCTGTCCAGTTCAAGTAGTTGGAGCAAGACCCCACCCTTGTTGGGAGGGCTTACAAAGCCGTATCACAAGGTCCTGGATTCAGTGAGGGGTGTTATTTATGACCAACTTTGCAAGCTACCGTTTGTGAGTCACAGGTGGCAGCTATTAATGTCACTGAGCTACTCAGAGCACTCACCATCTCTCTGCCATGGTATTTGATAATGTCTCTGGCATCCAGAGTTCTAAAGTGCAGAAGCTTAAAACCGGGTTCCTGGAATTAAACTGACATGGAATTAAAGTCCGAGTGAGAAACCAAGCATTCTTGATTATGTTAGGTCACCGAGACAAGGGATTGTTTGTTACTGTCACAGACCATCACTCATACTGGCTAATTTAGCCACAGCAAAGAAATAAGTGACCCTGACAGCTTCCTAGTTGCAAGCAAGTCCTCAGGGATAAGAGTGAGTTTTGCTTGCAGTCCATTAGTCAGGATATACCAGATGAAGGCACTTGACAGATCCCTGCTGCAAGAAATTCATTAGCTAATTTCAGATCTCACAAGGGTCATTTATTTTTAAGAAGATGTGTGCATATTAAAACTTCATATGCGACTGCCCAAATCTAGCCTAATAACAAAGCAGCACCTACACTTCCCATGAATCTGTCTTAGGCAAATGCGTTTTTCTCCGTTCTCACTGCCATGGCTGTTCCGTTGTTACATTTGCTTAAGAAGCTCTGTCCTCACAAACACAGATTTACATAATGAAAACTCAACAATGCAGCCACAAACAAGTTTTTAAAATGTAGGAAAGCACGATTTAAGCTTTTTGTTGAGCCCAGCCTCATTTTCATAATGGCGCCCCAAAATAATGGAGGGGATGTCTTCTGGTAGCCAAGTGTCTTAGGTGGGGCTGCCATCAAAAGAGCGTAACAGGCAACTCTTTGTATCCTCCCTTTATTCTTCTCTGTTTGTTTATGCATTGAATGAGACTCGGATATTCCTGGTGGCCCCAGTGTGTGTCTCGTCTACCTGGCAAGGCCCCTAATTAGCGATGGCAGTGACCAGAAAGCCCTGTCTTCCTAGCGGAGCCTCCTCTTCTGCGCCGTGCAGCCAGCAGCCTCTGAAGAGCCCCCGCACGCATGTTCATTACCATTCCAGCTGAGTCCTCAGTGCGAAGAGATCTTTGTCTTTCTGAAGGTTTCCCTGTCATGGTGATTGGATTATCTGGCTATTAAACTGAGGGCCTTGGCGCATCTACCCTCCAAAGAGGCCGTGCTGCAAATTGAAGACGTAAGTAAACAAGTGACTTTGTGTGAGCATGAATAGGCATGAGCAGGCTTCCTCCTGACCGGCCAGGGCGCTGTGTGTCTAATCAGCAAACAGCTCCTGGCATCCCCTGCCTCATGGACACTCCTGGGACACCAGCACCGTGCTCATCTGAGACGGACTTGCTTTCTCATACTGAAGCTGGAAAATGTGGAGGAGAAGGCAGCGTGCAGACCCAGGATTCAGTGTGCTTCCTGCCTTACCATGGTGGGGGAACTTGGGAAAACATGAACCATAAACAATCAAGGTTAAAGGAGAAATTCTTCAGCGTGGTGGAATCAGAGTTGCGTGTGCTTTCTTTTTATGGTTTTCTGTTTCCTCAAATGGTTAAACATTACGTGCATGGTGGAAATAGAATGCAGGTGAAGATAGTACCTGTGTTACTTGGGATGCTTCCACTCTGGTGTGTTAAATAACTGCCCCATAGTGATGTCAGCCAGAGGAACACCCAGCACTCCCTGTGCAGAGGGAGCTTTGCAGGTTTGCAGTTCCGTGACATCATAAGCCGTCTGTGATGTCACGTGGGAACTGACCACTTTCCTCCTTCCTCTCCATCCTCTGTGCTTGACTTTTCCTCCCTGTGGCTGTCACACACCGGGTGGTTAAAGCAGCTCTGAGCATTGCCTGTGTGTCCCAAGCAGGAAGGGAGCAGGTGACAAAGCAGCTTTCCTCCTAGAGATGGGAGCCCCGGAAGGGCTCCGGACAGCCAGGATCTGTTGTGGCCCCGCATAGGCTGCGTCCTGTGGACGGGGCCGCTGTGCTGGGCAATCACGTGACCTGTGGAAACATCAGCACTGGCCTCCACTGACCCTCCTCTGCTCATCTGCAGCCTGAAAGATAACCCGGCTCCTCTGAATCTCATTAGGGCCCAGCATCTGCGAGGATGGGATATGAAGCTTTTGGTCCTTAATCTATGGACTCAGCTTTTGATGTGTCCGCACTGACCGTTCATTTTAAGCCCCAAGTATCCAGGTGTGTGGCATCAGAACACAAAGTTGACGTCATCCTGAATGTGTGTGTCTATTTTGAGTCACCTGTAGCCCTTTAGTGGATCGTGGGGCCTGAAGAAGCCTCTGTGTGACTTGAGTGTGGACCCGTGCACTCTGCAGGAGACAAGAACCAGGCCTCTGAGAAGGAGCCGGGAACACCCCAGGAGAAATGAAAGGGCCCCTCCTCCCCCGGGGGAAGTCTCAGGGGGAAGCAAGTAGTGAAGAGTGGCCTCCCCTTGCCTATCTGCCAGGGTGACCTTGGGAGAGGGTTCCATGGGAACCTTCTGTGTACAGGATTGTGAATTGGAACCTTTTCCTTTTCCATTGGTGGATGAGTCCCTGCCAATGGCCCATGAGTGGGAATCATCCCACATCACAGAATCACAAGTCCCAAGCTGCTCCCGAGCTGGTCCACAGAGAAGCTACAGCTGAGCCCAGAGATGGACATGTTACCAAAATGCATATGGAACCAGGGTTTCCTTTGTATATCAGATTCGCCTGGATCCGTAAATATGCTGCACGTACCACAGTCTCTGCTCCAGACACACACTTGCAAATCGCTTGTCACTTTTACAGCAGCCTGTTTAATGGCCACGGTAAAATTCGATTACTGAGAATCTTCAGAAGTGATGATACATGTGGTAATATGGTACTGTTCACCAGCCCTTAATAACTTATTATTTATTTATTATTTTCAATTTCTTATTCCCAGGAGCTATTGCTGCAAACCAGGCTGTACAGGACCACTTTGGTTATACTCCCCATTTTCCCGAGTTAATGAAATTAGACAGTTGTTGCTCAGGGTCAGATTGTGTTTGGCATAAACTCAGCGCTCAAGAAAAGTCAGCTGTGATATTATTATTGTATGTAAGTTACTCGTTTATTTACTCAAAAACTCTGCACCAAACATTGACCACATAGGAGGTTCTGTGTGTGGCAGTCAGAGAGAAGATGCATTTATCTGGACCAAAGCCAATCTTGTCTGGGTTTTGAAGTCCCCAGAACCTAGACAGAAGCTTGCAGGTGGACACAGTCAGTTTTGTAAGCTGACTGAGCTTTGTGTAGTATATTTCATTGTACAGCTGTAGAACAATGGACTGGCTGGGGTCTTGTGTACTCATTCTCAGAATGTGATCTATCAGGGGTCTGGGTGACCTCTGCAGAACAGGAAATAGCATCAGTGGTTCAACAGCAGCAAATCCAGGAGCAACACCACATGCACGCCCGCTGCTAACACTTCCCTTCCTGTTGATAACTAAAGCAGTAAGCGAACCATACTGGCATGCATGCTCCAGTGCTGGGAGTTTGTGTAATTCTGACAGTGATATTAACTACAGCGTGCTGGGAAGAGTTTACCCAATCTTCTTAGACCCTGGGGGAGTCACCCCTAACCCCATGTGAGGGAAAGCCAGCACGGAGCGGGGGGACTGATGAAGCCACTCGACAAACCGGCTCAGTGCTGCTCTGCCAGATGCCAGATCCTGTGCTCCCTCCATGCAGACGTTTCTCTCCAGGCGGTTTACATTTCAGCATCTGAGGCTAGAGAGCTCCAATTTACATAACTGAGTTTAATATTGCTAAGCCTTAAGTTTAATATCACACTCAGAAAAAGCTTTCCAGAAAGGGAAAAGCAATAAAAATGAATCTTTTCCAGTGTGGTACTTTTTTTAAAAACTAATTCTTACTTTCATTTTGTGTTATGTTATGGTTCCAAAGAAAGAAAACTGTATCACTGAGCTACTTTATTCATTTCCAGTGTCAGTGCTGAGCGCCTCCCAGGTGTGTGGGGCCCAGCAACTGCCCACAGCACCTGCCCAGGCTTCTCCCTGAGGTCCCATGTGTCTCCATCATCTGCCCGTTCTGAGCACACAAGGACCCCTGGCACGAAGCTGCCCATCCATAGCTCCCTGACCGTGGTTGATAGAGGGATGGCCAGGAAAAGCCAAGGGGGACTCCAGAGCCTTCCTCCTGCCTCCCTTCCACATGGTCAAAGGCAAGAACAGGAGCAGGGGTGTGAAAACCCTCTAGCAAACCACCAGGACCCACTGTGCATTCCTTGTCTTCTCCTTTGGAAGGAGGTGACCTTCCCTGGTGAAGGAGCTGGAAACATCCCCTTCCTGGAGATGTCCCAGAGAGGCCATACCAGCTACCAGTTGGAGTTAATAAATATGACCACCCCACGGTGTCTTATGCATCCCAATCCTGCAAGCTGACTGTGCATCACAGGCCAGGGCTGCGGTCAATGTTTGAATCCCAGGGCTGCCTGGCAGAGGACACAGTGGTGACTCTGTGGGACCAGGCAGGTCCCATGCACACCTGGTTTTCATTCAAGTCCTTCTTTTTTTAACCACCATCAAGGTGGTCTGCTGGAACAGACCTTAAAGGGAATGAGATGCACATGCTCACAATTCACTGGGAAAAGTAGTTTTTTCCACCCTTTGTGCTTAAATATTCTCTTTTAATAGCTGGGGAGTTGTGGAAAGAAAAGAACATCAAAGGGTCTACTCACGGCAATATTTTAATTATAATCTCAGTCAGATATTAATATTCAAACTGTTATATGTGTGGTTGTGAAGGAAATCTGAAAATTACTTAATTTTATGTATTAGCACTGATATTTAAAATGGTTTGATAATATTTGGGCTTGAGATTCCATATAAAGGAAATAATTTTGTAGTCATAATATCTAAGTGGCTAAAATACACCCAGGTAAAAGATAGTATTTTGAGCTAATCAAAGCAATATAGTCTTCGAATTTTGGACCCTCAAGGATGCCATTCATATTTAATGATGTCTCTTCCCCTGATCTTTCTTTATATCCATTTAAGACTTAGAGCTGCAGTGCTACATCCAGCTTGAATCCAGGTTTCCAGAGCCCTAGGGTCCCCTCACCAAGTGACGTCAATGACTTTTTCTGCACTGAGACCAAGGGGTTTAATGCTTTCTGAGGGCCAGGTGCTTGGGCAGGTTTATTCAGATTTGTTTTTGTCATTTTGCATAAACTAACACTGTTGCTCCATGGAAAAGGAAGCTAAAAATGAAAGAATTTTAATAACCTTCCCAAGGAAACCTCATCATAAAGTTGGCCCCTGGATCTCTGGCTTTCTCTGCCACCAAATACCTGCAGTTTCTGAGTCAATTTTCCTGCTGGAAAGAGCACAAAAACAAATAGGTCATTTCCATGGAGGCTCTTTCTCTCTCCCTCCTCACTCTTCCTCCTTTTTCTCCTTTCCTTCCTTCTTTCCTTTCTTCCATCCATCATTCCTTCTTTCCTACAATTCCTCTTTTCCTTTTTTTTAATTTTAAAGAGGATAAAACAGAATAAAACCAATGAAAACAAACCAGTGTAAGAGATACAGGACTTCAAAATATTATAAAATCAACAATAGTTACCATAATGCCTTTTGATGTCTTCAAAATAGCTGCAGATAACTTTGGACATAGTAAAAATCAAACAGAACAGAATAGAATATAAACCATAAAAACAGAACAATGAATGCAGTAAAGGACTTCAAAAGAAGCCTATAGCAAATCCAAAATTGCTACCATAATATTTCTTGCTATCTTTGAAATGGCTGCTCCTGTCATCAGATTTGACATAAACAAAACAAAGGAGAGTAAAACCCAACCCAGCAAAACAATGGAAAGGATATAGGTCTTCAACACAAGACCATAGGGAATCAGCAATGGCTACAACTCTCAGCAGGACGTCCCCCCCGGATGCCGCACTGTGTGCCGCTGTCCTCTGAACCATGGTCAGACCACTGGCCCTCGACCTGCAGTGCTAGTGAAACAGCAAACACCACAGGCGTCCAGCTGCGCTTCACTCCACGGCCACCCTCACAGCCGCTGTTTCTCCGGGTAAGCTGGTCAGGGCGGGGGGTGGGGAGTGGTACTTCTTGTTTGCCAGCCCTTGCCCCTGAAGGAGCTAGGGTCTGGCTGTTCCAGTCCACCAGTGGCCTGTGCATGGTGCTGGTTCCCAGACTGGGCTTGCTCGCCGGTGTGGCCTGGGATGTGTGTTTGGAAGTCGTGAGCACACAGACAACAGGGAGAAGGCGGAGGAGGGCACGTGAGGTCAAGGAAGGGTGTGTGAAGGGGAAAGACCAGCCATGAACCAAGCAGACCCTCAGGGAGCGGCTCCTGCTGAGACAGGCGGGCAGAGGCGATGGAGCCAGTCGCGCGGGGAGAGGGGAGCTCACAGGAAGTCTCCTGGGTGGAGGAAACCTCGTGAAGTAAAGATCTGGTATAAAACCTCGACTTCATCTAAATCAGCGTCAGAAGTAGTCAAACAAGAAGAGCAACCCCTTCCCACCCACCAATACCTACCAGAACCTGAGCTTTTGGTCTCCAGTATTACCTCAGCCAAACACCAAAAATCCCCCACAAGAAATGTAAACGTTAGGTTCTACAAACCCAGACTAAAAATAATAAAAACTAGAAGAAAAAAAAGCCCAGGACTCCTCGGAGAGTGGTCAACTCTACAAGTTGGAGGAAAAAAAAGAACCAGAAATTGGCAGCAATTTTCCTGTGCTGCCAGAAATCAAGAAAACCGCGCATCAAACTCATAGCAAGGGATCGCAAAGAGGCACTCAGTTAGCCGGACCGAGGGAGGAGTTTGGGCGCAAAGGAGACTATGGCAGGTGTTTTACTGCAGTAAGCGCACGGTTTGTGCCTGCGTGTGTTTGGATGCACTTCTGTGAATTTCGCTTCTTTCACTGACCTCACGGCTGTACACGTGTGTGAAAACTCGAATGCCATCAGTTGTATAAGGCCTGTAATTTAGGGTCTATTGCATAAGTAGAAAAGAACAAGCATTTTAAACTATTTAATTCCTCCGAGGAAATGTAACGCCTTTGGCGCAGCGAAGCTCGAGCTGAGTGCCCAGGGCTTACGGGTTTCACGTGCGCCTTTCTAGCCACAGAAATTAAACCACGCAAACTTCGCTGAGGCTCCTCTTTTCTTACTCTGGAAGCCTTTGAATACATAGCACTTATTCCATCCACACGCTGGCTATATTTGTCTGGTATAAAATTAAAATTAATTTTATCAAGCATTTGAGGGTTTTTTTCCTCTCTTGAGAATGGACTGCTGGAAGTCCCATTTCAAGTGGGCAGTTAGCCACGGTGCCCAGGCAGGACCCAGAAAGTCCCTGAGGTTTGTCAGTAACATGGACCAGGTGAGCCCAGCAAGCAGGGTTGGTTGATTGAATGCTGAAGCAGGAAACTTGGCGCGCCGCCCCGGGACTGCAGAGCCGACAGCAGCGGGGCTGTGTGCAGAATCCCACACTTTTGTGCTCCAGTGTCTGGGCCCTCCGGGGCCCAGCAGAAGGAAGAGTGCAAGGTGAGATCAGTGCAAGCCAGGCTGCAGCCTCCCCGGAGGAGGTCTAGACGCCTCAGACTGGCTGCTGCGGAGTCAGAGCCTGGGAGGCCGCCGCACGTGGAAGCCAGACACAGCCAGGGCTGAAAAGGCACGGCAAGGCAGCGCAGGGGAGGGGACGCTCGGCGCCTGCTGTCCCACGCTGCACCTCGCTGGGAGCTGCTCTGGTCCCTAAATTACGGCCTCACACTGAGGAGCTAACGTCAGCCGCGTCTGAAGAGTAAATCCCAGTCTACCTGGAACTGCAAAGCCAAGTTCCTGGAAATATCACAATGACTTCCTTAGTAGACCTTTAAATTCATATTAAAAGTTTAAAGCTTTAAACTTCTTGCAAGTTTAGAATCAAAGAGCTGATGAGGCACCTGGAAAACCACACATTTTATTTTGGTGTTAAAGTGAGGAGTAACAGGAATTTTTTAAAGTATTTGTATCTGTTAAGTTAATTTGCCATGAAAGATTCATCTTTCTTTTCCAGTTAAAATGAATTTAGAAATCCATGTCTGACTGGTGATTCTTAAGCTGAAAATAAGTACAGTGAAACACAAAATGATACTGGGATATTTAGAAATAACTTGTTCATTTATTAGACTTAGTGCTTTCAAAAACACTTGAGCATTTTGTTTTTTAACTGGCATGTGAAGCACTGGATAAGATTCAAGACATATCAAACCTACAACTGTTTAAACATCTGAAACATCTAATTAGTTAAGCTTTGAAAAAGCCTCCTTAAAATACACGTTAAAAGGCTTGAGATCTGTAAACAGAATATTAGGATTTACAAGTTAAACGTGAAAGCTTACGGAAGACGTTGGGTTTGGGATGTTTTCTGCTTTCATATTTTGATTAGGAATTTAAAAGCCAAGAGGCCGCGGGGCTCTCGCCTGCACCAAAGCCGTCTTCCGGGCAGCAGCGCCCAGGGGCAGCAGAGGGTGCTGAGGGGTGAGGAACGGCTGCAGCTGGAGCCCAGTGGGATGCGAGAGGCTAAGTCAGCCCTGGGGATGCGGAGCGCCCCAGGCGGCCACAGAACAAGCCGCCCCAGCTCTGAGAAGGGAGGGGCCCGGCTGGCCAGGCTAACGGGCTGCCAGCAGAGGGGCTGAGGCCGACACCAGCACCCGAGTGTGTAAGTCAGCGTGCTGCAGTGGTTGAGCCCAGCCACAGAGAGGGCTCCGCCGGCCCGGCTCGGTCTCTTCCCTTCATCTCGCCTCCCTCTCACGTCCTCTCCCCTCCCACCCCCTGGGACTTCAGTGGCTGCACTGGACACGGCACTGAGATGGCACTGGGAAAGTGGACACGGACGCCCTGCAGGAGACGATATGAAGGCAGGAGACACGGGCCCCAGTCTTGGAGCACCAGAGATGCCTTGGAAATGAGGGGACAAAGGGAGAGAGAACAAGGAACAGGAGAACCAAGTGCATTGCTAGCACAGAACACAGAAATCTTAACTGGTCCAGTGCAACGATCTCACCAGGGCCAAGAGTTAAACACAGGGGTCCCTCTGGGGTTCAGCAGCGGCAGTGGGATTAGGAGGAAAGAAACACAAGGCACAATTGGAGGCATAATTGCCGCAGGGCCGTGCACTGAAGAGTGGGGCTAAAGCTTTGGTATATGTGCTTGAAATTCCTTTTTCTAAAGGAAAAAAGAGAAATAAAAAATGAAGAGACACAAGAAAGGAGGGTTAGTTAGCGGGAAATTAACAACTGGACATTTGTCCCCATAACTTTTCCCATCACTGAGACAAAATACCTGACGCCCAGTGTTAAAGGGGAAAGGTCTGCTGCATTTCCCCCCAAAGCCTCATGCGGCCGTGAGGTGGTGGGCTTCTCAGTGGCAGCTGAATCTAGCTTATGACTGAGTCGTGGTCTAATGAGAGGATTAAGGGTGTGAGTGCTACACCCAGCCAAAGGCGGGTGACCTGCATGCAACATAAGGGACAGAAAGAGTCTTCCCTCCCCTTCTCTTCCCTTGGTTGCTTTGGCTATTTTATGCTGCCATGAGGGATTGCTTCTCTGCCACACCACCCGGCCTTGGAGCCAGCTGATCGTAGACTGAATCCCCCAAAAACAGTGAGCTAAAACACCTTTCTCCTTTTAACTTGGGGTGTCAGGTATTTTGTCTCGGCAACAAGAAAAATAACTGAAGTGGGGACTGTCTCTCCGGGGCAGAGATCTGTAAACAGCCAGATGGTAAATATCTTAGGCTTTTCAAGAACAGAGGCAAAAGTGAGGCCATTACACGGGTACAAGTGTAAAGCTCCTGGTCTACCCTTCATCTGCTTTTTCTATGCCACTGACAGTGTGTCTCTCGGGCAGCAGTGAAGGGTGACTGTCAGGTGGGGAGGAGAACCAGAGACCAGGGAGGATCCTGGTGAGTGTCCTTCCATGGCCCTCCATGCTTGGTCACACAAGCTGTGACACTAGACACAGGAACACAGGAAGCTGGCTGATCATGGCCCACAGATCACTATTTGCCAATCGCTGCCCTAAGGAGACATTCAGGAGTACAATGAGCCAATGCCGGATGAAGAAGGTTGATTGGGACAAAGTGGAGTCGAGTAGGTAGTAGGTGATAAAGTGATGCTTTAGTATGGATGATGGCATACATGATGTATTCGGCAAAACTGTAATGTTCCTGCTAACTATGGGCCTGGACTACATTGCCCAGCATCCCTTGCAGTAGGATGTGGTCATGTGACTCAGTTCCAGTCAATGAAGATGAGGTGAGACAGCGTTAGTACCCTGTGTGGATTCCAGGGTATCCACCAGACTACATGCTACATGTGGGGCCAAAGTACAGAGAGATCTGGGTTCAGGAATGACCATACACGGGGTCCAGTGCATGACACACAGCTCCCCTCTGCCCACTTTGGACTGTAATGTCAAGAGGAAATAGATCCTTTTGGCTGAAAAACACTGGCAGCCAGGGGTTACCTGTAGAGAAACCAGCAAACCATAGCTAAGCAAGAGGCAGCCAGAAACACCAAGGAGAGAAAAATATCTGTATGTGTCCCACACTTCCATAAGAAGGACAGTGCAGCTCCCCAGGAGGGGACAGTTCTGAGAGGTCATCGCTGAGGAAGAGAGCCAGTTTGATAGGAGACAAAACAAAGCTCACCAAGAGGACCAGGACTGAACTTTCTGTTCTATTCAGAGAGAAATAAACAGTGTTTTCTCCATCTTGTCTGTCTCCTAGTAAATTTTTATCATCTGGAGACTTTGAGATGAGCCATCTGTAATGCGGCCTGAAGGATTCTCTGAGAGGCTTCAAATTAGGTGAATAAAACAGGGCAAAGTGGTGGAGCCACAACACCATGAAGACACAGCATAACAAGAAGAGATAAAGGGGAATGGATGGAACTGGGAAGGGGCAGATGCAGGCTACAAGTGAACACACTGGAGGTGAACTCTGGGGTCCTACAGCTGTCTCTCCAAGAGGAATCACTGAGCAAGACTCTGCCAAGGCTCCTACTCCTGACTGGAGCTCTCCCAGGGTTTAGGAGCTGGATTCAGAAGCCAGACCCCCTGAGTTAAATCCTCTCTGCCACCTGCCAACTCTGTGACTAGAGCAAGCTTTCCATCTCCCTACCTCAGCTTCCTTATCTGCTAAGTGGGGACTCTTTAATCATACAGATTGATTTAAACAAATTAAAACACGTAGAATAACACTTGGCATTCACACAGCAATTGATAGGTACAGAATTTGTATGTAGGTCCAACAGCCCACATGGCTGGGGAGCCCAAGTGAGCCCCCCACATGCAGTATCAGCAAAGGTCTTCTGCTTGCTCGGTGATGCGGAAGTGTGAGAATAGGACAGTAGAGCCCACCAGCCCCAAGGTCTGTGTAGGAGGCTTCTCCAGGGACCGGATGTCCCATGGCTGGAGCTGACAACCCCCCGGCGGGCTGGGCCCCTCTGAGCTCAGATCCTCTCTGCTGTGTCCCTCATGGGGTCTCGGTTCCCTGAGCTGAGCAGTTCCCTGCTGCCCACTGCAGGGTCCCGCAGGGTGCTCACCTCAGAGCCCTGGCACTGCCCTGTCCCTTCACCTTGGAGCACCTGGGCTGTGCCCTGTCCCTACACCCAGGGTGTCATTCTTGCCCTTCTGAATGCCAGTCTCCTTGTCTTTATGTGGACAGGGAATGAATGAGCACCCAAAGAAAGGACAGAAAAAGAGGCACGGAAAGTGCTAGCCAGAGCGGGGGAGCTTGGTTTCTCCCGGGACACGCACGCCTAGGCCGGTGCCTCCGGCTCCCCGGCCCGATCTTTATGATCCGCTCTATGTGGATCAGCTCCCTTCAACTTCCCACAGCCTTGAGGTGCGTGGATGATCACCCCATGTACAGGTGGAGGAACTGAGGCACGCAGAGGTGAACTGATTTCCAGCAGGAGGAGCTGTGATCGGAGCTCAGCAGCACGGATTGTAGCACCATTCACTGAGGCTCTCCATGCAGTGGGTTCGGTGGTCATTGCTTGGCGTGTGGTCATTGCTTGGCGTGTGGCCATTGCTTGTCAACACACTAACGCGCTCTGTGTGTTGCTCTATTAAAGTGATAAAGATTCACTGTCTCCATGAGATGATGCAGTCACCTCCTGCCTTCCATACGGGGAGACCCAAGCACACAAGTTGAGTCTACACCAAAGCAGGGTGACTTTAGACTCCCACTCCCACCCCACTGCTGCACACACACATCCACAAACACATACACCAGTACACACACAGGAGACACACACACCAGTACTCTGTACAATACATACTCATGCACTGCGTTCTTCCATACACATATGTCCATGTGCACACAAATATACCTGTGCATTTGCAGGTATATGCACGCACCCATGCACAGTTGTGCAAAAATATCCACACACTCGATACACACTTAAATACTCAAGCACCATACACAGAGCTATGTGACATGTAGACTGGCACATGCATACCAGACTCACCCAGAAGTGCATTTCCTTACCCGCTCCCTACCCGCTAGAAAACAACCCGCTAGAAGACAACTCTGCACGATAAAGACTGTGCCGTAAATCCTCCACATCTGAAGTTAGGGTCTGCGCTCCTCCATCCGTACCTGGGAGATTTGGGGATCCCCATGTTCCGCAGCTGCTTCCTGTTGTCCCCCATGCACAGAAAACCTCCAGTCAGGGACAGTTCAATCTTTCCAACATTCAGCATTTGCAGCATGTGGATCTGCCATGTCCCTTCTTAGTGGACAAAGTCCTCCCAGATTAACGATAGGCCCAAGGCCTGACGAGCTGCTTCTACTGGGAGGGTCGTCAGAGTCTGTAAGTAAAAACACAGGCTGCCCAGTTACACTTGGACTCCAGAGCAGCAGCAGTGGGTGATTCTGTGGTAGCATCATGTGCCTAGCTGCAGCCCATCCTGAATTTCACCCCGACTCTCCGTTGCTCAGTGTAAGTGTGTCCCAAATTTCAGCGTTTGTCCTCCGCTTTATCTGTCAACCACGGACACAGAGTTCAAGGGCAGAAATCCTGGCTGGGGCAAGGTAAGATCTGCCACTTAAAACTTGCGTTTTTGTTATAAATGGCACTTAGCAAACAGGCCTCCCTGAGTATGTCGCTTGTACTTCAGAAACTCCTGCTACCTGGGACGCTGAACTTCATGTCAAAGTCCTGGGCCATGAGTCACAGAGGGCAAACCACAGGAGCTGAAGTCTTCTGGAAAAAGAGACAGGAGTGGGGAGAACTGGCTGGCCAGGAGTTTGCCCACCCCGGCTTCCTCTTTCTTCCCTATGAAGCAGTAGTAAGATATATTGCTTTAAATGCACTTCAGCTTACAGTGGTCCCCCATGCAAAATTAGTTCTTTATAAACAGGGCGGCTTCTTCACAGAATGCATCACCCAGGGAAGCCACTTTTTCTCCATAAGATCGATACCTCCCGTTTCACAGTAATAATTACCCTTCCCGTTACTCTGCCTTCCCTTGTCTGTGTGGACAGAACTATTACAATATGTAAATTGCAAGCAATTGCGTGGTAATATAAAAGAAGCTTTAATCCATCTGCTTTCCAGGGTGGAAACCATCCGACCTAAATATTTCTGTTTGACATTGAATTTTTTTCCCCACTAAGAATTAGCAAAATGCACCAGGTTGAGATGGTTTCATAGCAAACAAAGCAGCTAGTTTTATTCAACTCCCTGAACAATTGTGACAGTAAGTTGGTTTCACCAAATAAATCTGGGGGGGAAAAAAAAAGCCTGTCTTTTGATCCTCCCTGATTTAATGAAATTCATGTCCCACTGCTTTGCTATAAATGAAAGACTTGCACAGTTTTAGTTTGGGGTTTGGGTATTGAGTGTTGGAAGTGGTTGTTTAAAATAGAAGGTAACAGAGCTGAATTAGTTCTGCAGATGTTCTGGGAGCTTGTATTGGGTTCACCCAAGTAGAACAAAGGGGAGGCAGTTATTAAGGACAGGGATATAAATTTAAGGCACATATTTTCCAAAAGAAGCAAGGATCTGTCTGCGGGGTGTTGCCGAGGAGCGGGTATAGCACACATTGATGGATTCCTGCTCTCCAGAGAAGCTGGCTCCTGGCCCCACCAGGCCCCTCTGGGTCTGGATCTGATGATGTCACCGGCCATTAACCAGGGCTGGGCCCCACAAGAACTTTCAGAATTTGAGGGATCAGAACACAAGCCACAGGCACTTATTTCACACATAATCCTTTTACCAGGGGCCTCAAATTTGCAAGAGACCAGATGAAACATTTCATTGAAAGCACCACATGGACCATCAGTACCTTCAGGCATAGACCCGCTTAGCCCCCACAGGCTCTGTCATGTAGAAACAGCTCCTCCAGTTTTGCCAGGGACTGTGGCTTCCAGGTTTTCACGTGACAAGGTCCACTTCTGAAAAATCTTAGCTCCTAAAGTAACTATAGTTGGTAAAACATGGTGTGAACCCAAGGAAATAAGGCTGTAGGGTGAATCAGGCTGTTGACCCTTAATTTATGGCCTCTGTACAGTCTCATGGGAGAAAATTTCTTTAAATTTAAGACATGTGAGAGCTGTGGCTACAGAACTGGCAGGAATTCATTCGTCATAATTTTCCTTTCTGTGATTTGATGGTGGTCAAATAAAGTTGGAGTCTATGGTTTTGCTTCATGGCTGACCTTCCTTGTGGTCCCAGGTCCTTGTCCCTTTGGGCTGCCCTCAGTTCCAACACTTCCCCTGGTAACAGGACTTCGGGCTGACTTTCTTGGTTCTCTGAGCCTTAGGACAAGTATTTGTATCCTTGGGACAAGTATTTTTCATAGGCAGGAATTTCTTCAGCAATTCAAACAACATTTTCTATCCAGCTTGGGAAAACTCTTAGAATCAAATGTGGTAAACAACTTCTATAAACCACTGAGAGGGTTTTATGCCTCTTGGCTGGCACTACTGACCTATTGTCCACTCCATCTCTTTATTGTCACAGCTAACAATCTTCAGTGTATTAAATGCATGGCCAAAGATCACGAGGATTTCATTTTAGTTCTGATGGTGCTGAAAAACCATGAGCTTCGTAGCTGACTTTGGAGGACGAATCCTCTTCC
The DNA here is from genome assembly GCA_004027455.1 of Hydrochoerus hydrochaeris. Taxonomy (NCBI): domain Eukaryota; kingdom Metazoa; phylum Chordata; class Mammalia; order Rodentia; family Hydrochaeridae; genus Hydrochoerus; species Hydrochoerus hydrochaeris. The sequence goes on along the minus strand of PVLA01004134.1, from coordinate 64,417 downwards.
TTCCTCACGCGCCTTCACTAACCAGACTCAGCCACTGTTTTCAAAGCTGCTCCACAGATCCCTGCTAGAGAGTCAGTGTGTGTCTGCATCTTGTGCAGTCTTGTGATGGTCTTTCTTTCGCACGTGCAAGCCTGGACATACGACATCCTTTCCCAGCCATTCAATCCAATGCCAGGGCAGGATTTCCTGTGACAGTGTTTGTCGAGGTGATTGCGATCAAAATCAGGAGCTGTGGGGAAAGGAGACCATTGCACATTAACCAGGCAGAGCTGATGCAGTCAGGAGCAGAGCTGAAATGCCCAGAAGGAAGACACGCTGCCTGTGGACAGAGGCTCCTCACATAAGAGTCCTGCCTGAACCCCTGCCCTAGGGAGCTCAGATCTGCTCTGTAGGTTTGTCCCTACAGCCGTGAAGTGACAAGGTCTTCATACGTTTCTCCTGCTATTCCATGGCTTGGTTGGGTCCTGTCTGTTAGGCATGCACTACTGCACACGTAATCTTTGTACGTAAAAACAATCACAGAAAGAAAATTTAGATCCGCCCCTTTAGAAAGTAGAGTTCGTAACTGTGCAGTATGAAGGGAGAACCGGGCATTACTTGGATAAACTGAAAGTATCGATGGAGGCTTCAAAGAGGAACAGAGCGCCCAGACAGGGGTCCAGGAACAGCAGCAGACCCGTGAGACAGCGTGTCCACGCGGCATCACACACGGGCCCGGGGCCAGCTCTCCCTGGGGCCTTCCCCGAGCACCCCATGGCTACCACCTGGAAAATGCAGCCTGAGGCCTCTGACGTGTGCGTCAGTCCCAACGGCCACTACCCTGTCCCCTGGGGCCGGGCCCAGGCTCTTCTCCCCGTAGACATGTTCCACTCTCCATTCTTTATCATCCTGAAAATGTGAAGGTGGGTGAGAAACGTGCTAACCAAGCATAATAAGCAGGCAAAAAAATAAATAAGTAAAAGTGTGAATTAACATATTTTTAGAAAATCGGATGTTTGCAGAATACAGGGATTGGAAGCAGCAGGGTTGGGTTTAGGGCCTGGTGGCACCACTCACAAATGTGTGGCACAGGCCACCACTTACCTTCAGAGCTTAGAAGCAGCTGGCAGATATCAGATAGGAGATGGGACAAAAATACAGTGAATGTTAAATTTCTAAGCATGTTTTAAAATATGTCAGATTTTTAAACGCTCCGGTGACAGACACACTGCCTTGAATCCCCCCCGCAAAGCCCCTCACACTGAACCCTCTCATCCCCTCAGCCCACTGCTCTCCGCAGCAGATCCGGAAGTCCCTTTCCCCGTGTCCAGAGTCACGCTCTTCTGGCTGTCTCTCTCTCTCAGTGAATTTGTGGCTTGTGTACAGGGAAGCTATTGATGTTTGAATGCTGACTTTGTATCCAGTTATCCAATTGAACTAGGTCATTAAATTTACAAGTCTTTGGGTGGAGTTTTGGGGTCTTCTATGTAAAGTATCACATCATCTGCGAATAACGATGATTTGATTTCTCCCTTTCGTATCCTTACTCCTTTTATTTCCCTCTCATGTCTAATTGCTCTAGCTAATGATTCCAAGATCACATTAAATAGGAGTGGTGACAGTGGACAACCTTGTCTTATTCCTGAACTTATCTATTCATTTACTTATTTTTTGGTGTCAGGAATGAACTCAGGACCTCGTGCTCGCCAGGCAGGTGTTGTGCCACTGGGCTAACTCTCAGGCCCTCCTGTCCCTGACTTTAGAGTGAAAGCATCGGGGTTTCACCCGCTCAGTATGATGTTGGTTTGCTGTAGATGGCTTTTATCAGACTGAGGCAGAGACCGTCTGTTCCGATCTTCTGCAGGGTTTATACAGATTCGCATCAGCGTGACGTGAGCGGTGGTGGCTCGTGGCTAGGGGAAGAACGGTCGCAGCAGGAGAGGGGAGAAGCAGACCGCGCCTAGCATTTCCCCAGCATCGTGAGGAGCAAGCTCCAGGTCAGAAGGGGTCCGCGGTACGCTGGGAGGAGGAAGCCGGGGTTCCAAGACCTTGTACCGCCCCAGGTCTCCACACTGGTGAGAATTAGAGTGAGGGCTTTTTCCGTGAGCCTTGAACCGTAAACCCCCCATCCGACCAGGATCCTACCACGCCATCCCAGAACCGGTGCTCACCCGCATGCTGGTCTCTCCTGCGTCCTGCCGTAGAATCTTTCTAAGCCACTGTGGGTGAGACCCGCCCCACCAGCCTGTGGCCTGGCTTGTGGCTGCCAGGCAGCTGTGGGTTGAATTGGCTTTTTAAAAATGATGCAACCTCGGTTCCCTTTTAGAGGTGACATTTTCCAGCTGATGAGATCACATTTTCAGATGGCTCCGATCTGGCTGTCTCCACTCAAAAATGAGGGTGACAGGACCGTGACCAGAGAGGAAACGCTGAGTGATTGTACCAGCTTCTCACCTCGGGGTCTCCGTTTCCCACCCACACACTGTCATTCACAATCAGAAAAATGGTTAACATAACTCCTTGAAGCAAGAACCAGCAGAACTCTGTCCTATCCAGACAAATGCATTTCAGTGACCGGAACCAGGTGACAGGAAAATCTGACACTATGGACTCGGATGAGTATAAAACTCGAGGCTCGGGCTCCCTGTGCTGGGCCCCACCTGGTCCTCACTGCCCAGGCCACACCCGCCCCACCCGCCCTCTCCTCTCCCTCACCGTGCAGTTGTTGTCACCCAGCACCTCAGCTCAGCGTGTGCCGTGAGCATGCACATAGCCCGTCACCCCCGGGAAGGGCTGGGAAGGACACAGAAGGGTCAGGGACAGAGGAGCTGACGGGGCTGCACTGCTTCTGTCTGGATAGACCTGCTTCCTTCCCTGCTGCCCGAGGAGGCCTTGGTGACGGACGGAGGCCTGTGACCGGGAGGGAGGGTGAGAGCAGCTAGGTAGCCCCTCCTAGCTCTGGCTGAGCTGGCTCTGTCCTGAGCTACGAGTACCCCTAGGGAAATAACGCCCCAATTCTCCACCCCATTCATCTTCCAGAGGGCAGGACCCAGGCCTGGACAGGGGAAACCAGCTCTCCACACAGCAGCCACCGATCTGTCTAAACCATTCAAATCATGTCCGGTCCACTCTCCCCCACCCCCCACCAAGCTTCCGGTCATCTCAGATCAGGGAAAAATAACATCCAAAGTCCCCAAGGCCCCGGGCAACCTGGCCGGAGCCCCCATGGCCCCCTCTCCTCTGCCCCTTGCTGCCTGCAGCACAGCGAGCCCTGCTCTCAGGGCGCACTTCCATTCCTGTGGTTCAAGCTGTGTCCCCAGCACTGCTTTCCCTTCCCCGCACCCTGCACGCTGGTCCCTTCCCACCTGCCTGTCCCTCAAGGCAGGTGCCACAGGCGGCGCACAGTTCCCCCACTGGCCCATTCTAATCCGCCTCTTGCTCCGTACCCTTTTCCATTACATTTGCAGTGCCTGGCGATCACGTGTAGAGTGAGGAGTTGGTACCGCACAGGACACATCTCAATCTGCTCCCCACCCCTCCCCCACCCCGCCCCCCCAACTCCTGGTTCCCTCCGCATCTACAAAAGCTGTTTCCACTCTGTCCCCAGCCCCTCCCTCCACCTTCTATCACTTCTGCGTCCTCCACTTTGAGAAAGATACCCCTGCTTCCTTTCATCTACCTTTTATTTTGCTCAAATTTCTGTTTTTCTGGTTTCTCACACAAGAGAAACCATGCAATATTTAAGCTTTTGCATCTGATTTATTTCACTTAATATTGTGCAAGGTGCTCCCATTTCCTGGGAACGCCTCACGCTTACCCTTATTTGTGGCAGAGTAGCACTCCCAGGAAATAAACACCACATTTTCCTTCTCCATTCATTTATAGATGGTCGTGTAGGCTTTTGCCAAGATTTAACTACTTGGACTTGTGCTGCTATAGACGTGAGTGTGCATGAATCACTGTAGTATGAGGTACTAACTGTTCCCATATCCTCTTTAGGACACAGTCTGAAACAATAAAATACCTACTATCGCTTGCCTTTTCCAAAAGGAGCCTGGAAAGGGATAAGCCAGTGACAGCACTCGTGTGTTCTCAGTGGTAAACCGCAAGAAGGCCTGCAGATGACCACAAAAGGACGCCAGGGGTTTTCTTTCTGAGAGTGAAGTCACAGGCACAAGCTCTTCACCTCCTGCCTGCCCTGTGTGAACTGGCAGGCTCACCACACCCACCAGGTTTCATTAATTCTCTCCGCACACACACGCGTGTAGCTTCTGGCGTGGCGCCTGCTCCACACAGCGCACGCCTCACGGAGGCCAGAGTTCCAGCCCTCGTTCACTCTCGGCTCAGGGGGCCTGGTATAGAGTAGACACTCAGGACCCACCTGTTCAATGCACTGAAAATGTGCCTGGTGGCCGCAGGTGCCCTCTGAGTGCCAGTGACTTGCACGACAGGGTGCCACACTCCTGGTCCTCCCCACCCGGCTCCCAGTCTGCAAGGTCTGTGTGTGGCTGTGACCCTCGCCAGCTGTCACCTGGGCTCCCGCACCTGCTGCCCACCCTTCCCTTCTCCACGGCCAGGAAGAACCCTGCGCGCTCCGTGGCTGAAAACCTTCTCGGGTTCCCTGTCTCAGCGCAGCCCACGGGTCCTGCTTTGTCTCGTCCCTGATGTCTCACGCTTCCTGTCCTGCCATCGGGGCTTCACCAGACCCGTGTGTCCCCCTCCGTCTCTGAGCCTGGTGCCCCAGTGTGCACATCTCTCCCCAGGGACCCACCAGGCTGCCTCTGTCAGACCCTCTGCAGAGCATCGCTCCACGCTCCTCCCACTCTCCCTCTGCGGTGATTCCTGCGTCTGCTCACGCCGAGGTCCAGGCCAGTGGGGGACGGACTCTTACAGGACCTCACGCGTGGCCTCCCCCATGCTTGGACAGCATCAGAGGCAACGTAAGCAGCCGCCCGGCCCCTGGCACAAGCGCACAGCATGGGCGTGTCTGCCTCGCTCTTCAGCCTGTGGCCTCCTCGAGACTGGGTCCTAGCCGTCCTGTCCTGTGACTGAGCTGGTTGTGCCCGTACACTGGGCCCCAGGGCGCTCGCTTCTTCACTACTGCCTGGGGCTGTGAGTTCAGGACCTGCTGAGAACAAGCTCAAATATTTGTGCATCTAGTAGTTTTGTTTTGGCTTTTTGAGACAGAGTCTCACCATGCAGGTCAGGGCTGGCCTCGAGCTCACTTTGTAGCCCACATTGGCCTCAGACTCACAGTGATCCTCCTGCCTCTGCCTCCTGAGTGCTGGGATGAAAGGCGTGCGCTAACACGCCCAGCTAGTAGTTTCAAGCGTAGTCCCCAAAGCAGACTTTAACCCACTCAGCCCCTCCCTGCTTCCCACAATCCCAGCAAGCGCTCACCCAATATCTGCAGCCTATAGAGAAAATAAATCAGTGGCTAGGAAAGACTCTGTGGCTTTCTGTGGCTCCTAGACTTGCATCACGCTTCGGAGCAGCAGCGCTTGGACACCTGCATCCGTGTCCCTGGAGTTCCTGGGCCCCCCTGGATCCTGCAGGCTCTGAGCCTGGCTCTGGGGCGTCCGGGTGAGGGCCTGGCCCAGCCACCGATCTGTCCAAGGCCACTGGAATGAACGCACTGTGTCCCGGCGCCACCTTGTGGCCACACGCTTTTCCCTGCTCAACCTGAAGACTGGGACTCCCGGCCCTCACTGGGGTGACCTGGGGTGCGCATCAGCTGAGGTCACCCCGTCGTGCATGACAGGAGATGGGCCACCTGCATGAGCGGGTGGATGGTGCCTCTCGTTAACAAAGCTGTGCTCCCCGTGAAGCCAGGATGTCTGTCCTTTCCGTGAAAATCTCCACCTTTCTTCACTCACCCTGAAGCTCCACGCTAACTTCCACGGGGATTTGTGCAGACTCCGGGCCGGCGCGCCCACCCTGCAGCGGCCCCGGGAAGCCGGAAGCCTGCGCTGCCCGCGGGTGAGTGAAACGCAGCCTCGCCTCCGCTTCCGTTCTCCCGCCCCCCACCCCCCCATCGCCGCAGCGTTTATTTACATCAGCTTCTCCAGTATTTTCAGACGGGCACATACAAACCAGCGCTCGCCAGACGTCATGAGAAAGCCGCCTGGGAGCCAGGGCGAGGTTTATTTAGATTCCTTGTTCTCCCCGCTTTCCCCGTGAGCCAAGTGACTGTCAATCACCCCCTCACTTTTATTAGAAGAAGCGATGCTTGCTTTTTAGCTTTTAGAAAAATAAAATCGCACCACCAGCACCCCCCTCTCCGTGCCCCTGCAGATGCAGGCCTCGTGTGGAGCGGAGTCTGAACGCAGGGAATAGAGTGGGACCCCAGGGGCGAAGCTCCGAGACCACATCCCGGGCTGGGCTGCTCCCACCGTGCAGGGAGCCATTGAACTTCGCCTTTGAACTTGGGGTAACTGTTACGGAAGAGCACAAGTGAAGGAACTGGGTCCACGTCGGGGTGCCCTGGGTAAAGAGGCACAGGCCAAGTCGTCCCGTGTTGCGGGAGCCGCCGGTGTGAACGGCCTCTGAGATCAATACCAGGAGACGAGCTGCCAGCCAAGTCAGAGGCTGTGATGGATGAGCACTTGGAAGATCACCTTGGATGCCACACTCTGGCCTGGCCCCGCTTCCAACTGTGGGCCTGCTGCTCCACACATAGAAAAGGGACTCATTAAAAATAGCAAAGTCCCCGTCTGATTCTAACCGAGTCACCCACACAGCTCCCCACTCTGCTCCCGGGAGCGGGGGCTCCCACGCAGGGCAGCTCTGCCCTTCGTTCCAGGAGACCCTCAGCGGCTAATGCAGCTCTTGGCGCTGACCCAGGGAGTCACAAGGTGAAGTCCATTTTGCTCTCAGAGGACGTTTCTTGGTGATGGCCAAGGAGGTAATTATTTCTCCCTTCAAAATGAATTAAGTATCTTAAGAAGATGGCACTTTGGTCTTTGCAGGAGGAAAATCCACTGCCTCATTATCCGTCAACCCTGCGCCCTTTCCCGTGGAGCCCGTGTGGGGTTTCTTTGTTGAAAGCTCCCTGGCCACACTCACGCAGGACAACCATCTGGCTGGGGAGATCCTGGAGGGGCTTCAGCTGGCAGTGAGGGCTTCAGGTCTCTGCAGTCTCCAGGGGGTGAGCAGGGAAGGAGGCTCACGCAGTAGCCAGGAATCCAGTTTTGCAACTAGAATTGCATTGCATGGAACAGGCGATGCAGAATTCGGAATTAGAGAAGAGTGTGCTTCCCAAGTAATTCGAGCATAAACCTTCCACCAAAGGTACCTGATGTGTATTTCTGCTACGTCTTCACACCAGACAGCACACACAGCACTCATGCACTGAGTGTGACAGGTTCCCGGCCACGGTCCGGTGAGGAGGGAAGAAAGGACTCAGCAAGGAGAGCTCCGAGGAGATGTGCTCCCCTCCTGTTGGCACCAAGGGTTGGACAGATGCTTCGAGCGCACATGCATTCCAGGGAAAAATCAAATGGGCAGAAAAGCTTCAGGGGCCCTGAGGAGATGCAGACTCCCCCAGTGCCACCAGCTAACTTGAAGCATCCACAGACCTGCCAGGGACAGCACCTGTCACAGCCCATCAGGCCGACGCTGGGAGGATCCACGCGAGGCCATATGGTATCTGGGAGCTGGTGGCCTTTCCCGGTTCTGAAGTGAGTATTACAACAGCCTCAATCTTGCAAGCTTCTCCTCCCATCCCCAGTGCTGTTTGAGTGACATTCAAAGATGAAGTGAAGTGTGAGCCGAAACCCCCACACGCTGGTATTGAAAGGGAACAGGAGTTTGCATGGATCAGATGCCGTCTGTGATGTGAAGAGATATCAGAGGGTCAGAGTCCAGTGAGAGAGTGTGTTCCCCATCATTGTCCCTAGGAAAAGCCCCCCTACCACGGGGTACCATGACCATGACATCACTTTGAGCAATGGAGGAGAGTTTGGGGACACACTGTAGTCTAAATCGACCTCTGTGGGCCTGGACTTAAACAGGCATGAGGTCAGTCAAGTGATGGGGGAGAAAGGATGAGGTCATTCCTGGTCCCCTTTGTTTGATGGTGATGTCAGGCCTTGGGGATTCACTGGGAACCTGCAACAGTGACACTCCTGGCACATGCTTTCTGAGGACAGGTGGCATTATACATACATTCTTAACAGGCACAAGGGGATGGTGCCTGCCACCCTGAGAGACATTAGTGGAGACCACGGCTGCCATTTCCCAAATAACTCAGCTGTGACCGTGACGCCCCGAGATGGTGTTAAAAGGTTGATGTCCGTGGTGCCCATGAGCATGGTACTTGGCTCAGGAAATCCAACGGTGAGAGTACAAGTGAGGGGATTCAGTGATGCGTAGACCCAGATAAATTATAGAACTGCATATTGGAATATGGTATTGATCTCTCAGAAAGGATAGATAAGAGCTGGAAAAAAAATCTTCAAAAACCATGCCCTGGGAAACCCATGGCTGCTGATGTTGGTCTGAGGTTGTTGCAGAGGGGACCCATGTTCTGATCTGTGTGCATCGGTCAGAAGCGGCTCAGGGGGTGGGAGGATTTGTGGGGCCTCAGATGAGGATAACTGGCTTCCCAGTCACAAAAGGAAACCACAGGGCACCATTCCCCACCCCCACTCAGTGCAATCAAGCAGAGAGAAGCAGCCCGGGTCCCTGGGACCTGAGCTCTCTGCTCATCCCAGCCCCTCCACACCCTGTTGTCACCCAGGGAAGCTTCCCACCCTCAGGGACCTGTGTCTGTCCCTGGGCATGTGTATGAGTGGCTCTGAGCCTTGGCATCGCTCAGCTCAACACCCAGGGCTCCTGAGCTCCTCGGGAACTGTGGGTTCCAGGTCCCCAGAGCACAGTCAATTAGAGACTCAGGTTTGTGTTTACACTGTTTGGCTTCTACTGAGTGTAAAGTGTTGAGCTAACCATGACCCTCCATTAATGCAATGCCGTAATCACAAGTTCACGAGAGACCTATGGCTTGTTTTATTAGGCTTCCCAGCTTCACTCTTTTCCCTTTTTTATTGGTTGGCCCCACCTTCGTGGGTGTGAAGAACGTGTGCGTGCTTGTAAAACAGGTTGTGAGACTATGTGATTATCCAAATATACGTCACTGTGCTTTAGCTTTTATTCTTTCTAGTGTCATTCTCACAACACAACTCTTGGCTGAGGTAGGCTGTTAGCAATTGTCCTGTGAATTTTCTGGGTTTCTTGCTTATAGCAGGACAAAAACCAATGACATTCTGCAAGGCTGTCATTGCACATAAAGTCCTGAATCCTAAATAAGAGAGTTCTAGTCCCTTAGACTGCATGAGCCCCAGCTTTGTGCCTAGCCTGGGTCAGCTGTGTGTGTGTGTGTCTGAGAGAGAGAGACCGGGGGTTGAACCCAGGGCCTTCACACTGAGCTACATTTTCAGCCCTTTTGAATTTCTTTTTAAATTTTGAGACAGGATCTTGCAAATTTGCCCGGGCCGGGCTTGAACTTATGATCTTCCTGCTTCAACCTCCCGAAGAGCTGGGTTATGGGTGTGCACCATCATTCCCAGCTCCAAAGTCAGCTCTCTTCAGCCACCCAGATGGGCTTGGCAGCCTCCTTCTCCCTGCGTGTCTTCACCTGCCCACCTCCTCCCGTCCTGGTTTTAAATACTCCCTGTGGACCACATGGCCGCTCTCCATATGTGCTTCCCCTCATATGTCTGTAACCAGGAATGACTTTTTGCTCATGACACAAACATCTTTCAAAGCCCAATTCCAAATCACCTCCAACCAGTGCCCAGAGGCGCCCCACATGCTGCGGGGGGAACCGCGCCCCGAGCCCCGCAGTGGTTTCAGCCCTCTCGGCCTCCCTGCTCCCTCCACATCTCCCTCAGTGCAGGGCCGAGGTGTGCTGTGCCCTTCAGACAGAGAAATGCAAGGGCAGTCACTCTGCCTTCTCTCATCTCGGACAGACCCCCTCTCCCGCCCGAAGAGGCCCCCCTCAAGAAATTCAGGGAAATGTAGCTGAATATGACCATCAGAGTCACCATACTGGAGCTGTGGGACAATGTGTACAGTTCTCTCTCCCTCTCTGACTTGCAAATGTCTCTGCCTCAGAGCAGTGTCTCAACCAGCCACGTTCCATGCAGCTAACAGAGTCTTACTCAGTGCTGAAAAGAGCTATCAAGCCAAGGAAAGACACGCAGGGGGCTAAGTGCGCAGCCAATGAGTGAAGGATGCGGGACGGAAAAGGCTGCACACGCTATGACTCCAACCCAATGAGATTCTGGGAAAGGCCAAGCTATGGCCCCGGACAGCATCAGGGGTTGGCAGGGGTTGCGGGGCGGGAGGGAGGGAGGGAGGGCTACACAGTGCGGTGAGCCAACCTTTCCATGAGCGGCTGTACTGACAGACGTGTGTCTTTATACGCTTGTCAAACCACGGACCACACGACAGCAAAACAAACCAGGACAGAAACTGGACCAAGGTGACAAGATGTGCCTCCCGGGGCTCTTCCATCAGGGCTGACACACGGTAAAGGGGCACCTGTGTGGGTGGTGACAGGAACGCGGAAGCTCTGTCCTCCTCTCCCTTCTGCTTTACCGTGAACCCCAAACCTCTCTAGAAATACAGCCTCTAAAACCCACGGCGCCTGTCTGATGGAGACCACTACCAAGTGGCGCTGAAATTAAGATGTCAGATGAGCTGACTGGCTCTCTGTTCCCCTGTGAGTCCGCCCCGGCCTCAGCCCTTTGGAGCTGGGCAGCGGATTCATAGCAAGGGCAGCTCTTATGAGTCACCGGTCCAGGCGGAGGCCTGCAGTGACCAGTGATGCTGCAGCGGCTTAGAGGATAAGTAAGATAAGGCCCTGCTGAGGACCCTTTGCTCCCAGCCCAGTTACTGGATGAAGACTGCAGCCGCAGGCCTCTCACTCCTGCTGTCTGTCCTACCATCTCCTCAGCCTGGAGAGGAGATGCTTCTCCTAAGTCAGCATAACTTACTACTTGGGGAAGTCCTTGATCTGACTCCCAAGGCTGCGCTCAGCTCACACATTTTCCTCAGCATCTCCTCCCTCTGTTTGAAAACCAAATAAATATGGGCTGCCCGGACCAGAGAGGTTCTTTGTCTCAGCCCCCGGACTCTCAAATTCTGCTAGAGGGTTCTGATCCTCCTGGAGTCCTAAAATCACACACTCGTCTCATGTATTTAAGCCTTTATTACCCACTGGTTTCTCACGTGCTATAGGAGAAGTGCATCTGCTTCGGGAAATCGGCCTGAGCCTGGAACAGCAGGCTGAGCGCCCGGGGCAGGAGCTTAAATGAAGGGTGTGGGGCTTCTTTTCTCCATCCTGGGATAACAAAGGTAGCCCCGGCATCGAACCTGAAAACAGCAACACGGCCGAGCCGGATCCTCGGAGCGGTTCGCCGTGCGATCCATAGCAGCGATTTCATCTGTGGCTAGGAACACAGAAGTGGGACAAGCTACAGACGAGCCATTGCAAATCCTGAAGCCCCGGGACAGGTATCTTCCGAGCGTCTTTTGAAATGGGATAATACATGTTTCTGCCGTGCCTTTCATCGCGGTGACAAGGGCCATTCGCCTTTCTGGCTGCACTCTCTGTCACCGTGTTTTACACAAATGCCAACATTTAAGCAGCTCAAATTGTTTTATTTAAGAAGTTGGGTTTGAGTTCTATCAGTTTCCCATGTAAACTCTCTCCCAGTACAAGATCATTTTACAATGGCGTTCTTCCATAGCTCAGCCTGTCTGCTGAAACATAATTTGCTATTTTTCCTGCCTTTGGACAAGAGCTAGTCGTGGAAATCTTTGTATATAAAGTGACACCCTTCCCTAAAGTAAGTGGAAGGGTAAGATCAAAAATTGCATACAACACACTCATGCTCCTTGGTAAGCCTGGGGCGTTGCTAAGCCATACCCATTTTTCAGAGGAGGGGACATATCGTCTGGTCTACACGTCATCGTCATGACAGCCCCTGCCTCTGCTGGCCTGGTCCTCTCTGCTTGGGCATCGTTGGTCTGGGGTCCCCTCCTCATCACTCTGGGAACTTCCTCCTCCTCGGCCTCCCATTACCCCCCCTACATCCTTCTCCTTTCTGCTTTACTGCTTCACTTGGGCAGATGGTCTGTCCGGAAACTTTCAGAGACAGGGTACAGGACAGATTATGTCTGCATGGCACTAGGAAACCAACCTCTCTCCTCTATTCCAGCACCCGCGTTAGGGTTGGCACAGGGCGAGTGTTCTAAGCACTTAGGATTTTCTACGGCTTAAAGTGGACCCTGGAACACATGGAGCCCTGAGTGACAATGAGGCTCCACTATTAGTTTTGTGCAAGCGAAGCCAAGCAGAGCATCTTGGTGATAGTCCTGTGTGGACTGTCCCACCGCAAGATGGTCAGTGAGGGCCAAGGTCTGCTGCGGGGATCTGGGAGGATTTCCATTATTGCAGACTGGCGAGCCCAACTCTACTAACCCATCTGAGGATGTAATGAAGTAGCAAGATTTCTGCTCTAGGCCTTAGGATGCTGGTTTAATACACAGAAAACTCTTCGCAGTCTGGGAAAATAAATTAGAATATGCAAAGCTTATAAGCACAATACCATTAGCTTAGAAGATAAAAGGTGCATAATTTGATGAAGCCAAACATAAACACCCTCCCTCAGCTTCCCAGTTGCCACCTCTTCTTCCCACCATAGTTCATCATTTTTATTGTGATTGCTGTAGTTTACAGAAGGAGGAAAACTAATCTATATTTATAATGGGAAATTATTTGCATAGATCATGTTTGTTCTTCACTGTGCTGCTCACCCTTAGCAGAAGTTGATTCCAGCAGCTGTGTGCGAATGGGGAGAATCTGACATGCATGCACTTCCTTTGCTAACGGAGAAGTTCCTTCTCCCAAGGAGAAATCGCAAGCAGTTAGATAAATATTGTATTCTAATGCTGCTCGGCTTTCTCTGCAATGGAAACCTCACCCCACCCCACTGCTTTTCTACAAAAGAATAGAAGATGCCGGTCAGTTTGCTCCCTGGTAGCAGAATATATTTATCAATGCAGAATAAATGAGATGAAGCACTGGTTCAGCTCTGAAGCCTCCGCCCCTCTTGCAGGCTTATAAAGATGATGTGCGGGGGAGTCCTACATAAATGAGGCACATTGAGTCCTTAAAAACACACTCAATTCTGAATCTCAACCCAGCCTTTCTGCATTCTTCAGAGTCCACAGCCCAATGTGACATCCTCCAATTTCCCTGGGTTTTAGCAGCCTGCTCTCCCCAGATCTGAATTTCATCAGGGAAAATGAACTAAAGGAGAAATCAACATAATTGCAAATACTCCCTGCTTGCAGCAAAACCTCTAAAGGTTCCAATTTCTCCTCCACCCATTGTTATGGGGCCTGGAGCAGCATAATGCAAATTTCACAGACAAGAGAACAGTCCCCACCAGGGCTCTGGAAGGAATGTGGCTTTTGACATTCCGGATTTGATTTGAGACTCCTTTCCCCTGGAGTGCATCTCCGAAAATAATACTCACAGTAATGATATTCCCAGTAACTAATGCAAATTCATCAGTATTTATGGAATGGTCACAAGACACACAGCACTGAATAAAATAGCACAGCTTGGTCCATTATTCTCCGCTCTGAAAAATAAGAGGTTGACACCTGCATACAATTTTGGAAACATTTTTAAAAATTGAACCCGATCAAGAGTATGACGGAAAGGAACACAGATCTGAAGTGTAGAGTCTGTCAGGTAATTACAAGGTGAACAGGCTCACCCAGCCCCAACCTGGGCCGGGAATAAAACTTCGGGGTCCTGCCAGCTCCTCCAGTCAGGACCCACACACACCACCCCAGGTGCCCACGGCGCAGCACTCGTGGCAGGCAGAGCTGTCCGATCTGAGCTTCACACTGGTGACATTTCCATGTAATCCCTGCTGCCCAGCTTGGCCCGACCTTCTGTCGGTGAGATTTGTTGTTGAATCAGTGGTGTTTTCTCCTCATTCTGTACACTTGGTGTGAATGCACCAAGATGTACTCGCTCTCTGCTCAGATTATGTCAGAGTTAAACCTACTGAAGAAATCTTGTCAGTAACCTTTTCATTTTCCCTTCCTTCTTCCTTTTCTTTTTTCTTTTTCTTTTTTTTTCTTGGTTTCTTTTCTTCTTTTTTTTCACTAAAGGTTGGACCCAGAGGCGTCATACCGATAAGTATATTCTCTGCTACTCTGAGATTCACCTCCAACCACTAGAACTTTCCTTGTGCATGTGTTTTAATACATAAAGTTGCCAGGTCAGAAGGATTCATTATATTGCATTTTAGACAACAGCATCAAATAGTTTACCCTAGTGGTTAGACCAGTTTTAATTCCCCCAGCAGGGTATGAGAACTCCACTTTCTCCCATTTTCACCAGAGATGTTTGTCAGACTTGCGAATATTTAGCCATTTTGGTGGCTGCATAAGTCATGCTACTATGATTTTCAGTTGCACGTCTGTGACTAATGAGGTTAAGAGCATTTGTTGATTCACTGGACTTTAACCACCCACTACCCAATTTTTAAAAATGCCTTTTCAAGAATTTTTCCTTTCTTCCAGCGGGTTCGGATGTCCTTTGGTTATGGCACTGTGACATCTTTTGGGTCCTAGGTGGAGCCTTTTGTTTATTTTGAACGTGGAAATATTTTATCGCCTTCTGTGCTTTATCTTTCCGCAGTCTCTATGTGATATTTTGATGAATAGAAGTTCCTACTTTTAACAAAGCCTAATTTATCAGGGTTTGACTGTGATTACTGAAGTTGGCACCTTGCATATGACATCTTACCCATCCAACTTTTCCTGCCCTTCCTTCCGATGGCAAACATTTTGCATATAAATTTTGCATAGAATTGACTTCCATGCATGGAATGAGAGCTTTTTTTGTTTTGTTTGTTTTTTTCTGTGCACAGTGTCTAATGAAGACAGTGCCCTCTCTCCAACGCAGGGCACCGTGGTGTAAATGAGGCTTTCACACACGCGTGTGCACACATGTCTCTAGGTTACTGCTGGGGTCCAGCCTCCGTGTCTGCTCCTGCAGCCTTACTGTACAGCTCAGGGCTGTAGCATCTTATTAGATGTGACGGAGTGATGTCCCCAAACTCTTCTCTTGGCTATTCCTAATAGTTTACCTTTTCACATAAACTTTAGGATCAATTTAAATAACTTCTGACATTTTGATTGGAGTCACGGTGAATCTATGTTAACATATTTACACAATGAGGATTTCAATACAAGACCAGCAGTACATCCAGTTATGCGTAGCTTCTTTGAATTATCTAAATTATGCTTTATAGTTTACCGCAGAGAAGTCATGAATATCTTTCATTAACTTTAGTCTTTGATATTTGTTTCTTTCAGTCTGTTGTAAGTGGCAACATTAATTTAATTTTCCGAGTGTCTATGACAGGATTACAAAAAAATTGCAATTGATTTTTATATTGATTTTGTATCTAACATTTCTTGCCAAATTTACTGATTGGTTTTAAAAAATATCTCTGGGTTATATTTTACGCATATGTAGTCCTGCCATCTGCAAACAATGACAGTTTGGTTTTTTCTCCCTCAAATATTTTGTTTCTAAATTAAGTTGGCCGGGACTCAATACAATATGCATCAGAAGTGGTGATATTGGACATTTATGTTTCATTTCCAAATCCAGAGAGCTTTCGTTGTTTTGCCGTTAGGTAAAAAGCTTGCTGTGGATTCTGTCTGTGGACCTTCTAGGCTAGGACAATGTGCTTCCCTTCTAGTTATAGCTTTGATGTTTATTTGCTTTTATGTGAGCACTTGGGGACACTAAGCACTTCCCGTACCACTGAGCTACACACCCAGCTCCTCAATGTCACCTTCCAGGTGAGACCAGAGCCCTGGAGAGCTTAGCTCAGAAGGAGAGCATGTGCCCAAGCTCAGACCCTTGCTAGGGAAGCAGGCTTGGAGTTCAGGAGAGAAAATGGAGTGGAGACCTGGAGGCAAGAGCATGAGGATTCACACCGTGAGTCTGGGGCTGATATGAAGGAACCGGAAGGCATCTTAGGGCATTTCCTCTGGGCAGTGATCCAGCAAGGTCCTGATTGGAGGGACACCTTCTGCAGGGCGTGGGGTTGAAGGATGCATCAGGTGCTACATAAGAAGCTTCTATGCAGATCATGGAACTGGGCTCAGAGCTAGGAGAACCAATGGGTCACTGGGAGATGGAATCCACTGGACTTTGTGATCGGGCACAGAAGACAAATCAATCAAAGACAAAATGCATTGTTCTCATGAGGAACTGAGTGTGCGCAGGACCCAGGAGCTGGCCGAGGTTCAGGAAATCTGGCTTGGACCACGCCGGAATCATAGGGAGAGGCCATCCATTGCACTAAACATGGGGCCCTCACCCAAACAAACTCATGCATTCAATACAACCAGTGACAAGGGAAACAGGGTCCCACTCTATAGACAGAAGCGCGAAGGCAGAGGGGTAATGGAAGCACCCGAGGGTGCATAGTTTCCATGTTTGAAGGCCAGGCTGTGGATCCCCAGGTCTGAACTCCTCACCACCAGGTGTTCAGTGGGTTACACAGTGTCTCAGCAAGCAGAGTTGAGCCCCCATGGGAATGTGTGAATCGAACTGCAGGGGGCTGAGGGTCACACTAGGCTCAGGAGTGTGAAATGAGCTCACGCCCAGAACAGGGTTGGCAGAGTGAGCACACAAGGAGCAGCCGGGGCTCACCGCTGTCGTTGGCTACTTCCTGGCACCTGGGCGCAGACACAGCCAGCATCAGGAGAGCACAGCAAGACACCCGCACACAGTCAGCCCCATGGGAAGGCAGCCCCGCCCCGCCCCGCCCTGCCCTGCCCTGCCCTGCCCTGGGCAGGCTTCTCCATGCGCCCAGGCTTCACAGGACAGAGTGGCATTCTCTGAACCTCTGCTAAAGGGGTGGCAGGAATTCCTCTGCCCATGGAGGTTTAAGAGGGTCCAGGGCTTGCTACTCTAAGTGACCTGAAGTTACGACTTATTACACAGCTCACTGTGGACAGTGCCTGGGCAGCAGTGGGCATCTGAAACCTTCAGGAATGCAGGGCAAGGCAGGGCACCGCAGCCTCCCAGCAGTAAGGGTGGAAGCAGCACTAACTGTGCAGAGCCTGTGACCCACAGCAAGCAGCCTCAACTGGAGGGACTGAGGTCTTTGGAGGACTAGGAATCAGGGACAGACTTGAGCTATTATTTAATTGTTTCCAGTTTTGTTAAAGATTAACTTATATTCAGCACATGCACACATCACAAATGTATAGTTTGATGAACTTTAACAAACATCAGCACCCATGTGATGGGCTGAGCAAGGGCTGAGCTATTTCTACCACCCAGCAAGTGCCTCGGGGCACTACCCTGCTCCCTAGTTACTAGTGGTACTGGTGGCTGGACTTGCCTTTGGCGGGAATTCACAGAAAGAATCATGTAGTGTGTACACATCTGGCTTCGTTCACTAAGCCAAATGTTTCTGAGACTCACCCCTGTTGTTGTATAGACATGTAGCTTTTCTCCAACTGTTCCCAACTTTTTTTCTGTTAAAAACAAAATTACTATGAGTAGAATACATCTTTGCAATGTATTTTAATTTTATAGAATAAACGCCTATGGGTCGAGTCTCTGGCTCACATGGGAGTGTCCATTCCACCCTTTTAAGAAATAGCCAAAAGTGTTTTGCAACAACATTGCTTCCCTTTCACATTCTACCAGCAACTCGTGAGAATTCGAGCTAGACTCTTTCCAGCACCTGGCTCCGCCAGTGCCCTTGATTAGCTTCTCAGCGCTGAGACCAAAATATCTGACACGTGCAATTCACAGACTCCTGCTATGGGAAGGTTCAGTTCACGGTCACTGCCCCGTGGCAGAACCGCCCTGACGGGGCAGTGTGGAGAAGGAAAGCTGCTGGGCTCACAGCACTGGGGAAGCAGAGGGCCGGGAGAGAGCCAGTGAGGACGGGACCGGGAAGCTGACACGGTCCTCCAGGTCGCACCCCGCAGCCCTCCCAAGACGCCTGGCACTGTGCTGTGCTAACCTCCCGGGCTCCTCACAAGCCAACCAAACTGGTATTGCAGGTGACTGTCACGCTGCTACGTTTACATTTTCTTGATGGGTAAAGATTACGTATTTATTCGTTATTTATAAATTTTTGACAAATGTCTGTTGACATCCACCCATTTTTTCCAAGCTCATTTTCCAATAGTGCAGACCTGTGGGTTACAGAGGAGATTACTGCTGATCGCCCCAGCATCTAGGATGACAAAAAGTATCTGCACTAGAAGCTTCAAGGTAGGAAGTCCCCATACTCCCAGGACGTTTCCCACGGTGATGAAGGAGGAAGGAGGGGTTTATTGGAGAGCGGAGGCCTTTCTCTGGGGTTCCCCCCTCTTCACGATCCAGGATTCTGCCAATTTTAGTCCGCTGCTTCTCTCCCTATCAACCACCCCTGGAAAGCAGTGGGTTTGGCCCCTGGAGGGGCGACCTGGTCTCCTAGACCATGGGCAGCTGAGGGTGCTCGGTCCTCCCTGCTGTACCCATGCTCTGGGTTCTAAGGCAGCCTGTTCCCAGAAGGCTTTGCTCGTGTCCAAGCAACCACTGTGACGCTCACCTCACCCCCAGCTGACATGGTCTAGGGGACAGTGGTTGGGTCAGCTCTGAGATGGAGTCTTAAACAATTTTGTAACAGCGGGGCTCCCTCTGCCCACAGGGGGTCATGATCACCACACAGGAAGTTATTTTAGGCCTTGTACATGTCTCTCTTGAAGAAAGTCAGCTAGCTTGGCTCATTCAGTGTCACACAAAGGATTTATGTAAGAACCAGAAAGAAGTCTCAGGGTTTCTTACAGCTGATCTAAGTCTCTCTCTGCTATCCCACAGTAGAGCTGAACAATTATATTAAGTTGGGGGGGAGGAAGCTGTATGACAAATGTCCACTATAAATACTTTGCTCCCCTCCTCAACTCTAATTTAAAGGCCAGCAGCTATACAAGGTAAATATCCCGTTCTTACCAACAGGGGTGCCCCAAGAGAGAGAAGCAGAAACGGCATAAATACATTTTATGGCTTTTGCAGAAGCTCTGTGACTGCACAGTCGGAGGAGCTGCAGCCTTTGCTGGCTCTCTCTCCTCCTCCCTGTCTTTAGGGTGAGTGGGCGGCCAGAGTGGCAGCCACCACTGTAGACCCAAGTGTAATTCCACAGAGTTTAGAAACCAAGTCCTAGGACCACTGACATCCGGTTTCTCCTTCTGTGAGAAACACAATCCCTGTGGGTCCGAGCCACTGTGACTTACGTGTGTCAGCATCTGCAGTCAAAAGCCTTCATGACAAACGTGAAGCGTCTCCTGGGGAAGACAACCGTCTGCAGTTACAGACGAACACTGTCACAATTAAAAGCTCCATGTTCATTTAGTCAATAACACAACCTCTTAGCTGAACACCTACTACGCAAATCACCCCAGACACCTACACACCACAGGCAAAGACCTTTCTCTCCAGAGCCCCCTGCACTGAGGTGGAGAATGGAGGAATGCGAGGACAACCGGCTCATGCTGATCGCTGCTATGGAACAACAGCAAAGAAACCAAAGCCGGGCTAGGGCTGCACTGCAGAGTGAGTAGGGCGACGTAAGACCTTCACGGTGCTCCTCCCATGCCCTCCGGAGTGTTCCGAGGACGTTCTTCGGGAGCTAACATCTGCCTAAGGCCTGAGTATGGGGAAAGAGTTGGATGCATGAAGGTCCTGAGGGACCCTGGAGTGGAGTGACCATTAGGGAGCTGGACTCCGAGGCAGAAACAGGT
This sequence comes from Hydrochoerus hydrochaeris, assembly GCA_004027455.1. Taxonomy (NCBI): domain Eukaryota; kingdom Metazoa; phylum Chordata; class Mammalia; order Rodentia; family Hydrochaeridae; genus Hydrochoerus; species Hydrochoerus hydrochaeris. The sequence continues at coordinate 44,584 of PVLA01004134.1, read as the reverse complement.
AAACTCAGTACCAGAGGGGTGCTGGGAAGGGCAGAGGCCAGGTCCCAGGAAGTTTGCAAAGGCTGCAGTGAGGAGATTGGATTCTGCAGTCTGGGTTCCTCCATCCTGGGTCTGGTTTTCCATCCTCAGCCTTCAGATGGCTCTGGCCATATAATGATCCTGTTGCATGCTATCCAAAGCTGCCCAGGGTCATTAGACACAGCCACTGCCCCTCGGGTTTAGTGCGTCTGTCTCCACAAGGCTGCAGCTTGCCCAGCAGGGAAAGAAACACCTGTTTAAAAACCCAGTTGCCAGCTGGGTGTGGTGGCTCACACCCATAATCCCAGCACTCGGGAGGCTGAGGCAGGAGGATTGTTGCAAGTTCAAGACCAGCCTGGGCTACAAAGTGAGCTCAAGGCCAGCCTGAACTGCACAGTGAGACCCTGTCTGAAAAAAGAATTAATTAATTAATTAATCAATAAAAGCCCAGCAGCCAATGTTGATAACACACAGAAATGATGAACTCAGGAAATAAGCCAAAATTCAAACCCTCACTGCCTGCACCACATTTTAACTATTTAATCTTGGGCAAATCCGTCAGCCTCCTTGAAGCTCAGGTTTCTGATTTCAAAAATCAGAAATTATTTAATAAATAATAAGTTGCCTTTATCTCACGTTCATGAGGATTCAGTGATAATAGAAGGAAATAGCCCATCGAGTGCCTAGGACATAGGAGGCTCAGTTAGCAACTTTCTACGGTGTGATCAAATTTGCTGTTGTCTGGAGTAGCAAATACAGCAGCAGCCAGCAAACGAAACCTACTTGGGTTCGTGCTCACTTGATATGTCTACCACTTCCTCCACCTGGAACCCTAAGGAGGTCAGGCGTGACCCTTAGCTTGTTCATACCTCCGTGAAGGACATCGGCTCCCAACTAACTCGGCCAGAGCGGGAGGGAATTTACTCACAGATCAGTGGTTAGAGTCAGATGCTTATGGAGGAGGAGGTAAAAGAGCAGAGAAGGAGGAAGAAGAAAAGGAACAGAAGGAAGCGGAGGAAGAGGCCGAGGAAGGAAGAAGCAATGATGATGTGATTATTTTGAGCTCACAAAACACCTGGAATGGCCTCACATTCACCTCCTTGGACATTGTCCATCACATGAACCACCTGCCCGGGGTAGGTTAGTGTCCAGGGCTGAAAATTTAAGGAGGAGCTCACGCTCAGTTGTTGGTCCTGCCCTTGCCTGGGCCTGAGACTCAGAGCCTCCTTAAATCCCTCCCCCCCCCATCTTTCTGCCTAAGTGGACCCTCGGCCTTCACTGTGTTAACACTGTGCTATCACGACTCTCCTCAGATCTCCGGAGCCTCGTTACTGCTCGGGCTGAGAGCCCAGGAGAAGGAAAAGGCTACTCATTATTTCCTCGTCTCTGAGCAGGACTGAAGGCTGATCTCGCTTCACCTGCCACTTACCACCTGGCCGCCTCGTGGAGATTTTCTTAAATCCCCACAGAGCCAATTTCCGACAGTGACTCTGGTAATCGCTGCTAATACGCTCTTCACAAAATTGCAGAGAGGATCCCGAGCTGTAGAAATGTGACATTCTGCTCGGCCTCCTGGAATACCTTGAGCGATGGAACCATGAGGTTTCTTGGAGCTAATAGGGTTTCCTGGTAGAAAGAACCTTTTTATTTTTGCCTAACATTTTGCCTCGTGAACCGCCGAGTCACTCACAGCCTTTAGGCAACTTGAAACTGATCTCATGGGACCCGAGAGTTCCCTTGCTAGCCATGTAATCAGACAGGGGATCACCATGGCAATAACGTTAGGGAGGCGTCCTAGTGTCTGACCGCCTACTCTGTGCCCGACTCTATCACCGTGGTCTCAAGCTACGCAGGAAGGAGCTACACTCATTACTGTGTCAGCAGCAGAGCAGCAACTGCCAGAGCAGTGTAGGATGGATGCTTGTCCCCCTGCTCTGTGCCTTTGCAGTCCCTGGGCTGTCGCAGAAGGTGAGCGCTGCTGTCACACTTAAGCTGCAGTGTTACCTTGATTGGCTTTGCAATCTGCCCAAGGGTGGAGGGGGCGCACTCCCCGATGTTCTGCTGGGCCTGGAGGGTGGCCTTGAGTATTGTATCCGGTCACTCACTCTTGCTTCTAGTGCTGCTCGCTGGTTCTGCTGCTGGCTGCAGAGCTAAGCAGCTCTCCTCCCCCACACCCTTCTACCATGATGCTTCTGCCTTGGAGCCAGCTGGCCATGGACTGGATCCCTTGAAACCATAAACCAAATTAATCCTTTCTTTAAGTTCTGGATGTTGGGTGTTGTGTCCAACAACAGGAAAGCTAACTAATACAGCTCGGGTCATCCCCACCCCACCTTTGGGACCGATGGTCATTCGTGCCATCTGTACTCGTCGGGGCTCACCAGGATCTAATAGAAGGTATATAAAGGTTGAAGGGCTCCCGAGGTGGGCTCACCATGGCGCCTGCAGGGTGAGTGTGGCTGTCTGCACCCTGGAGACCGAGCGGATTCAGTCCGAGACTGACGGCCCGGAGCCCCATGCAAGTCCGCATCAAGGGGCCAGAGTGTCTGCACTGGAGGGCGGAGACCACAGCTCCTCTGAAGAAAGAGAAGGGAGTGAGCCTCCCTTCTCCGTTCGCCTTTTCACTCGTTTGGCTACAAGCCTGTTAGCATAGCACAGATCCTCTTCAGTCAGCCCCTTGCCCCACATCCAGAACCACCCCGTCCGGTTCAGTGAACGTCCCTTACTCCAGCTGACCCAACGGTTAACCGCCATGCCCTCCCACTGTCAGGAAGACGGGGTGTGGAAAAGCTCAGACCTTCTCTAAACACCGTATCCTATCCACGCTGTAAGCTCCACCCGTGCTAAGATGCTGTGCTCTTTCCTTTGAAGTTACTAAAATATCAGGGTTTAAGAAACAAAAAATACCAACGTTAATTATATAGTATTTAATTGTAATTTTGCCAATTTACCTTTGCATGTCTATCTCTTTCCTACAAGCCAAGCTATGAGTCGCTACCTAAAATGAGAAGATACTGGGCTGGCCGTCAAAGAGGCCCATCAGCAGGTGCCCCAGAGTAATGAGACCCCGTCACACAGGCCCTGAGCCATGAAAGGGACCTTGACGCTAGGCTGACACCGATGCCCTTTTATTAGTACATGTTTGAGATTCGTAACGATTACGTTCATCCCAAGGAGCTGGCCCGTGTACACAGCACAGCCCAGTTCTTTCTGCACCCCTCCCCTCCCACACCTTCACCTTCGGGTTCTCTTCCCAAGTGCCAGAGATCTGGCCTCTGTTCCTTTTTGTTTATCTTTCGCTTTGCTCTTTAATTTATGCACACTCTGCATGGCTCAGGGAAGAGGAGCCATACCACACTTTAGCTCATGTGCCTGATTTATTTCACTTAACATTGTGGCTTCAAGGTGCAGCCACTGACCCTGACACACAAGACCGTAGGGATCGCGCATGTGGCAGGCAGCAGAATTAATGGTTGGAGGGATTTATTTACGGAAGACAATTTCTCATGAGCTGTCAAACTGCCCCCAAAATATCACAGCACTTATTCTAACAGTGATAGGAAAATAAAGGAGGAAACAGAAGACAGTGGACATAAGGATGAATACAAGGACGAGGGAACAGAAGACCAGCACCCACCCGGGACTTGGACCCGCTGGCTGCCTGTGCCACAGTGGGAGCCACCACACTGCTTCGTGAGAGGGCTTCGAGGTAGCCAGATAGAAGGGGAGCTCTGAGCCCCGGGCAGGGGATCCAGGACTCACCGCTCACTGCAGAGCCACTCACGAGTCCCACTCAAGCAGCTGCGTGCTCCACACGCTTCCTCTCTATCTCACAAATGTCAGCCAGAAGGACGCTGAGCTGAAGTCCTGAGAAAACGCTCCCTGTGGGAGAACTGGAGCCAGTCACTGGTGGCTGCTGATAACGCGAACACTCTCGGATGTGTCCCTCCCGCCCTCCCTGGGGTGAGGATAGTCCACCTGAGCCCGTCGGCAAGATTCCGACTTGAATGCGGGTTGAACATCCTAGGTCACGCAGTGCCTCCAAATGAGCTTGTATGCGCGTCTCTCACACAAGAAGACGTCATTTGTTTGTTTATTTGGGATTTATTTTGAAACAGGGTCTCACTATATAGTCCAGGCTGGCCTTGAACTCACTGTGTAGCCCAGGTTGGTCTCACACTCACAGTGGATCCTCCTGCCTCAGCCTCCCAAGTGCTGGGATGAGAGGTCTGTGCCACCATGCCCAGCACCATGTTAGGCAGCTGCATGCGTGGTGTTTTCTACTGAAGCAACGGAAGCTGACACCTGTGCTGTGCTCACTCAGGGCCCTCCAAGGCTTTGGTCATGGTCCTTGTGGTTCACGGTCCTCACAACGTGCCACAAGCCATGCCACAAAGACGCGCACGTCCTGAACAGGGGCGTCCACAGGAAAGGCCGTCCGTGCCGTACGGTCATCTCAGGTGCGCAGCAAACCACCGCCTGCCTGTGTCGTCTGTGTTGTGCACACGGCACTACACAGTCACGGGCCAAGGGTGACAGAGATGCGATTTCTCTCCTACAGGGAAGGGGTGGACGAGGGGTCAGTATCCCGCTAGGCCCTCCCGGCCTGCTAGCTATAGAGCCCGGCCCTTCACCCGCTCCCAGGACCCTGCTGCCCACGCTGTGAATCCCAGTGCTTGCTGCTTGTCCACTCCTCCCTCATACCGGGGCATGAATTCCTTGTTCAAAACCTTGGTACATAAAAGATACTCCATTCAGCGCTGGTCAGAATGAGCAAAGACCTGGAAGCTAGCAGCTTTCACACCACCCCGAGTGGGGACAGCTGAGGACAGGGACACGTGTGTGGGCTCCGGAGCCACAGGGTCGGGTCTGATCTTCAGCTGCTTCTCTTCCCAAATCGCAAGCTCTCGTTTCCCATGGATAAGTGATGTCCAGTTTTGCCCAGCTCTCAGGAGGCACAGAGGGACCTGGTGGTGTGTGCTGTGCATGATGCCTGGCACACAGGGAAGGATGGGTGGGACCCATGGTCCCCGCAGGGGGCTGTGCCCACGTGGGAGGGAACCACACCCCGGACCACGGTCCCCGATGCTTCCCTGCATCCTGTGTGCGTTACAACCCCCCTCAGCCTTTGTCCTGTGGCCTCTCTCACTGACGCTTGCTGTGACCACCTGACTCGCGTTGGTGGCCGGGGGCAGTGGAGCAGATCTGGAGGACGTTCCAGGAGTCAACACGGCGTCACCCTTCTATGGCCACCAGAAGAGTTCATCCCGGTCATCACGGTCCCCCTGGCCTGTGAATGCACGGGGCAGTGTCACACAGCCTGACACGTAGCGTTTCTACTGCCCTGGAGAGGGGCACCCAGCCTTGTCTGGAAAGAGCCAACCCTTCGAAGCAACTTTACTGACTCCTGTCACCTGAGGGGGACTGGCATGTCTCACACACCCCAGAAATGTGACCCTCGGGTGGCTGTGCTCTCTCTTCTCTCAGGTAAGACATCGCTGTCCAACAAAAGCTCCCCGGTCAACATGGAAGACTGCAGCATCTCTGGCTTCAGCTGCGCCCGGGGCGCGTCTCTTCTCTGACTCTTAGATGTCTCAAAGGTGCTTTTGCTTTTCCATCTCCTGTTCGCTCCTTGACTATAGAAACAACTAGGGCTCGGAGGTGCCTCGGAGCCCGGGGAAGCCTCCGGGAAAGCTCGATGTGTCAGCGTTCAAGTCACACGCGCCCTCCCTTCCTCCCGGACAGTCCGGGAGACGTGTTCATTTACCAGCGCTGGCAGAGCCGGGGACACTTTCCTAGTCACACACCTCCTTCCGGCTCCTGCACGGCCCAGATTCTCGGCGAAGGAAGATTTCTAAGAACTGCAACAAAGGGGTCCTATGAGAACAAAGGGACCCTGCTCAGGTCCGAAGGTGTCCACGGTGCGGGCTGCCGCCTGCCTTCCTCACGCTGGCTAAACTGCACCAATCCTGTCGGGGCGGCAGCCTTTCAGGATGGAGATTCGCACTGAAATTCTGTAGCCACCTGCGGAGCAAAGGGTCAGACCCCTGCTCTGTGGCCGAGTCACATCAGCACCCAGGCGGTCCGTGCTGCGAACCCCCGGGGGTGTGGCTTTTGTCCCTTCTCCTCATCACTGGGCAGAGGGAGCTCAGCTGGCACCGCTGTCCACCTCCACCTGCAGAGCAACTCTCACCCCCTCTCAGTTCAAGCAGCACGCAGCCCCAGAATCATCACAAACGCTGCTTTCCTGGTCGCAGGCTGCGAGCATCAGTGTTCAGGTGGATCTGTGAACACAAGGTCAAATTAGACACACTCAGAAGATGAGACTGCTGAGGACCGCTTTAGGGTCGGTTCTGAAAGCGTGGATCTTTCACTCAGGATCCAGTATTCTATCCACGGTGCTCACTGTGGGTGACCCACTCCGAAACCACCCACAACTCCTGATCCTCCTCTGTCTTCTCCTACTGTAGAAGCTGGAAAGCACGATGTTCATCTTTTCTCTTTCTATGGGGCTTAGATGCAGCTCTGAGTCCTACTTCCGGCTTCTGATGTGGAAGCAGAAGGATCTAGAGAGGCACAAGTTGTAAGGAGAGCAATTTTAGCTCGCCTTTCTTTCTCCTGCCAGTGATACGGATGGGTGTGTGGTTGGAGCTGGGGCAGCCATCTTGTAACCACTGAAAGGAAAACTATGGACTGTGAACCCTAAGGAAGAAGAGAGAAGAGCCCAGGGCCTTGAGGACTGCACTGAGACATCGCTCCAACCATCAGCTCCCTAGCTCTGGGTCAGTCGCAGTGACGTCTGCCTAACCGTCAACATGGAGTTGTCTGGCAGCCGAGAGAAGGTGAAATCTTGTCTGAGAAGCGCTGATCACACCCTGACTCTGGCAGATGTGGGCTGTGTGGCCCCTGTGTAGGTTCCCGAAACTCTCTGAGCCTTGGCTTCCTTATCTTTTAAAGAAGAGGTGAGGCAGTGATTTTGCAGAGTTCCCTAAGAAAGCAAATGAGCCCGTGGGAAGGGTGCTGCCTGTGGCCTGGTACACAGAAACGTGCTCCTCAGACCTTCGGTCCGCTGCTACCCAGCGCCGCCATCTGCAACTCGCGCTGGCAGATTTTACCCACAGAGCCTGACGCTGATGCTTTCATGTGTTTTTTGACTGTAAAATTGTGTCTTCCTGGAGTCTGCCCTCTGGGCAGTGTGAATTTGTTTTTCTTGATGTAACAAGCGATGCACAAGTCACGTGGATGTGATTTCACATGACGTCTGCCTACACGTGTTCTGTGGGCAAAAGAAATTTAGAAATGCCCCTTACCTCCATTGATCGGCAGCAAGTATTAGTGATTTAATAGCAAAAGTATTCCTGCAATTAAACAAAGGATTTAAACCACGCAGAAAAATCGCAAATACCGTCAGCGGACCCCGGGCCTCGGTACAGGCCCTGACTCAGCCCTCCTCCAGCGCAGTCTGCACTCGGTGACTCTCGTCCCAGGAGTGCAGCGCAGGGAGGGAGGAAGGGGAGACCTTCTTCACCCGGGAGAGCTCACGGCCCGCCCCAGTGGGTGGTGGGAGCCGGCCACCCCCTGTAAGTCATGCTGGCGGAACCTGCATGAGGCGAGGAGAAAGCGCCATGATACAGGGGGCTGAAGGTGGCATCCACTGCTGGGGTCTCCTCCCCAGATGCACCCCTTCCTTGTCATCAGGAGAAAAGCATCGCACACACTCCAGTAAAGAGGTAGCCAATCAAATTCAGCACCTCTCCAAACTGTCAAGGTCATCGAAACCAGAAACTGCTGAGAAACTACAACCACCAAGAAGACCTTCAGGAGCGGTGGCAGCTCTTGTGTAGGATCCCCGGTCAGGGGGAAACCCCGGGGGACATCAAGAAAATCTCAGTAAACGCTGGCCTCAGTCATAACAGTGCTAAGTGACAGCGATCAATTGCAGGAAGTCTACTGTGCTGACCCACATTAACGACAGGGGGTTAGAGGGTAGTATGTGGAAAGTCTGTCCTAACCTCTAAAGCGTTCTCAACACGGATTACTTTGAAGTCTGTTTTAGAAATTCACTGGATTTTATTTACCCCAGCATTTTCTATGTGTATTTGAACATGAGGATTCTGTAACTCTCCCCAGGATCTCTGCTAATATTCCACGGGGAGCATTTCTGAAAGCCGTTAACCACATTTAACAAATTTCTAATGAGAATTTTTAAACACTTTCTACTGTAAATGAAACATTCAAACACTCACTCTTGCCGGTTAGTTTATTAATTTAATTGTACATTCATATCTAAAGCAATGATTAAAAGGCTGCGGCAATTTCAGCAGATCACCATGCTCTTCTCAAGTTCTGCTCAGTGAATGGCTTTAGCCAAGCAGTGTCTGCACCCAGGGGAGTGGCCTGGGCCGCGCGTCCTCCAAGTGTGCTGGCAGTGAGCCACTGGGAGGCTCCTTTGGGAAACGTGAAAAGTCCCACGGACAGACTTCGGGGCATCTCTATGTTGCTTCAGGGTCCTTGTAGGTCTAAGGACCCCGCTGTCTGTACCAGTCCAATCTGTCACTGCAGGGGCCAAGCCCACCTCAAAGCAGCCCCCAGGACAAATGCATGTATTGGTTCAAGTACTGGGTTGACAGAAAAAGGAGAGGTAAAGCCCCTGTTTCCAGCATCCCTGCATCCCGGCCCAAGAGACTGGAAATGTTCTCTCTGGCTTTCTCTCTTGCCTGGCTCCCCACCCCCTTGGGTGGTATCGTGTTATAACCAGATGACCCCTCAAAGCCCCATGTGCTAAAAGGTGGGGGTTGGGGAGGTCAGTAGATTTGGGGGTCGTGATACTTTTATCGCTGGATTAGTCCCCTTTTGAGTCTGAATGTGCTGGGAGGTGGGACCTGGTTGGAGGGGTGCATCACTAGGATGAGTACCGGAAGGGCCTATTTCCCTCCTCCTCCCTTGACCCTTCCCTGCCTCCTTCCTGCTCTGCCAGGGACTGTTTCTCCTCTGCCACGAGCCACCCTGCCTTGGAGCCAGCCAACCATGGACTGAAACCTCTGCACATTGTGAGCAAAAACAAACCCTCCCTCCTTTAAACTGAGGGTGTTAGGTATCGTGACTGAGCAACAAGAAGGCAAATAAGGCGGTTGAGTCTCAACCATGTGGCCCAGTCCAGCCGGTCTACCTTGGGCTGGATCTATGGGCTTTAAAGAGACAACTTGCCAAGCTGTTTCTCTGAACTGCAGAGGTTTCTGAAGATCTTTCTTCCTTGTCTTATAAAAGCACAACCCATAGCTCCACCTCCCCTTCCCATGGCCGTGTGTGTGTGTGTGTGTGTGTGTGTGTGTGTGTGTGTGTGTGTAAACTTACTTTTCTTATCAAGATACCACTGGAACACAATCCTCCTGTCTCCAAGCCAGCCCAAAGGCAGCCCCTTTCCCAGCAGCCCCCAGCAACTCAGGGCTGGGACCTGTGTGTGCTCTCTGGGCCTGTCGCGTCCCCACACGTGACCTAGTCTGCTACTGGCTGGGGTTATGAGCCTGGTTCCTTCCACACAAGGCACAAAGACCAAGAGGGGCAGAGAGAGGGTCTTCAAGGAAGAATCTCCCCGCTCTTGATACAAAAGCAAAAGAGGATGGGAAATAAGAGGCTGAAGAACTCTGTAACCTGGAACAAGAAAACCTACAGCTCACCAGTTCCTTTGTTGGAGAAAAGTTGCATTTCAATTGTTAAAGAAATTTTACACCAACACATAAGGGGCTGTTCAGAGACAAATTAAGAAGATTCCTTTTTATGTATTTAACACATCGATTATTTTTATTCCCTTTCTCTCCTTCTCTCCCTCCATCTCTGGATCCCTCTCCAATTTGTAAATCTATCTCCTTGTTCCCTGTTTTTATCTTGCATTTTTGTATTTGTTTTTTAAAAGTATTTATACTTTGGTTTTATCAAATAAGAGAAGTTCTACTGTATTTAAGCATATGTGTCTGATTTATTTCACTTAAAGTTATGGTCTCAAAGTACCTTGATTTTCCCACAGACTACTCAGTTTATCCTTCCTGATGGCAGAGTAGCAATCCACTGTGTATAAATACCACATTGTTCTCACCCATTCATCTGTTGATGGCTATATACATTGCTTCTAAGCTTCAGCTATTATGGATCGTGCTGCTAGAAACACAGGTATAAGCCGTAAAATGATGCCTTTAGCTCTTTGGTGAAGACACCTAGGAAGGGAGGAGCAGGGCTGCATAGTGTATCTAGCTTTAGCTTTTTGAAAACTGCATGCTGATTTCCATAGTGGGCACACAACCTTGAGTTCCCACCCTCGGTACGGAAGAGTCCCTTTTCCCCTGCAGCCTCGCCAGGGTTTGTTATTGCTTCTTTGTTCCGATGGTTCTTTTTCTGCATCCTATTGTCTAAGCCATGTAAGACACTTGGTTCAGGCCAAGTTTGTTTTCCTCAGTGGGTTTCCTATGTAATCATATCCAGCATTGAATCCAAGCACAGCTAAAAGGCCCAGTCCTCTAAGCCTGAAATTATCTCTTTCAAATCATCAGGCACCTGAATACGTGATGCTTCTGTATGTGAACAGCTGCTGTGGGTGGAACACTGTCCTCCGCGTTCACATGGTGTTAACCCCACCATCCCAGAATGTGGCCACATCTGGAAAGAGCCCAGCACAGATGTAACTCATTAGATGAGGTCATTAAGCTGAAGTTAGTGTAACTGTGTCCTAAGAAAAGGAAATTCAAAGATGCTCACACAGGAAACCATGTGACAAGGAAGCCAAAGACACAAAAATCACTAGAAATCACAGAAGCCAGCCAGAGGGCTGTAAGGGGGTCTCCCTCAGAGCCCAGGAAGGAACCAACCCAGCCCAGTGACCCCTTCATCTTGGGCTTTTGTGCTCCAGAAATTTGAGGCAATAAATTATTGATATACTATAGCATCTAATTCTCCGTGCAAGAGTCCTAGAAGATAAGTCCACCAGTGTGTTAGCTATGTTTCTTGTGGCTGAAACAAAATACTCATACTTAAAATTGAAGGGGAAAAAGTTTATTTAGCTCACAGTTTGCAAACATTTCAGTTCATAATCAACTGGATCCTGGGCAGGAAGGCACAGGGCAGAGGGGCGTCGCAGAGGACAAAAAACAGTTCATAGATAGCGTGGAAGGTAGGAGGCAGGAGGCAGTGCAAGCAGTGTGCAGCAGGCCCTCTTTCCGTTCCTTACATTCTCCCCAGGCTACACACCCTCAGGGCAGGCAGCACCCACACGCAGGGTGGCCTTCCCATTATCCACAAGCAGAACTGAGCCAAATCAATCAGTGGAGTAATTTAGTAATCACATGCTCTTAACCCACGTGCAGGCATCCTAGATCCAGCCACTTCTGAAAGCCTCACCTATGACCGCATGAGGCCTTGGGGGACATCTAGACACGAGCCATAACAACCAGCGAATGAAACATGAACCTGGTCATGAGATTAGCAGGGTCCCAGGTTAAGTGCTAAGGGCAGACCCCGAGATGACCGTCCATCCCTGGAGCCCAAGCCAGTGATGACGGTCCCACTCAGAAGCCTCTGTTCTCCTCCCTGCAGTGTCTCAGCAGAGCCTGGAGAGTGCGGGTAATGTCACTCTGAGCTGGTAACACTGGTTGCCGGGATCTTCCAGCCCTGCCAATGGACCTCAGAACTGATTTGAGATTAAGGCAACTGAGGGCAGTGGCAGCCAGGAAGTTTCCAACATAGAGGTTTTGCAAAAATACCATTAAATTGTCACAGACCAACTGTTCTCACAGTTACAGACCATAATTATGTGATGCTCACTCAAACCAGGAGAAATAATCTCCTTATGAAAAATGCATGCAGTTAATCAAAGATGAACATTTTATTCAGTAGTTCTTGCCCTTCCCAATACTAATTATATTTATCCTCTTTTATTCATGCATTGTTTTGATAAAAATGTAATCACGGTTTGGTAAATCCATCTCCATTTGTTGAACAGCAATGCTGATCACATCTCCTCTATTATGACCTGCACTGCAATGGGTTTTGCACCAATATCCACCCAGTGAATCACATCTGCCATGACAGGATAAGGGAGCTCGCACGCCAGATGCGCTTCCAAAGCCTGTCTGTCTGCGCTGCACCGTCGCTGGTGTTGCTGGGAGAATGTCTTGTTCCCAAAGTGGTGGGGAAGGGGGCAGGACGAGGGTGAACACAGAAGCACCTCAAATAAGATGCACAGAGGTCTTTGCTGCGGCTTTTCCAGTTCTGATTTGTGCTGTGTAAAGTGATGGAGGTGTCAGGCTTAGGGAAGTAACTTATCCAAAAGAAAACAGCTCCTGAAGGACCGTTGTGAGTGTCCTTGTCAGCACTGCTGCCATTCGGCCAGCGGGGATCTGAAACACCCACCTGCACCGCTTCTCCCAGAGAGCCCGGCAGGAGGCCGCGTCCTCAGCGGGGTCAGCAGACATCATGGAAAATCGTTGATGATCCGTAAATCCCGCGGGGAGGCAAATGGCTTATCTGTGGCCTCTTAGGAGGTCCATGGTACAAACTGAGAGCGAGCGAAGTAGAACGTGATATTTAACTTCCCTTCGGGTTTTTTTTTTTTTAGCACCATTTGCAATTGTCTCTTCCCCTTGGCTGTAGTTTTTGTAATTTAGCGCATTGTGTAAATGGCTTGCGCATTAACACATCTGCCCAGGAGCCTCCTGTGAAAGTCTGTCCTTTACCTCCCCATCCAGGTGCCTGCAAGACCCTTCTGAGCACCTGGCGGCCTGGACACTTGTGGAGAGCAGAGAACTTTTGAGCTCAGGGTGGGGGCGTACTGTAGTCAGGGGTTTGCGTGGCAAACGATTTAATACAGGACACATAATTAATAGAATTATTTCATAATTGTCATCCAAAGAGTCACAAAAAGTGCAAGAAATCTATCCATGTGCTAAAGATCCCAGTGAATCCAGCTGAGGGCCTGGATCCCACAACAATGCCCTGCATGAGTCCAGCTGAAGACCTAGAGCCCATGACAGTGCTTCCCACGAGTCCACCTGGAGGCCCAGAGTCCACTACAATGACTCATGCAAGTCTGTTTCACAGATCTGCGCTGGGAAGGCCCCAAGGTCAGCAGTAGAAGCTCGAAAGTCTACGCCAGTGGGGTGAAGGAGCTGGGCCAGTAGGCTGAGGGTTCTACACTGGAGACAAGAAGTGCTGCTAAAAGGAAGAACCAGAGCTGTGCTGAAAAGCACCACAGCCATCCTCAGCGACAGCGAGGTCCGGAGCTCCTCTGCCGACAACGCCTGAGTTCCTATCAGGAAGCCAGCAAGACACCCTTCTCCAGGAGAACAGATGGCACCAGGAGAACCAGTAAATCCACGATGCTTCTTCCTCCCTCCAGGTCTCCTTTTTATGTTGTTGGCGAGAGTCCCCAGATGGACCCTCCACACCCAGAACTGTGCTCAGTTCAGCTGGGCGGCACACGCTGACCGCAGTCATCGGTCCACCACAGAGCGCTGCTTCATGCCGCCTTGTAGAAAGAGCTGCCAGCAACCCACGGGATTTATAGGTGACCTGTGAGGAGAACATGCAGGGCCACTGAGGCTCCCACTTTCCCCCTGAGATCAGGCCAGTGGCACCTGCTCACCAAGATCCACCGCCAGCGAGCTGTGGGCCTCATGTTACATCAGATGTGTCTCCTCGGCCACTGTCTCTTCTGTCACAGCCATGCAGACATGACCACAACACCACGCTCCCGCTGACCTTGGCACTGTTAGAATACACGAGATTTAATATCGGCATTGTTTGTCTGCCCTCTTTAGTAAACAGCCTGCAAGAGCAACGCGGCTGTATCCTAGGAGGACATGGACCAGGCACAGCTGTAACCTAAGTTCTATGGCAGCCGACGTGTAAATACTCACCGATTTCATCCTCCTGTCTCTAGGATGGTGAGAAATCCAGCTGCTGTTCTGTCCTGTGTAAATAAAGACCCACCCAACAGGTCCGAGTCCCTGATCCCCGGAGGCCCCAGCTGGCGTCTGGTGCAGGTGGCAGGCTGAGTGCAGGTTACCGATGGCACCACGTTGGTGGGGGGGGACACCTGCTTCCCTCCTGGGCATCCGGAGCTGCAGCACTTACCGGCCGAGGTGTCCTCCTGAGCAGCACACTTAGCAACCTAGCAAGACCCCGTCTCAAGGTGTCTGAATAAATACCCGCTACCACAAGAAAATAAAGACCTGCAAATAGAATTTCCAATCCCCGCTACCACAAGAAAATAAAGACCTGCAAATAGAATTTCCAAAGCACCCTTTCAGGCTCCTTCCTTCTAGGAGACTCCCGCTTGGGAAGCGCTTGGGATGGTGTGTTTGTTCAGAAAGACGGAGAGTATGCAGTATCCTGTCACGGAGAATCCCATTGGGAGAGCTGAGGGGAGACAGCGCTGTCGCGTTCCAGAGCTTGGACAGGTATCCCCAGGAAACAGCAAGGACAACACCCCACAGAGCACTGCTAAGGCCTCAGGAGGGCAGGTGACTGCTCGTTCAAAGCGATGGGCAGAGAGAGGCAGGTGGGGAGACGGGTAGATACACGCCTCCTCCGATGTGGGGGAGAGGCCCAGAACCCCGCGGTAAGGCTGACTGCTCGCATTTCAGCTCCGTGAGTTGCCAAACGAGTGACCCCGACAAGCCGTCTTGCTTAGCCTCGGCTCATCCTAAGGGCTGGACACGCGTGATAATTAACGACCCTGCTGACTGGTTGGTGTCTTGTGTGAACTTTTAGTGTATTTTATGTCATTTGTATTCAAATTTTTCATGATTGCCACTGCTATCATTGTCCATTCTTAAACTGACTCAAATGGTAGGAAAACACTCAACAGCAATTATTTGACTTCGCTACAAATACTCGTGCGGAAGGTCAAGGAGCCGTGCGTGAGTACACGCGTTTGCCTTGGGGACTTCTCTGACTCCTCCTGTGTGCAGGCTCTGAACTGTGACTGAGTTCTGCTCCATGCTGGGCATGGTAAGGTCAGAGAGGGTGAGTCCCCATCCTTGTCCTCCTGGGCTGCTGTGGACAGGACCAGGGAAGCCCCTGAGCTGATCAGGGCAGCAGCCGGACATTGCCTCTGACGCTCATGTGTTGGGGAGACACAGGACAGTACTATTAAAACAAGACTTTAGCCAGGCATGGTGGGGTCCACCTGCAATCCCAGTACTCCAGGGGGCTGAAGCGAAGGACTGCAAGGCTGAGCCCAGCCTGGACAGCTCAGTGACTTAGAGAAGTAGGTAGTGGTCAGATAGAAAGACAGATGGTAGACAGCTAATGATGGACAGCAAATGACAGACAGATGATTGATAGATGAAAGATGATAGATGAATGGATGGATAGATAGATAGATAGATAGATAGATAGATAGATAGATGAGAGATAGATAAGAGATAGTGCTATGGATTAAAAACTGGTAGTCAACTTAACACCACTGAATTAAATCAGCATGGTGCTGAGTGTAGATGTTCACCTGAGGAAAGTTGCCAGCATAAAAAAAGTCATAGAGAAGAAGAGCGAGGCATTGTGGGTTCTCTAAGTATTGCTGTTTGAGCCATTGGTCCTCCTGGAGGAGCTCACCATGACCAGCTTCCCCAGTGTGAGTTCGACCATTGTCATCGGAGGAGCTCAGGACCTTGTTGGTGAGAGTGGCCGTGGCTCACTTTGGGGAGCCGTGGTCCTCACATCGAGCATCACTTTCCGGCTCTGGAGGGGAAGACGTGCTGTGTAATCTCCAGGACAAACCTGTCATGCTGGCTTTCTGGCATGTACTCGACTGTTCTTGTTGTCAGAGGAGCTCAGGACCTCTATGTCACTGAGGATGGCTGCATTACTTTTCAGGGCAGCCCTGGGTCTTATTGTGAGCATGACTTTCCAGCTCCAGTATAGAACCCAGTGTGGAACCCTCAACCTACCAGCACAGCTCCTTCACCCCGCTGGCACAGACTTTCTGACTTCCACCGCTGACCTTTGGGCCTTCCCAGCACAGATCCATAAAAGAGACTGGTGTGAGTTCTTCTCATGGGCTCTGGACCTCCACTTGGGCTTGTGGGAGTCATTGTCATCAGCTCTGGGTTTTCATCAGGTCTCATGCAGGACACTGCTGTGGGATCCAGGCCCTTGGCTGAATATTCTGGGTCTTAAGTGTTCTGGACAGATTCCCTGCACTTTCTTGTGTTAACTCTGGGTGACCATCATAAAATAATACTGTAAATTCTGTGTCCTGATCCTAATTGTTCTCCTCACATCCCTTGACTACAACAGATAGATAGGTAGACAGGTAGATAGATAGATTGATAGATAGACAGACAGGCAGACAATGGGCCAGAAATGCAGCTCAGTACGAAGGTCTTGGGTTCAATTCTCAGTGCCACACATACATGTACATATACAAGTATAAATATAAATAAATAAGAAAACTAAGTTTGCATCTAGGACAGTGCAGCAGGAAGAACCTTTGAATGCCCTCGGTTCCTGTTCAGTGGGAGAGGAGGGAGGCATCTACTTCCTCCCAGCCTTTATATCCAGGACGACTCTGAGGAGGATGCGGATGGGCTGGGAGCAGGGGAGCCCGGAGGGGCTACTGCAGCAGTGGAACTGACTTGTGCATATTGACCTTAAATCCCGAAGCTTTGTTCAATTCATTCATCAGTTATAGTAGTTTTCTGTCAATTTCATGTAACTTTCTACAGAGAAAAATCCCATATGCAGGAAAAGGCAGCCTCCAGGCTGGATTTCTTTCACGTCTCTCCTTCACCTTATTACACTGGCTGAGCCAGCTTCTGGCACAGACTCGAAGGGAAGTGGCAAAGTTGACATCTCGTCTTGTCTATCCAGGAAGAAAGCATCTGAGTTTTCCGTATTTAGGTATGAAATGAGATACAGATTGGTGTAGACCACATTTATCAGGCTGAGGACATTCCCAGTTTCCTGAGATTTTTGATCAGGCACAGACATTTGATTTTTTGTCAAACACTTTCGGTGCATCTATGCAAATCACCTTAAACCCTTTGATTTTTAGTCTGTTCATTCTCTGAACTTCACTGAATGTTTTTCCCTTACTATCAGCCTTAGAAGACAAATCGGGGGTGTTCCCTACTCACCCCGTTCTCTGGTGCACCCCGTGCCAATCCCCAGCATCCGCCCTCCATCTGCTTCTCTGCACACTGGTTCTTTTCCCTGTACATCTCCACAAACCCTCCTCTGCCATCCCTGAAAACTTCCTCCAGTTGCATCACCGAGGAAGACATTAGGAATGTGCCCTTCTGCGGTTGTGCTGATAACTTGGTTTCCAGTCAAGGCCGAGGCGTGAAAGGAAAAGGCAGACTCAGCCCGCTCCCATTTCCCCAGCAGGGTCTGCCCCCCTCTCCCAGCAGGGAGCTGAAGCGAGCACAGAAATCACTGCAGCACTGGTTTTCTGCCTCTCATGGACCCCATTCCCCATTGGTGTCCACAGCTGGAGGACCATCCTTTCATCCATGTGTGACTCTCATGTGTGATTCTCATTTGTAGCAAGCAGAGTCAGGGTCAAAGATTTCGAGTCTCAAGAGCCTTTGTTGTGTGGTTTAACATTTCTCTCCAAAACAAGGAACAGCCAGAGCCCAAACCCCAAATACGGCCAAACTCACAGGAGGCAGAGAAAGACTTAGGAAAATGCCATCTCTGAACAGCATTCCGCCTTTCACTTTCACACTTCAGTCTTAACTCAGAAGCCCAGTCATTAACACCACTGAAGGAGGGGCACCCCTAGAATCCTTCTTAGGAACCCCTGGGGAAGTTCTCAGTGTTGCAATAGACCTCCAGGAAAGATTGTTTAGGGAAGTGTTGTCGTCTCAGCTAACCTGCTCTGAGCCTCCATCTCTGACTTTGCAAGCGGAATCCCAACACAGCATATTTCTTGGTCTTTAGCTCCAACATCACATGACCCTACATGAAGGCTTCACTTAGGTTTGCCAAGCGAGGGCGGCTTCAACAACTCCACACGGTAGACAGGGCATCCTCGTAGCACTTAGTCTACAGACCCTGCGGAAAGGTTCCCAGACTTGTGCCAGGAGCTCTCACACACGCGCACCACCCTCTGCTCCCAGGAGAATCCAAATCTGTTTTTGGACATCTACTCCTCACTCACAGCCTCGGACCAAGCTCGCACTAACCGGAAGCGCCTTAATGGGAGTAACAGTAATTGGTCCTGACTGCCGGGGACTGGCTCATGGACTGACAGGTACCTTGGAAGTTCTCCTGGGAAGACTTCGGTTAAATAATAATAGTAATAATAATACTTTTACAGCGAGCTTCAGAAATGGTTTCTCTAGTTCCTACAGCAGCTCCATCTAGATGTAATACTGCTATAGCATCCCGCTACCTGCACGAAGAAGGAGATTCCCCAGCGAGGGAACAGGTAAAGGCACACAGCCTGGGTCTCAAAGCGACTGCTGAGCTTCCGGATCAGTGGACCCTAGAGCGTCTCGCAGGCCACTCACTCCATTACTGAGCAAGACAGAGTTCTTCTTGCTTAAGATTTGAGCTGGGATTGTGTTACTTTATTTGAAATTATTTGATCATACTAAAATTAGCACCCTTCTCAATTACAGAAGAGAATCTGAAATACTTCCCTGGTCTGACACAGTTTGTTAATGGTGGAGCAAGAAATTAAATTTAGTTTTTCTGCCTTCAGGTCTATTGCTGGAGAGAGGAGAGGAAGATCAGGAGTAAAATCTTTAATAAGATGGTGGAGAATCTGAAGCAGGATCGACTCAGTGCTGGTAGGAAGCTTTTCAGAGGGACGGATAACACCTGATCCTCTATCTTAGCTTTTTCCTGGAGTTTTGATCTGACCCTCCTTCCGGCTGTTAGACTGAATTCTCAGGAAGCAGATAAATTGGGAGACGGGTTCTAAGCCTTTCTCCTCTTGGTTTAAACTCCCTCACACTGTGTCCTCCTCTTCCTTGGTAGCCGTGACTATTCATTGGTTCTTGGAACAGAGACTTTTGACCCGTGGGAGACTATGGTTACCACTGTGCTCACCAACATAGTGTTTCTGTCACACCCACTCTTGCTTCTCCGTGGAAACAACTATCAGGGTGTAGCCTGATTGTTTTTTTTAGACAAAATGGAAGTTTCCCTGCTCACCCAAGGGGCTTCTAAGAAGCCCCTTTGCTCACTGACATACTGTCCCCTGCATCATACTGCTCTTTGAGTTTAGCACTTGTGTGAGGTGTGACTTGAAAAGGAACAAAGCCCAGTATTTTTAAGTTATTCCAGTTAAACTCACACTGCCAGTGACACAGAGGGGAGGTGGTTCTCCCTCTCTTCCAGCCCGCCTCGCTCATCAGCCTTCCACCCTGATGGAGAATTCAGCTAAATGAGCCTCTCATTTTCTCCCCAACATGGAAGATTCAGGTGGAAAAGTGTATGCGTGAGAGGCTGAGGGATCTGATTAACATTTGCCTATCATGTTTGAGAAATGGCATGTTTTCCATAAAATGCATCCCATGGCGAAAGAAACATTAATGTCTGAGCAAGACAAAAGGGTGGTCTTGTGGCTTTTTAAAATTGTTTTTGTCATTTAATGTCCTAAAACTATCTGATAACCACACTATCCTACTTCAGTTATTTATATAAAAATACATTAACTTATGGAAGCCATGAGCAAGAACGTGGATTTGCAGTTTCAGGTAAGAGTCAGCTGAGACCCCTTCCGATAGCTCGTGGCACCAGGGTCTGTGTGCTGTGCCACAGGCCAGGCCGAGGGGCAGAGACTCTCCCCTGAGCGTAGGAGCTCGATCCAAGTCTTTGCCCCTGGCCAACCACAGCTGCTGCTTGGTTCTCACAAGGTCAAGCTTGTCTTCACCTTGAGTGCTGTATGTGTCCAAAGCTCAGTACCCATGATGACCTGGCTGCCTTCCTTGTATTGGACGAAGGCAAAGACTTCCTCTCGGAACTGTCTGTGCTTCCCTGGCCATTCGTTCACAAGAGAGGCTGATCAGAGCTCGTGGAATTGAGGATCCTCAGAATCAGCACATCCCAAAAGGGTGACATCCAGACTCACTGGGGACTTTCCCAATATTTCTCTGCACAGGAAAAAAAATTCCACCCTCACTGTAAACAGGGGACAATGAAAGCCAAGTTCACCCTGGGTTATTTCCAACCTATAAGTTTCCAGGATGGAAAACAGGGGGCTGGAGTAATGAGACCAGAGCTCAGGGTGTCTTACACTGGGAAATGCTCTTTTTAGTCATATTTGTCTTTTGGAGGGCTGGGGATTTAGCTCAGTGGCATAAGTATTTGCCTTGCAAGCACATGTTCATTAGTTCGATCCCCAGTACTGATAAAAAAAAATTTTTTGTCTTTTGGAACAGGGACATTACATTGCTACTAGGGAACCAGTACCACTTACCATGGTAGGAGGTAAATACTGGGAATGAGCACATAAATCCACAAAGCCAGGGTCTCAAAAGCTCACCTGTTCTTTTTTGCTGACACTTCTGACCTTGAGTTTGGTTCTGACTTCCTCTGTCTCTGTCTCTCTGTCTCTGTCTCTGTCTCTCTCTCTCTCTCTCTCTCTCTCTCTCTGTCTCTCTCACATTGAACCAGGAGACTCCACAGGATCCCAACCAAAGCCACTCAGATGCAAAGCAGGAGAAAGGGTGGGACCATTGCCAGGCGTTCCTTGGGGACTAACATCCACGCAAGAACAGAGAAGAGGTTCTTGATTTTACTTTCACGTCGTGCTTATTCCACAAGGCAACCTTGTTCTGGCGAGCTGCCGCCAGCCGAGGTTACAGACACAGAACAGCGGAAGAGGGGAGCAGAGGGTTTGGGCAGAGCTCTCCAAGCCCGCCACGCTCCCTGCGGTGACCCGGCAGAACTGTCCCTCTCTCTAGCCGCGTCAGTTTCCCCGGCAGCTTAGCTGCACTGCAAACCCACAGTGTCCTGGGCTCACCCCGGGGGGACGGTCTCCTGTCTCAACATTAGAAGCTCGGGGCGGCAAATGCACTCGAAAGGACCAAAGGACAGCTGAAGGGCAACGTGACATGAGGTTATCTAGCTGACACGGTACTGACGTGAGGACATGCACGTCTTCTGTGCTGGGCAAGGTGGGCTCGGTCTGACAGCTTCACTTACTAGTGAGATACGAGCACACGGGATGGTATTTATCTGGGATATCTGGCAACTCTGTTTTTAGTTCAGTTTTGTTTTGTTTTGTTTTGTTTTGTTTTTTAAGAAGCTCCACACT
This sequence comes from Hydrochoerus hydrochaeris, assembly GCA_004027455.1. Classification (NCBI taxonomy): domain Eukaryota; kingdom Metazoa; phylum Chordata; class Mammalia; order Rodentia; family Hydrochaeridae; genus Hydrochoerus; species Hydrochoerus hydrochaeris. The sequence goes on along the minus strand of PVLA01004134.1, from coordinate 23,307 downwards.
GGTTTCCACAGTGGCTGCACTAATTTATGTCCTCACCAGTAATGTAGACAGACTCTCCCTGCCCCATGCTGGCCGTTGTGTGTCTTTTCTTGGACTCCTGGTGATGGCCTTCGGGCCGGGGCGAGAGGAATCTCAGTGTGCTAGGGGAGTCCTCTTCAGGAAGAGTTTGCCTGTGCCCATGGCTTCAGGTGCTTCCTCTGCGTTTTCTTCCAGCAATCTAAAACTTCAGGTCTTATTCCCGGGCACTTGATCCATTTTAAATGATTTCTGTATAGAACACTGGTTTAAGGAGGACTAGGACACAAGCCATTACTGTTCAAATTCATCACCATTTTGCTGCATCTCGCTGGCGGTTAAGTACTGAGACACTTGGGAGTTTTTTAGATTCTGAGATTACAACACAAATGACACAGAAATACACAAGAACAGTCTCTGTCCCCAAGCAAGCCATGCCCGGCCGCACACTACCACATGCACAGACCCTGGCTCACAAAACGGAAGCAGCCCCTGCCCTTGTGGAGTTTGTGGCTTGGCAGCTTACACATTATTTTTTAAAATTCTATAACATTTCCAGTTAGGTATTGCTGCAAAACAATTTGCCAATAATTTCATGGTATAAAACAGGAGGCAGCAATCCATGGCTGGCAACCAAACCCTAATGGGCACTCTGTCTTTGTGAATAAAGTTTTACTGATACATAGCCATGGTTGTTCATTCACTATTATGTCTGATTCTTTTCACATTATAATAGCAGAGTCCAATAATTACAACTGGTAAGGAAAGGCCTTCAAAGACTGAAATGTTTACGAGCCAGACCCAACTAGGAAAAGCTGTCAGCTAATGGTGGAAAACAAAAAAATGTGTTTGTGCCTGCAGCAGTACCAAGGAGTGTGTGGAGAACAGGAGAGGCTGACACGTACACAGTGGAAGATGTTCGTTTGCTTGCTGGTTTTTAGCGTGGCCACTAACGTATCCTTCCAAAGCTAAGAGCACACTTGCCTGGTAAAGAGAAAGCCGCGGCCCACTCGGGACACAGCAGAAGCCCATTGCACTGATGACAGTGCTTCTTTTGGGACCTAAGGTGTGATTTTTCTCCAGCTGGATTAATCAGCTCTTCTGTGCTGAGACACAGAAACCCCACACCAATACCTTAAAGGAGGAAAGTAAGAGGTGCGGTCCGTGGTCAGTTGGCGTTGAGGCGGGACTATCATAGTGGAAGGACTTGATGGACAGCTGTTTAGTTCCAGAGGACAGAGGACAGCAACAGATGGGAGGGAGGCAGAGCTCAGATACAGACGCAAGACGATGTCCCCATGATCCAGCAGGGACACCCAGGGGCAGGGGCAGTCTGTGCTCATCCCCTGGGAGCTCACATGCCAGTCAAGTGGACACAAACGTACCCACTAAAAAGCCCCTGCCCTTGGCTCCGCTGTGAAACACAGCCTTCTCCTCTTAGGGCGGGTCGGCCCTGGGGCTGCCAGGTCCCTGGCGTACCTTGAGGTACCACAAGAGCCAACTAATCTTTCTGTCCACAGACGATCACCGTGTTTTCAAAGAGAACGTAGTTCACGTTCTACTGCTTGCGTGCAGTCACAGACTTTCTGAACCTAGTGAGGGCAGCGAGCCCCCTCGTGAAATGCTAAAATGACCTGATTTCTTAGACCTCACACAGGTGTCCTGTCCATCCGGGGACTCTGACCTGTTTGCATCCGTAACTCACCAGCTCAGCGCCAACTCTGCCCTCCCATCATGGCCCCACCACGCTGCTGGCATTCTCAGGCTAAAGACTTCCACCTGCTTCCCCCTTATAACTGGTTTCCTTCCTAAATTGGTAATTCAAAGCTGAGCTTGAAATTATCCACAGAGCCAAGACATTAGTGGAAGGTGGGGAGACAGCTGTCCATCCGTCCATCCATCCGTCTTAGCCAGATGGTGCCCCGAGAACACCAGGAGGCTCTGCAGCTGCAGCCTAGGCTCAATCAGGTGAGTTAATTGTTCCAGGCCTCCGGACTCGGACGTGCAGACCAGGTCTTAAGTGGCTGCCCGAAGCTGCCTGGGGCACGACTGCTGAAGACACAGGGCCAACACCCGCAGCCCCGCGGGCCCAGGCCGGGCACACAGACCCCGCTGCAGCACAGCACGGGTGCAGCGAAATCTCCAACCAGATCTGGAGGTGTGGACCTGACCTGCCGGTCATACTTGCTCCTGGCGCTGTTTTCCATCCTCTTTTCTTCTTCCCGCATGGGCTAGCGGAGTGTCAGAAAACCGAATCGAAGTCATTGCCAACCTATAAGAAAACATGGAGATGTCAAATCAAATTCTAGCTTTCTGGAACCTCTTGAGAAAAATCAGAGTGAGGTCAAGGGCCCTGTGACTGCATGATGAAGATCCAGGCAGCCCCAATCCTGTGTCTGTGACATCTAGTCACTGTCCCCTCACCTGTGTGCAATTGGCCAGCATTGCAGTTTCCAACCCTGATTCCAAAATTTCTCCTGTGCACGACTTTCATGCTTTCATATTCTATCAGAGACTCTGGTTTTTCAGTGACGTGTTTACAATGCCTTCTTTTTAAAAGCAAGTAAACAATGGTCACTGGAAGAGGCCCACAGCACCAGGCTCTGACTGGGGTTTAAGTCCCAACATTTCTGCTTCGGTAATTATGACAGTGGCAAGCCTGGGCTTCTCTCTGCCTCAGTTTACATACAGCAGGGATGATAGTACCATGCGTTACATGGGATGAGGTGCATGAATATGTGGGGCACAGCTTGGAAGGGCAGAAACCCTCAAGTCAGGGTGGCCATTGTTATCCTGTGACTACCAGCGCCCTCTTTGCCAACACATCCTTCTGATCCTGCAGCCCCGTGGCTGCTTTCTGCCTGCACCCTGTTGGCCTGGGGCTCTCACTCACCTCTGCTCCCCACATTCTAACCATGAGCAGCTCGACCACAAGTCAGGGTCATCATCCACACACCTGCACAGCTGCTGGGTCTTGCTTTTCCTCTGCTCGCGAAGGCAGTGTCACCACACACAACCCACAGCCACCAATATGACCAGGTGTCTCAAACCACTTTGTAACTCTAGTTCGGGTGGGATAGAAGAAGTAAATGTGACCCTGACAGCCTGAACCTGTACAGTGGAGCTCCGTGCTTGTGCTGGAGACAGCAATCTGATCCTATGCAGCACTTTTCTGGGACATGGTCCTGGGGACAACAACAGACAGGAGAGAGGCAGAACCCAGATAGAGATGCAAGGTGATGTCTCCATGACCCAGCAGGAACACCAGGAGTAGGCTGTACTCATTCCCTAAGAGCAAAGGATTCGTTTGCTACCCTTGAGAGGGTGATTGTGCCCTATGGTGGGCAGGATAATAGTCCAGGAAGATGTTCCCATGCTGCCTTACCGAAGCAGAAAGGTGAATCCAGGATGCAGGGGAGATTGCGGTGCTGGTCAGCTGATCTTAATGAGATGGATCCCTGGATTAGCCCGGGCTATTCAGATGGTCCCAGTGCAGCTACAAGGCTTACAAGCAGAAGTGGAGGAACCAGAGAGCTGGCTCCCTGGAGGTCTGCACAGCTCTCTGGGCTCTGCAGGGGGAGGAGGGAGGGACCAAAGCATGTGGCAGCCAGCAGCTGGGAGACCCAAGGAGTGGATTCTCCCCAACAGAGTCAAAAGCTGCACTGCAGACAGCTTGATTGCAGCCCACTGCGGCGATTCATGCCAGACTTTCAGCTCTCAGAGCCAGAAAGCTGTGCTGCTTTAAGTCACCAAGGCTGTGGTAATTTGTTACAGTAGCGACTGGAAAGTAATACAAAGTCTACACCAACAACTCACACAGCAGTCATGAAACCTACACTGCAGGTCAGAGTAAAGATTTCCTGCCAAGCAGCTGTGGCCACGTGAAATGAATTCCTGCTCTACAGAGGCTGTTTAGATATTGTACGTCAATAACAGAGTCTAAGCTGCCTTCCAATGCCCCTTCCCTTCTTTTTTACTAGATTTACAGACCTATATTTTCTTCCAGGCATCAAGAGGTGCATAACTTTGTTTCCTGTTTTCTTCTCCCTGGCAGCAGGCACACTGGGCCCCGCTCTGCTGATGAGACCCTATCCTAAGTGTCTAGCAGAGTGGCCACTCTTGCAGGGCTTTTGCTGGCCTAATAAAAGGAAAGGTATGGCTGTTATTATCTGCATTTTCCTTCTGGGAAGGCGGTCACTGCAGCTCCGGAGAATCTCATTGCTGGAACTGCAGCAGCCATTTGCAATGAAGAAAAAGTCCAAAGAATCGAAAAGGCCCCCACGTGGATGATATGGGGCGGTCAGAGTGAAGCCAGCGATCTCCAGACTTCTTGGTACACGAGGAGAAGAGTCTTTTGCTCCTGCCATTCGAGCCAGCCAATTGCAGATGGGGCTGGGGCCTGACAGTGGAACAGCCCTCTGCCTGCGGCAGGGAGGGTCACACTGCACAGGGCTCTGCTGCACACCTGACAGCAAGTTCTGAGAGGGAGGCTCTGCCACCCTTTGCCTTCCTCTATCTAGGTCTGCGGCCCGGAATCTACATTACCTTCTGAGATCAAGAGAAATGCCCATTGCATTGAGGCATCTCCCAGAATTCTGAAAATTACTCCAGGAATTAAATTCGACCAGAGTGAGGAGAAGGAGAAAAGAAGAGGAGGAGGTGGGGGGAAAGAGGAGAGAGAAAAGAAAAAAGAGGATTGAAAACATGCACAGTTTAAAAACAACAAGGAGAGAATCCTTGCCAACAAGAACTGGGATTATTATCATGTAAACTTTTCTGTCTCTGTGCAAGAGGGGGATGAGTCCAGAAATTCAGTGAACCAAGTTAAACTAAGCAAATGTATCGAGTGTTTACAACATGACAGTCAAGCTGACATTTGAAGACTTAAGGAGAAAGGTCAGGTACATTGTCATTTCTCCCACATGGGCCACTGGAGAACTGAACACTGCTTCAGATGACAGCGATTTACTGCATCTCTGCGACACGCCCAGCAGCCCCTGCAGTCACCAAGAACCTGAGAAATGCATTTCAATATGGTTAAACAGGAATGACTTTAAAGATGTTTGCCTCCATATGTGATTTTAATTTCAAGTTATTTAATATTTAGCATAAGGAGGGAGATTGCGATTTATTTACTTATTTAAAGTTACTGATGCCTAAGCCCGTGGAGTTGGAAAGGAAAATGAATAAGCATTTAGCTCCTGAAACTTACCTCAAATCCTGGGAAATTTCTTTTCTTTCATTGAGCAGCAAGATGTTCCTTCCACATGACTCAAAACAGAGCCCTTCTGTTGCTGGTGGGAATGTAAACTAGTACAACCACCGCGGAGATCACGGGGAGAGTCAGCAGGGACTGAACAGAAATTCCACCTGACCGGCTGTATTTCTCCTGGGCATCTCCTGAAACAGCTTGCGTCAGCACAGTACGGTGACACAGGAGCACCCATGTGCAAAGCAGCGCAAACTGAAATGACTAAATTATTTTTTATTTTAAAGAGAATATAACAAAACAAAGCAAAACAGAACAAAGCAATCAGAACAAAACAAGGCAAGCAACACAAGATTTCAAAACAGGAAATCAACAGCGGCTACCGTAATGTCTCTTGTTCTCTTCAAAGTAGCTGTCCAAACCTTCACACATATTGAAACCAAATAATAGAAAGCAGACTAAAACCAATCAAAACAAAGAATAAAAACATTATTGGACTTCAAAACAAGATGATAGGAAATCAGCAATGGCTGCCATAATGTCTCGTTTTCTTCTAAGTAGCTGTTGTTACCACCACATGTAATAAAATCACTTCTTGTAAACTCTTTAGGAGAAGATCTAGCATGTATAAGCCTAAACATGTGCATCTATCCTTTCTGTATTAGAGAGGAAAACAAAACAAAATACAAGAAAGACAAGAAACAAAAGAGAAAATAAATAGCACTAATGAAGATCCCAAAACAATAACAATACAGACTTTCAAAACAGGGTGGTAGGAACATAACTAAGATTGTTGTTTTGCATAGTTATCTACAAAAAAGTTACTCAGATTACCAGATATAAACATGCAAAATTGATCTAATCATATGGCTATTAGCTGTTCTTTTCCAGGAACTAATAGAGTTAATAGTACAATCATCTTAGCTACCTTATGTGTATATATACAAATTTATATTTTTTTCCTTTTTCCTTCCTTCTTTTCTCCTCTTCCCTGTCTGAGTTATTTTTCCCCTTTGAGCAATCTCTTACCCTTTCACAATATTTATTGAAAATCTTGTATTTTATTTACTCTTTCAATTTCTTACACTAAGGAGACAGTACACTAGTTATACAGGTGAGTTTGATTTATTTCACTTATAAGTAGGGTCTCAAGTCACAGCCATTTACCTAGAAAAGCCTCAGTGTGATCCTTCTTTACCGCTGAGTAGTACTGCATTGTATAAAAATATCACATCTTTTTTATCCATTCCTCAGTTGATGGCATTTGGATTGTTTCCAAGATTATGGAAGTGACTTATGGTCAATCAACTGAAGAATGAATAAAGAACATGCGATACATATACACAATGGAGTACTACTCAATCATAAAGAATGATACATTTGAGTGATTTTTAGAATAAGGAGTGCACCTTAAATCTTTAATGCTAAGTGAAATAATTCAGACACAGAAAGTTAATTATCACATTGTTTCTCCTCTATGAGAAACCCCAAGATACAAGAAATTTAAAGAGAAACATAAGAGAAAGATGGAAAGAAATAAGGAGATAAACTTTGTGTAAGTGGACAGGGGTCGAGGAATGGGGAAGCCAGGAGGGAAGGGAGGGAAGGGAGGGAAAGTGGATCCAGATGTGACACGCATGTGTGCCAACAACTGCAGCTGCGTATATTCATTATAGATCACATATGCACTAATAAAAATAAAATAATAGTAAAACGTGTCTCTTCCTGGATTCGGAGGATCAGAATTTGAAATGCAGATGTGATCATATATGACCTGACAGTCCCTGTCTAAGTCTTCACTAAACTGAATCGCATCAGTGAGCGTCCAGTCCTGAGTCTCCTTTTCTGACTCTTCTGACTCCTCTCACTGAGTGTGACAGGCCTGGACCTTGGGCAGAAGGAATCCCAGTGACTGTTGCCTCTGAGAGAGCCAGGTCGAGCCACTGGCGGGAAATGACCAAGGACTTCGGGGACCGGAATGAGTCGTGCTGGCCAGTCAACAGTAACAACGGCCGCTTCGGTGAGGACATTGATAATGGAGGGTGTGTCTGTGTGTGTACGTGTACGTGTACGCGTGTGAGGGGTGGACAAGGACATAGGGGAACTCGCCGCACTGTCCACTCCACTTTTCTGTGGACCTAAAACTGCTCTAGACAAAGAAGTTTACTCGTTGAAGGGAAATTGGACGATGCCCTGTGGCCAGTGTATGGATGGACAGCGACCAACCCTTCGGAGTGTAGAGTCAAGGGCTGGAGGAGACTTTCCTGAGAGATGTGGGAGGGAGGGAGGAGGGCGGCCCCAGGAGGGGAAGACTGTCCGAGCTCCTTACGTGCACTAGGAGGACTGCCAGGGGGAAGCCGGCTCTGCGTAAGCCGTGTACACCGATACCAAGCAGGGAGGTGCTGAGGGGTCATTTCTCTTTCCACACTTCCTGGAATCACCCAGACCTCTTGCCAAGGCTGCCTGGCTGCACAAAATGAGACTTTGCTCCCTGCTTAGTGCACTCATTTGCACACTGATTTTTGAGAAGATCCTGAGCCGGCACTCCTGCAGGTAACTGGGAGGACTGAGGTGACAGCAGGTTCTCTGGAGGGAGAGAAGACGTGAAAACTGACACACACACACACCACCCCTCCAATGCGTATAAACGCTGCTGCAGGAGGTGAGGCCTGGCATCCCGAGCAGGGGGTGAGTGGTGCAGAGCCCCTGGGGCTGCTCCCGGCTCCCAGGAAGAAGGGCAGGATGGGGTGCACAGCCCTGAACTGTACACGCACCACCTTCTCATTAAACTCTCCCAGCAGCACCACATGGTGACGTGGTGAGAGCTGTGGGCTTCAATAACACCCTCATAACTGAGGGAGACAGGAGCTGATGGAGCCCCACCTCCCTGCCTGCCTCCCAGCCACCCCAGATCTGCTAGTCTGCAGACGGCCAGCTGCTCCTCCAGACCCTCTGCCCTGCACACCTCTGCTCCACAGCGCGCCACGCCCGTCACCCGCCAGTCCTGACACCCGCCACAGCCATCCTGGGCCTCCGAGGCTGCTGTGGGGAATGACATGGGGGTGGGCACAGGTCTCAGCCTTCTGCAGACTAAGAAAAGGGTGACGGTGGAGCCAGAGGTGGGCTGGTTCGTACGGTGAGACCTTCCCACTGGAGGAGGAGGTCCCGAGTCATTTCTCAACGGTGGTGAGTCAGAGTCGGATTATCACAGAGGCAGTGACACCCTTACGTGGAGTAAAACTGTCTAAGAAAACCACTGAACTCACCCAAGAGCCCAGAACAGAAACGGTGCTGGGAGACAGGACAGAGGCCTTGTGCCGTCAACACCTCCTCTGAGAGCTCCTTTCTGCGCATGCGTTTGGGAGAACATCAGGCCAGCCAAAGTTAATGCTGAGAAAAAGGGAAAAACTGGACCCAAAGATACTGCAGTGACAGAGAGGTGTGTGTGTCCGGAGAAACCTTAATTCAGAAGAAGCAAGCAGTATGCTGATTTGAAAAGACCCAGCATCACACAAGAGGGAGTAACTGCCCGAGATTCTTTTCCATGTCCATCTTTTATTCACGCTGCCTAATTCTTCACGTCTCAAAGCCTCTTTGTTCACCTAAATTTCAGCATTCAGGGCCCTGAATAGAGAAATTCTCTGCCACTTGCTAGATAAACATCTCTCTAGCCGGGAGACCTGGCTTTTCATTATCTGTGCACTCAATCCCCAACCTCTTGGTGTAGGGTAGAAACGTGGGAGAAGATTTAAGAGTAAATGAACGAGACAGCCTTTCTGGCAAAAACTGTGGGTTAAGAGTGTGGGTTACAGAGAAGAGTCTTAAAGTGCGATGATGGCCATGGAACCCGGATACTGACGCTGGTTTGGATCACCTGAGCTGGGCAGCAGTACTCCTTCTCTGGAAACCATGCGTGGAGAAGCACCTGCCAAACTGGCTTTGGTTTCATGAGGCCTGGGTTTCTAGGATATTTTGAATTAAATACCATAAGAATGCAGCGGAGCTCTTAGCAATCTCACATGGATGGGAAGGCAAAATCTGGACCCACAGCTGCCAAAAAAAAAAAAATTCAGACCTTGTGGGCCCAAGGTTCTGAAGAGAAAGGAGGCCCAGAGAAGTGAGTGCTGCCCTACAGCTTTGTTCACAAAGCTTTGCCTGACCCTTAAACCACACAGAAAGCACCCAGACCATGCAATGGCACAGAAAGCCAGTCTGAAGCATGGTGAAGTGGGCAGCATTTGTGAGGTGCTAAGGAGACAAAAGCCTGAAATAGGAGTGATCATTTGCAAATGTGAATGACTCCAGAGGGTGTAGACTTCTGTATATAAAGAACACAAAGCAGAGAACAAAGAGGAGACATAGGGAATTGTGCAGAGAGAGTGTGGAGCATGCTCCATCAAGGAAGGGACCAGGCATCCTCCCCTAGAGCAGCTCTGAGATGCAGGACTGGGTCTGTCCTGCCTCCCCATCACCATCCCCCACCTGCTTTGGCTGGGTCTGCATCGCCCTCTGCTGTCTCACTTGGATTTTCGTGGATTGACTTTTATTGCGGTTTTCAGGGAGTGAAATCATGCAGTGAGTGACTCATCCTTCCTCCACAATAACATTTCTTTAAAAAACTTCTGTGGTCACCAGCCCACCACTTTTAAGACTCTCCTCTGTAACCCACACTCTTAAATTCTTGAAACAAAGAAAATCATTACCCTTGCAGTTGAATCTCCTGAGTTTTCTATTTGCCCAAGCAATCATTTCTGAATCACAAGTCTATCTTTTTACTTAAGCTAAACTGTTTAACACATTGGGATTCTTTTCATTCTGCTGCTCAATCCCCAAGTACATGACTGACCAGAGGACTTAAGGAATTAGATAATTTATCACCCGGTGATTATAGATTTGGAAAGAGACAATGAATCACACAAAGTCTGTTTTGGCCAACAGTTCTTCCCATGTAGTTGATCTGAATATAAATCCTGTGATAATATGTAATTTTGCAATTGATCCACAGCTAGGGGGAAGCTGGGAAGTATGCAGTCATTCACATTCAAATTCAGAAAACCAAAAGCCCTATTTTAGTGATGACAGCATTCTATTAGAATTGATTATTACTTGCCATTAACAAATTCTGCAGCTCTTTTATATAAAGTAATGGATACGCAATTTGATGAAAAGTGAGCAATAAGCTATATGAAACCATTTTCTTAAAGTAGAACTGATTCGTGGCATCAGAAACTAATATGAAAAGATACTTGTTCTTATTTGGGGAGGAGGCAGGAGGGAATGGAAGAGTTTGCTGATATTGCTCATTTTTGATCCATTGCAAAGTCTTCTCCTTACCCACCTTTCACTGATTTCACACTGGAGCCAATTCTGAGGACAAATTGGAGTTAGAAAGTGTACAAATTAGTAATTAAAGTATGCTTGCTTCTTCCTCATAAACACCTCTGGAATGTTCCAGTCCACACTCTCATTTCAAGATGTTCAAGTCAGGTCAATTATGTACAAATTTCTATCTCTTTATTATGTTCTGGAACAAATAGTATGCCTGAGATTGGTTATAAAGCAATGTCTCTTCAGATTTTAGAGCATGAAACTTTGGAGCACCAAGGCTGGGGTGGGGTATATTTAGGATGTGCAGAGGACAAACATTTCCAGCAGGGGAACAAGGGTGATGTTATGGGCTGAGCAGGTGAATATACTAAGATTATTGCTAAATTGAGCATATTCAGTATTTAATCCTAGAAAGCATGACATGAAACAGGGGCTGTTGATGTTTGTCCCATTCTATGAATGGAAAAACTGAGGCTCCAAGAGTCTGTCCCTAGTTCAAAGCAGCATGGCCAGTGTAGGGTAGAGGCCAGACTGGGGTCTGGGTCTGGCTTTGCTGAAACCTCTTCCCTTGAGATGTTCCCCACTCACTTCCTGCAGCTTCTGTGGAAACATCTCCCTCAGAGAAGCTTCCTGTGAGCCCTCCGTGGGCTCTCACTGCACAATCGTCCCCTCCTGCCCTTCTCTGCAGCACCGGACACCTCCTGACGTCCTGGGGCTTCGTGCCCACCTTTATCCCTCACCTGTTGTGTCAGGACAGGGCCTAGAACATGGCACTTGTTTCCTTCAACGCAAGGTGCCCAGGGACTGGGGCAGATCCCAACGCCCACCGGGCCTTGCAGGTGTAATGCCGGGTGCAAGGAGGGAAGAGGGGAGGGGAAGGATCTGGATCTAAGGCCACGTCCTCAAACCATCTCCAGCAACTCCGGTAAAGGGTAGCACAAGCCATGCCAATCCCGGCACCCCAGGAGGCTGAAGCAGGGAGGGGCACAAGTTCCAGCTCAGCCTGGGTGACTTAGTGACTTAGCAAATCCTGCCTCAAAAGAAAAAGAGTTGGGGAGGCAGCTTGGGGTGGAGGTCTAATACCTCAGAGAGATGGGGGGCAAGGGCAAGAGAGGGAGAGAGAGCTGAGGGAGGGGGGGAGAGCAATGCTCACAGCAGCACTAGTCACAGAAGAAAAGACGGTGACAGCCCATCCACGCATCTCATGGTGCACAGGTAAGCCACAGGGGAGCGTCCGGACCACGGAGGAGGATTCAGCCACCAGGCGGGAAGAAGCAGCCATCCACGCTATGAAATGGGCGAACTGTGAACTCAAGATGCTGAGCAAAAGAAGCTGGCCACAGAAGGCCAAGTATTGCTTGAGTCCAGCTCTAGGAAAGATGTGGATGGGGGAATCCGCAGAGGCCAAGGGAGGCTGGACGTTGAAGAGGTCAGGGGTGGATGGGGCGGGTGGTTTAATGGGCACAGTGCTTGTCACAAGGGGGATAAACATGATTCTGGACAGACATGCCACAGCACGTGCCACTTTGAAGCAGTGATCTTCATGTCACAGAAACTACCTCATTTTTTTTTAAACAGGTACAGTAGGTGCTCGCTTGGCCAGCACATATGCTAAAGAAGCACAGTAGTCTCCACCCTAATAATTAACATTTTGTGTTGCAATTTCTTCATGCATAATGTTTCTCAGTCTGTAATAAAACATCCTGGTTTGAAATGCAGTTACCATGTAATATACAGAGGCCACGTGTGAAATGCAAAGCACCACAGAAATGCTAGTGGTGGCTTCTATCCTTGTCCAGATCACTCCTGGCGGACCTGGCACCGTCTTCTGATTCTACCTGAGCTACAAGGATCTGTCCCACTGTGCAATGGGAAGCCATTGTGCGGGCTACAGGCAAAATTCTCTCTCCCTGTGGATCATGGCTGGAGTTGGAGGATTCCGAGTGAATTGCCCTGTGGGTAAGACCCACTTTCCTCTCTCCCTCACCTGCCCCCACTGCATGCCCAGGAGGATGGTAGCCTCTTTGACTCCTGTCCTCTCTGATTGCTGATGAAGTGGAACCCCTGGAAGCCCAGGCAGCACCTTGGAGGACAAGAACTAAGAGAGACCGGGCTACATATTTGCCTCTCTCTGCCCTGCTGGCTGCACCTCTGCCCCTCCAGGAGGCCACTTATCCATGTGTGGCCATTGCCTATGGCCATGGCTCACACTGGGTCTGATAACAGCTCCCTCCTCCTTCCCCTTCATCCTGCAGGTGGACTTCACTCCACAGAAGCTCACTCACTGTGAGCCAAGGAATGTCTTACCTCATTCAATGCTTTCTGCAGCACTGTGAGGCAAGTAGAATTAACAGACCCATTTTACAGATAGGGAAATCAAGGTGCAGAAGCCTTATTTAACTCAAACAAACCTAGGACCATTTCACTGACTGGAAATTCCAGGCTCAGGTCTTGTTTCATACTACTCAATGGGTAGCTCCCAGTTGGGCTGAAGCAACTGACCTAGCAGTCAAGTTGTGCTGTTAACTTGCTGTCCCCAGTGACCAGAAGCTCAGCCTCAACACGAAGTCCAGTGACCAAGAACAAAATCGTCTTCAGCTTCCCTGGCTCATGGCAGTTTTCTTCAGATCCACATTGCTGGGCTTCTGACTCCAGAGTTATCAGCCTCCATGTCCCAGTGAAAATCACAGAAACCTTTCAGTATTTCTCCCCTTGCAATTTTGGTACAAAATGAAAGACAACTAAACCCAGGGACAGGTATTTCAGGATGGGTCCTGTGTAACTAGCCAGGGGATGCTTCAGGGCTGTCACCCAGGGAAGACCCATTGGCACTAAACTAGCAAGCACTGTCAAGGGGCCAATATGGTGCCAGGACACAGGTAAGTCTTCCCCAGGTGGGCCCAGCACAGGAGATGGCAGAGATAACCTTGGATCTGCCATAAAACAGCTTAGATCCAGGCGAGCGATGACCATAATAAACCGTGGGAATTACTTCCTGTTTCCACTGTTCTCTCAAAGGTTGTGTGAACATCCAAGGAGGAGTCACCTCAGATGCTCCCACCACTGTCAAGTTAGAGAAGGAACAGGCAGTCCAGGTTCTGCTTTGTTCATGGGAAGGAACGTGGGGGGAAAACAGAGGCTCTATGAGGATAATAAGGTTTTGCTTTTGTACTTTAAAAAAACATTTCTTCATATTGCTTTTATCGCGTATCCACCATGGTGATGATAATCACAAGAGGGATTTTTACATGCTAGGCCTTGTGTTTCTATTTTTCCTTAGGTTCATACGGATCCCTTAATTTTCTGGGTGAGTTGCACCACCCATTAGCTCTTCAAATATTGCTTTTTCTTCACTTTATTTTTCCTCTGCTCTGAAAGGTAAATATTCAAGCCATAGCTCTCCTGACTAGCTCCTCTCTAGTACTCATTTCCCCTAGGTCTGCTGTCTCTAGGCATTTTAAACTGGATTTTTACCATAATTTATATTCCAGTCTGTTAAGTTTATCTTTACTGATTAATCTGCCCTTAAATTAAATTAATCCATTGATTTAAATTTGGCCTAGGTTGTGTTTGATTACATTTCTAAAATTCCCACCTGTTCCTTTTTTATAGTTTCCATCTCTCTACGTTCTCCTAACTCATTTTCTGTCTCACTGGGCATCTAGAGGTGCCATGTAGATGCGGCTTGGATAGTTTTCCATGCTGAGGTGGGCTTTTCTGAGCTTCAGCCATAGCAATTTGTTTCCCTGCATGGAATTGCTGGGATAACACCTAGCAGGGGATACAACATACAACAGAGAGGGTCTGACCAGCTCCCACCCACTCTTGCCCTAAACCCTCTGTCTTTTCTCCTTCACGCTCTGGTTATAGAGAGCGTCTCACTGACTCCTCCATCCCAAACAATTCTCATGGAGTTCTTCGCTGACCACTCACCAGCAGATGCTTATTTGCATTATTCCTTTCCTGTCCTCAGTGAGAAAGCAAAGGACCCTCCAGCCCTCCCACACTTACCTAATCTACATGACATAAAGTAAAAACTTTCCATTATGCTCTTACTTGGTTTCACTGACTTTCAGGGTCAATGATAAATGATTTTTTTCAGGCACTTACTAATGAATTTCATCTCTTTTTCTGCAAACCGACTTTTTTCTAATGATATTGAGAATTTACAAATCCAGAAGTAGTTAACACCTTCTCTGTCTTCTCTGAGCTTACACAAGTACAGCCAAATTATTTGGATCATGGTAGGTAATTTTTAAAAGAGTCTAAGCCTCCAACATACTGGCCTCTGGTTTAAGCACGTAGTTCTGTGTGTGTGCTGCTTCCAAAGCGAATGCCGAGAACTCATCATTTGCAGGTATGCCTGTTAAGAGCACAGGAAATGTAGGTGAAATACCAGGCCATTTTTTTTAATGTACTAAAATCCTCCTGTTACCTAAAGTGTGACACAGCTAAAAAACCCTAGTGTTTAAGTCTTGCCTGGTTCTCAGAGGTAGAAATAGTAAAAGTTGGTAAGGTACCATTGGGTCCTCTCAGGAGGACAGGTTTTGTATGAAATGTCAAGAGAATCTGAATGTAAATGTCTGTTCAGAAACACCAGCAGGAGCCCTCAGGGGTCAATAGCCGACCTTGGTGCGTTTGCCTGAGCAGGTTCCCAGCTCCCTTGTAAGTGGTCCTGCCCTTTAGATAGTTCACTCCTCCTTCGAGGTAGAAGATGGGCTGCAGTGAGGAAGTGCTGTCCCACTGCAGACTGTGTCCCCTTTGTGCCTCCAGGCATGACACGCACCTACTCCTCGTAACTTCCACCGTTCACCAGTGGGAGATTCTGGAAGCTACTCACGACTGCCATGTCTCTGATATGTGGCTGCTTTATGGAGACAGCTCTGTTCTCCGGCAAACCTATCACAAAGATTGGCCTGGGTCCACCCACCCCTATTTGGGGCGTCCCTGCAGAGATAGGAACCCCTATAAGACAAGCACGGAGCTTCCTACTGAAGACTTAAGTTAGGATGTAAATACACATTTCAACCTGGGAACAGAGGACCTTGTGTGAGAAGTTCCCAGTGCCCGTGGCCCCTTGGTGACAAGTGAAGCTCCACTCTTCTGATGGACAGTTGGCTATCACTCCTCTAAAGCCAAAGACACAGCACCATGACCATGAACTTCATCACAGCACGGCTGCATGGTCCCACGGTGCATCCTCCAGGAGAACTCCGCTATGGTATAGGTCAAGAATAAGCCTCCAAATCCCCATATATCCTGAGTTGGGGCTTTTGAAAGGGGACCGCATCCTGGAGGCACTAGAGCTGGGCTGCGGTGAGGAGGTGCTGTCTGGTTGATGGTGGCTCCTCAGCGACCTGACCTGAAAGGGCACATCTCCTTCCCCGGCTCCTCCCTTCTCTCTCTGCTTCCTCGGATCCACGGTGTGAGCGGCTTTCAGCCCTCAACCACGGCCTTTCTGCCTTGGAGCCATCTGAGCAGGGACCGTGATCACGAGTGGAAATGAACCCTTCCTCCCCCTTTACATCGGGGGTGTTGGGTGTCGCAGCTCAGCAGCGAGGAAACTGACTGAACAAGGCCGACAGAGGAGGTAGGTTTCTGATACACGCCTGTTTTTCTGCGCTGGATTCTCCCAGCGTTACACCAGGAGACAGTGAACCTCCCTTCTCCTTAGCTCTCACTGAAAAAAGGACCATCGTGTCATATCAGGACGCGCTAAAGGATGCACGGCAGACACATCTGCCACTCGGCTTTTGACAGATGAGCCACAGGCCACACAGTAAGGTCAGCAGACACCCTGGTGTTTGGGAGCCTCGCTGGGGTGTCAAGGCTCACTCCAGCTCAGTGCCCCTCAGCGTGGCTCATCCACACCTTCGGGGTGGCTGCATGTCACCAGCACTGGGGAAATGTTACTGGACACAAAAGATCTTGCAGAGCCAGCAAAGGCAGTGAACAAAGAAAACACTGTTTTACAACAGCATAAGGTTAAACCAGTGTGACCCTCATGAGAGGTGACCTGCCGAGAGAAGGCAGAACAGAAGGAAGCCTCACCCAGGCAGTAAAACTCACTGCACGTGTTGTCTCCAGGTGAATTCCTCAGGGCAGAGGACCCAGCAAAACCACTCACTATGCACAGCAAATCCTAAGGTCACCCCGTAATGGGGGTGACCCCCTGCGGTAGCTACTTAGCTCTACATGGAGGAAAAATACCACTTCCTGTTTTTAGGAGAGGTGGTAGTTTGCATGCTGGAGGCAGGAGCTCAAAGCAATTAAGCTGTTACCCCCAGACTGATCCTCAAGGATGACATTTCAAAAGGATATGCAAGCTGGATGTGGTGGCAGCACATGCCTATAATCCCAGCATTTGGGAGGCTGAGGCAGGAGAATCTTTTGTAAGTTCAAGACCAGCCTGGGCTACAAAGTTAGCCCAAGGCCAGCCTGAACTGCATAGCAAGACTCTGTCTCAAAAAGTCAGAGAAAAAAAAACACAAATAAATATATATATATATATATATATATATATATATATGGAGTGCATACTTATGTACCTATAATCTTTTCTGTCCTTTCTTCTCTCCTTTCCCTTAGCTCAATTGTTCTTTTCTTTTGAGCACTTTCTTTCCCTTTCATTATCACAATATCTATTGTGTGTATTGGATACCTTATATATATATATATATGCACAAGATAATTAGCTATACTACTAATCTCTGTTAGTTCATCCAAAGAACAGTTTGTGCTTTCATTGTTTGATTGTTCGATCACTTTTCTCAGCCTAAATCTTGTAACCTGAACATCTACTTCTAAGATAACAATGTGTAATATATTAATTAGCATTAATTTCCTACTTTTTTGAAATTCTGTATTATTTCTATCCTTTTTTCTGATTTACTTTTTAAAATAAAAATAAAAAATAAAACAAAAGACATTCCCAGGTCCTTAAGGACAGACATTCCCAAACCACAAAGCTACTAGGAGGAATATTCAGCTTTTACAAAGACAGCTAAAAAATTGCAACTATGAATTCTCTAAACTACATACTTCAACAAAAGGAGAGAAGAGTAACCTCCCTTATTTCCAACACAGAGAATTAAGCCCCTTATTTTAAAATTGTATTTCTCTATATTCCTGTGATATTATTTATTCTTTTCATTCATTTAACTGATTCTTAAATTTAGCTCCAGTAAAATTACAATCCATGAAATAAGAATTTTTCAGTACTGAAAATAATTGTAAGGCATTCAAAAGAAGCAAATTAGCACTGCAGTTTGTCTGATTCTTTGTCCCCCCAAGGAATTTTGGAGCAGAGACCTTTGGACTGGTCCATCGCAAACTAGGAATTCCAGAGGAGAGAGTCTGCCTCCCCCGATGACTGGCAACACCCAGGGTGCCGGGGAGGGGAGCCCCGTCCCCTGACGGCACCAGCAGCGGGGACCCTGTCAAGGAGCCGTGGTGGGGCCCTGCTACCACCCCTACCCAGTGCAGGCTGAAACACTTCCTGAAGTGGCTTCTGCTCTAAGCCAGCCTGGAGGCAACATGGGGAGACCTGTTGCCAGGGACCCTGCCCTGGGGTGAACGAGGAGGTGCCGGGGTGCCAGGTGTCCTCAGAGCCTCCCCCGAGGATGGAGAAAGGGATCAGGGAGGGGAGGAGATGAAGAAGACACATCCCAGCAGACCCTCGGAGGTGGGGCAGAAACAGGGCAGACACCAGCTCGGACGCCGTCTGCCCTCGGCTGTGACTACAGATCGCTGAGAATCACGACCCTGTGATTCCCTCCCATGGGGCCCATGGAGCCCTTTCCTTGCCAGGCTCCCATCTCTGCACCATCAGAAGACAGCGGCACACCACACAGGTCCAGCGCAAGACAGCTCTGCTCGCTCACCCCAGCTGTGGGGGAAAATAAGTTCTGTCTTTTCTATCAAACAAGAGTGTCTCCATCTTGGACTCTAGCCCACCCTAGATAGCCCTTCCAGAGCCTCCGAAGTTACAACACATGCCTGTTCAGTTCCTATCCTGACATCACAGGTACAATCCAATGACGCTGTGTCCACACCTGCCAGCAACCTTCCCGACTCTGCCTCCCCCGCACTGCCAATCCTGAGTTAGCCAATCAGGATAGACTGTGAACCTCCAACTGGCCAATGGACAGGAGGTCAGCAGCTCCTGCTGAGTTAGGGCTGAGACCTCGGAGCTCTGTGGTCACTCGCCTGCCGGCCACCCCATGCTGGTGCCCTTCTGCAGAAGAAAACTTCAACTGCCTTGTCAAGATTTCTCGTTGTGTCTGAGTGCGTTCTTTTTGGCACTGACAATTTGAGTCTGGGAAATTAGTTTGGATGCAGCTGCCACCCAACCCAAGCAAGGTCCTCTCTCTCTGTGCTGGAGGCAAGGTGTCCCTGGCACTGTCATGTTGTCCCAGCCCCTGGGATCCTCCTCCTTTACTACCATCGATCCTTCCACTTCTTTGGAAGAACCTGTTGGTGTGAGAGAACAGGGTATAATCAGACTGTCTGCACACGACAAAACTCATAGCAGCATTTGTCGCATGAACTGAGTAGGGTTACATTTACAATCCTGTTTCTCCCCTTCCTCCCTCTCCTGCACATAAGCGGGCAGCAAGCACTTCCTCTTCAGCGGCCTGCTGGGGTTGCAACACCATTCGAGATGGACGGATGTCCCCGTTGTTTATGAAGAGAGGGAAACTCGGAGAGCCCTGCCCAGGGCACACGGCCAGCCACAGAAGGTCAGATTCAGGGCCTGGACTGTCCTGGCAGATGGAGAAAGGGAAAGATACAGGGCCGCTCTCTGGTCAGTCACCCCCAGCTCTGCTTTCCACTCACATGGATCAGAACTACGGAGGCCAAATCCAGGAGGGGAACTCTGAAGACGTAGCAGCGAGCCGACAAGACCGGCAAAGTCCAGGTGATCCCAAGACATCCAGTGTGTGCAGGAAAAGCCATCACCGGGTTCGGCCAGTCTCACAAAAGGTGCTAGAGAGAACAGGCAGCGCATCCCATCCTTGCTGGCATAGATTCAGAGAGGCAGCAGGCAGGCGGCAGCAGCCCTGCACAGGTAGAATTGCAGGTGTGTTTGTGCGGCACAGGGTGGGGATGGGGCCGGCAGTAGGGGAGGGAGAGGGAGAGGGAGGCCTGGAGACCTGGGCTGTCCACCTGCCCCAGAACCCCTCAGGGAGGGATTCACTATGGATTAAGGCTCACAGCCCCACTTCCTTGATCCCATTTTCCAGAGATAAATGCTGCCTAATGATGCTAAAGCAGTGACATTTGCAGAAGGCTCAAGACTAATGACACTGATGACATTCTCGCCATTAGTCCTACATTGTTTTTGTGCTGATTTCACCTCAGGCTGCCTTCATCCCAAGGACAGCGGTTCAGGTTTTCTTTTAAAGCTGTTGAGTAAATGTCTCCATTAATTGAGACCCAAATAAGCTAATGAGGCTTTCTCTCTAACCTTGAAGTCAGAAAAGGAGCCCTGCGCCCCCTGCAGCTCACTCACCCTTCCTCTCAGGACCCCCCTCCACCCGCACTCCCGAGTACATGTTTGTCTCGGTTTGTGTCCTAACCACAAGCCACAAACAAACTCAGGGTGGCTTAGAAATGTAACCAACCCCGCTGGGAGAAAAGAAGCCGCTTCACACTTCCGCCTACAATGCATATTCCCTGGCCCACTACTTGCATTTGTAAAGTGTCAAATTCATTGTTTAATAAAGGTAGATTGGGTTACAGCCTGGGATACCCTGGGCCACAAAGGAACTCTCTTTGCCCTTTCCGCCTGGCCTGATGTCAACCTTGAAGACAAACATTAAGCCTCGCATTTGTCTTTTGCAAAGTGACCGCGCAGGACCAAGCCTGTGTTTCCAAGGAGCAGGTGCGTTTTTTAACGGAATTCATCGCTGACCATTACAAAACCTGAATACTGCATATAAGACAGAGTTTCCTTCTTCTTTTTGAGACACAGCATGTCGGTCCTTGCAGGCCCACACCGGTGCCCAGATGCCAGTGTCACTGTGCATGGAGACGGACACCTTCGGCTCATGGCCTCCTCCGTTTCCCCACCTCTGCAGCCAGCATTACACTTAGGGTTGTGACTCCTGGAGAGAAGCAAACATGTGCAGAAGCACACGTGATCTGGAATGAAGGGTTCCTACCGAGGCCCAGGTTCCAGCCTCTTCTAAGTCAGGCTGACAGGCCACACAGGTGACACTTCTGATCCACTCAGAGCTCTACAGATTGAAGCAATTTCAAGCCCCATTAAATAACTGTTCATCTCTGCCAGGTAAGGTGCATATTATTCTGGCTAAATACATCTGTTTCCAAGAGCTGGTCTGCTTCAAAATTTCTGTGTACAAGTGCCAACAAGACCTCTTAGTTAGCGTGAGGATTTTGAAGTCATTGAAAAATAGCCCTGCAGTGAAGAATGATATAAATCCTGACATCTTAACTTTAAGCAAGATGCTGAGCTGTTACAGTATTCGATTATCTAAATGCGACAACGCTACAAGCAAATGTCCCCAGGCCTGACATATGAATCGACTTGACATTCAACATTTACGCTGTGTTTTTACAGTGATAGCCACTCACAAAGGCTGGAACTCGGCCTGGCCTCCGCCTGCCTGACCACCTCCATAATGCACCCATTAGTGACACAACCAGGAGGCAGCTAAATGTCACAGAAGAGAAGGCACCTGAGCCTTCAGCCAGAGGGCTCAAGGTCAGCGATATGCAGGCAGGTGCGCCTGCGCTCTGGGTGTCCCACCCGGAGTGCGTGAGTTTGGGAACACGATGGAATTGCGTCATGTTCTATAACACGCGGGCCCTTTGATGCTTCTCCCTGAGCAAGCTCCTCTTGTAACCTTATTTGTAAAAACCAAACAGCAAGGACAATGGGTCCCACACAGTCGGTCTGCCCAGAGCCACTGTGATCTGTGTCACAGCCTCTCATCCGGCACCAATTTGCTGAACAGTTTCCACATGCGAGGCACAGCGGGGTGCTTGACACATGTCTGCTCACCAGCATCCTAGTGATTACAGCAACAGTGACCTTAGCGTGGCCCGGGATGTCCGGGCCTGGGCTGGAGAGCACTCACCGCTCCTTCCGTTCCACACTCCCAGCCCCTCGCAGAGGCTGCTGTCACACCTTCACTACTTCCTGGGGCTCCCAGGTTCTTCCTGCAAGCTGCACCCATTTATCCCGCCTCCCCACGAGCCCCGGAAGGTAGAATACCTGCCTTTGTCACCTGGGTCCCCCTGACCAAGGGAAGGACACATGCTTGAGATCAAGAAATGTCTGTTGGATGATTAAATTAGCAAAATGACATTATTTTTGGTGACTACAGAATACTTTGTGATATATAAGGTCTTGTTGCCATATTGCTGTACAGTTAGTTTTGTTCTTCTGCTGACCAGATCTGTGTTGACACCCTCACAGACCCATGCAGAGGCGGAGGTGGTGCATACCCACCCACTTGGTGACTCCAGAGGAGGAGGAAGGAAGGAACAAATGCCGAGACCCTGCCTGGGGCAGGTGGGGTCACTGACCTAACGCAGGTCGGTCCTGGACGCACAAGTTCTGGGAATTCGGGAGTCTCAGACACACCTAGCTCGACTTCCAACCCCTATTTTTGACTCTAGAATAAGCAAGGCAGGCCAGCTGGAGAAGACGGTGCTTCCTGTTGACTAAGTTTACTGTGTGACTGTGCTCCCCTTGGTGCTTCTGATCACATTTATCCTCCAGCTAACAACCCTCAAAGTACGCAGATGTCAGAGAAAATTCTACGATGACCATCACCCCCCAAAATTTCCCTTGCATCAAGGGTGCTCGTTTAGCGTAAACCAAGCTCAAGTTGGCTTAAGCAAGAAAATTTTTCAAAATTCAAAGCAAAACAATTTTCAAAATCTAAAGAAAAAATCCAAAAGAAATTTGGAAAAAATTCAAAATCCAAAGGAAAAAAAAATTTCAAAACCCAAAAGAAATTCTGGAGCTAAGCATGACTGTATCCAGGGGTCTGGTGGCATCCCCAAGGACACCCCTGCCCCACTGCTTCCTTCTGGTCTTTACTCACTGAGCAGTTTTGGGTGTTGTGTGATGCAGTGTTCTGGAAGCTCTGTCATCTGGAGGATGATCTTACCACTGAGCATTGGGAGGAGCTTGGGGACCTTGTTAGACTCCACCCCAGGATTCTCCCCTCCACCAAGGGGAGCCAGCTGTACCAGAACCCAAGAACTGAGACCCAGGGTGACTCACATAAAGGGCAGCTGGGATTCAAGCACCAGGAAGAGGGGACAATTCCATGACCAGACAGCAACAACACCACATCACCAACACTGCTGGATTTGGGTAGCTTCTTAGAGGGGAAGCTGAAGTCCGAGGGAAAATGCACCCCTGAGGCTCAGCATGGCCCAAAGACGGGCCCCCTTATCTGTGTTTCCGCAACAGTGCTGCTCTGCTTTTCTGCTAAACACTGAGTCATTCGTAGGAAAACGCACGCATTTTGAAACCATAATGCTAAGAGAAATAAGCCAGACACAGAAGGTTAATATCGCAAGGTTCATCTTATACCAGAGACTCAAAATATAAATAACTGAAAGAGCGAAATGGGGGAGACATAACAGGAAACACAGATGTGAAATTTTTATGGAGATTAAAGGGTGCTTGGGAGAGAAAGGAGAGAAAAAGACCAGGAGAGGAAGCACAAGTGGGAGAGGGGGGAGAGGGAAGGCCGGGAGGGGAGCGGAAG